>MCFA01000069.1:0-206303 GCA_002105025.1 Clohesyomyces aquaticus | reverse complement strand
AGTTCCTTATCTAACATTGCCTCTATAAGTTATAATTGCTGCGAGCTTTTCTTAGCAAGAAACTTCTAATGCTTTTTAAGGCGACGAGTTTTTACGCGAGCCTCTTCTAGCTTATTAAGCAACTCCTTCTAAAGACGTCGCGCCTTAAGCAGCTTAGCTGCTACTTTCTCTTAAGAATAATTAACAGCTTGCCCTGTTAAATATAAGTAATAATTATAAAATATAACTAAAGGCTATATATTCTGCTATAGAGACTTTTAGGGCCTCTAGAAACTTACACAGGCTACAGACGTTAGCCCTAATACAGGCTTTATAACTCCTGCTCTTAGTTAGGGCAAATACGTAGGGAGAAGTGCCTATCTAAACGCATTAAGAACAGCAAGAGGGAGGAGCTATAATAGAACTAGAACAAGAGACGTAGTTAGCAAGGCGTAATTGCCTAGAGGTTAAGTTTAGTTAACTAAAGTTGTTTTTACGTAAAGGAGGCATAGAGGACGAGCATAGCTAGCTCATTAGGTAGGGCTAACACGCTATTTGTTTAGTAATCCTAGAACAGATTAACCTTTAGACTAAAGGACTAGGAAGAGGAGATAGTGTTACGAATGTCGTTTGTAACATAGGAAGTAGTAGCTATATAGTGGACAACTAGGGGGCACCTTAGGAGGTCAAGTTTAATCTAATTAAACTTAACAACAACGACCCTTACATTAAAGGATTAGATAATGCTAACCTTAGCAAGGAGGCTTAGCATAACCTAGACACGTGATCTAACATCACGTGATTAATCTGTCGCTCTGTGAAGACAGATCAACGGATCAGTGATCTGCTGCTCTGCGGAGACAGATTAACGGATTAGTGATCTGCTGCTCTGCGGAGACAGATCAACGGATCACGAAGGAACGGACTGGTATATAGGGTTCACAGATCCCTTATGTAGTTCCTTTGTAGTTAATCTTATATCCTTGCTTATAGGCACCTTTAATAAGTAACACTTCATTATGAACTAACCGCAAGTATACTATTAGCCTACTACCCCTGACGCCTGTCTTGTACCGTTTAAAGCACAACCACCCCTACGCTCCTCTGGCAACCCTCCCTTAGCTAAAGAGCTTAGGCAAGTTACCGCCCCAGCGTTACAAGAAGGCCCTAAAGTTCATCCAACAATGCATGACGCAAGGAGTGATCCTAGAGTATAACCCAGTCAATTAGGGCAGCCTGTAGGGCTCCCTCCTGCCACTGCGAGTGGTTTACTATCTTACCAGCCCCAGCAACACCCCCCACTAACGACGCTGCTTCAAACGGATTCATGAGCCGTGGTGGGCCATCAGGTAAGAGCGCGGGCTCTGTTTCTATTGCTATTAAATTAACAACAATCTAATGCCTTTTAAGTAGGTAGCTGTCCGTACATAGATTTCCAGCCTTGCGCGGAGTCACATGAGCTTACCTCATGTGACATCCGTGCAGGGCTTGGCAGGAGGTTATAACCTCTTGTCTTAGCTGAGACGAGAGGTAGCATCCATTACAGAACTAATCTACGTGTCTGCTCAACCCTTTCTGTGTACGCCTTTAGGCGTACGTTGTTCATGAACCCTAGTTAACTAACACTAATTAGTCTGTTAACAGACCGTTTACCACGTGCGTAGCTATACAGAGAAAACGCTGTCCTTTAACAGACAGATTAGCAAGGTATAACAAAACTGCTAGCGTATAAAGAAGCTCACACCCACTACGTACGTAGCCACGTAGAGAGGGCTTATAGCTAAGGCTTTGCACGCGCTCCTAGATTAACTAATTACATAAGAGCAAGCCTAGCACTAAAGCCTATACCTACCACGTGCGTAGCTATGTAGAGAGGGTGTTAACCCCTTTTTGCTAAGCCTTTATGTGCCCTAGAGTCTCCTGTTTAACATAGGCTATACAAATCTAGTTATCTACTATATGCGTAGCCACATAGAGGAGACGACTAGGCTGTCAAGCAGGATCCTACCACGTGCGTAGCCACGCAGAGGAGGGCCCCTTATTAACAGCCCGCCTCGTTAAACACCACCCCCTAGGGACTAATCGCCCGCACGAAAGGCGATTATTAACATCTCCCTCCCTCTGCCTCTTAATTAACCTTATTAACAACCCCCCTCTCTGTCTACTAACTATACAAGAGCCAGCCTACTAGCCACAGTACCTATCTACCACGTGCGTAGCTACGCAGAGGAGGCATCTACTGCGACTAGTAGACCGTCGCACGGCCTAGAATTAATCCGCTAACCCGCTACTCTGTATAACAGCTTGCTCTTCAAGAGCCACCGTACAGGCAACTAGCACCCACCTCCCCCCCTCCTCCGCCTCTCGATCAACCTCGACCCCCATTAACTCGATCAACCTCGACCCCCATCGACTCAATCAACCTCAACCCCCATCAACTCAATCAACCTCACCTACCCCCCCCCCCCCCCCAAGACAATCGCCGTACGAACGCAACCGGCACCTACCTCCCCCCCCCTCTCTGTCTCTCAATCGCACGGGAACGCGCTCACTAAGCTCCTGTACGCCTATAATGGCCCCTCTTTCTATTGCTAAAGAATATAAAGAGTTGTTAGGGGTTACTTATATTTCTAAGACAATCCTACGTAGAGAGGTAGATCTAAAGCTTCTATATAACTGCCTAGATATATATAACTGCCTCCCTATATAACAAGAACAAACATTATACGTAGTCTACATCCTTAGCAACATACGTAAGCTGCTAAGAGGGAAGTATATACTATAGAACTATAAAGACTTTAAAGGATAGATAACATAGGATTTTAACAACTTTCCTTATGTAATATAGCAAGAACTCCTACGTGCTTTAGCAGAGCATAGACAGTATCCTATAGGCAAGGCAAATTATACATAGGCTAAGAAGCTAGCAGATATTATTAAGGAGAAGAGTATAGAAGGTCTACTCTAGGAGAGAAGGAAAGGAGCAGGCATATAGGCAGCTAATTAACAAAGGTAAAAAGTTGCTAGTGTCTGTACATAGATTTCTAGCCTTGCGTGGAGTTACATGAGCTTACCTCATGTGACATCCGTGCAGGGCTTGGCAGGAGGTTATAACCTCTCGTCTTAGCTGAGACGAGAGGTAGCATCCATTACAGAACTAATCTACGTGTCTGCTCAACCCTTTCTGTGTACGCCTTTGGGCGTACGTCGTTCATGAACCCTGGTCAACCGACAGTAGCTAACAATATAGTTATAGCCGTTAACTAATTTAGCAGCGCAACGATCGCCTTTAACATAGCATCTTTCATAGAGCTAAACCTTCACCTTTACACCGTCATCCTTAGTATACACCAAGTCAGCTCTAAACCTCCATATACGCGACTTCTCCTGATTGCCACAGAGCTGGCTGCCATGCTTTACACGGTAACCAAGCCTCTCAGGCCTCAACCGCTTGCTCCCAAGGTGTAACGCCGGTGCCGACACACCGACGCGGACACCCATGTGAGGCTGCCCAGGCGCGGCCGCGCTAGCGAGACGCTGGCGAGACACTAGCTTGTAGTCGTCCTACTATAAGGAGGACTAGAACCCTCTAGAAGGAGGGCAGAATTTAGTCTTCTCTTAACTTTACTTCTTAATCCTTACTTAAGTGTTGCTTGTTGCTACGTAACCTATTATAATTCTAAATTCTCTTTCTTCTCTAAGGGTAGCAGCTTAGCATACTTAAGCAATAGACAACTAATTAGTCTTTAAAGATCCTTTTATAGACCTCTCTATTATAGCTAGGATAACGCAGCTAAAGCGACAGCAAAAAGAACTAGCCTAACAAGTATAAGAGCAGGACCTCTATAGGGAGATTAGCCTGCACTAACGTCGCCTTGTTAGCAAACCTACGTTAAGCCCCTCCCTGTCCCCTAGCTAGGAGGATAGGATTATACTGTCCCTAGAACCTAACAAACGCCTAGCAAGACAAAGGCGCCTAGCTAGCAGAGAACTAACCCTAAGCCATAGCCTAAAGATAGAAAAGATTCCTATCTTTAAGGGCAAAGGGATCTAGGAATACTAGGACTTTAAGACTTAATTATAAATTGCTTTTTGTCTAGACCCTTAAGCGTTCCTTTTATAGGACTAGCAGATTATATTTACGCTCTAATACCTTTAACCTACCTATTGTTAACTCTAGATATAAAGAAAACAGGAAGACAAAGGCAAAACGCTAGAATAGTAACAGATAATAGACTTCTTTTTAGACCTAACAAAGAGTCTAATTAACTATAAACTATAGGTTACTCTATAATATAGCTAAGCCTAATAGCAAGAAGGTTAATTAGTAAATAAATTTATAGCGTTTTTAGTAACCCTAGAAGGTTAAATTAAGCCCCCCTATAAACAAAAGCATCTAATAATATACTTATATACTAAACTCTGCCCTAAGATCTAAATAGCCCTATTAAACTACGCTAATTTTCTAAAGAGTTGCTATAAGCTAGTAGATTAGGCTTTAACTCTAGAGAATAACTTATAGAAAAACAAAGGAGAGAATCTAAAACGCATATAAAACGCTAGCACCCTGTAACAATCCTAGTTCTAACAGACTAGAAACACCCCTTACTAAGAAGGAACAACGTAGCTAACCTGCTTGCTAAATATAGGGAGCCTGCCTAATAGAACTTGCTTCTACTATAAAAAACAAGGCTATTAGTTATAAGACTATAAGAAAAAAGAATAGAATAAAAAGAAAAGGCAGGCTACTATATCTACTATAAACATAATCCTGCTTTTAAAAAACTAGGACCTCCTAGGAACGTCCCTCCCTCCTAGAAGCCTCCTTAACTATAGAGAGAAACCTAATTTCTGTCTATAGGGAAAATTTAACATAACAACGGCGAATAGGTTATAACCTCTATGCTCCTTAACTATAAGGCAGAAGTTAACATAGTTAATAGAAAGCATGCCTTAGAATAGAGTTTATAGAAGGTGCAGGGTGCAGCCCTACCTACCTATTAATTCCCTAATTTAACAAAGGCTTATAGGCAACATGCCTATAGCGTAACGCTAGAGATATAAGATAGCTAAGGAAGGCTAAAAGAGCTCTCTCTTATCTTCTATAGCATAGCTAATGTAGCATAACCTATTATTCTAGGTCTGCCTAGCCTTAAAGAGAGTCACATTATAATTAACTATAAAGCAAAGGAGTAGCAATAGAAGCTTAACCTACTAGCTCTATAGCTAGAGAAAGCAGACGCATTTGCTAATACCCTTAACAACAAGTCACGTATATACGCTGTCGTAGTTAGTAGCGTACTTACGTTAAGACTAGCAGAACAAAAAAAAGTTATATTACTTCCTAAGCTAAGAGAATATTAAGACGTAGCTAACAAAGACGCTGCTAGGACGCTACTAGACTACTACAAAGCTAACCACGCTATAGAACTAGAGAATAGTACCACTGCCCCTTATAGCCCGCTATATAACCTATCCCTAAAGGAACTCTAGGTCCTACAAGACTATATTAAGCAGGCAAAAGCGAAACGCTAGATTTATAAAAGCATAAGCCCTATAGGAGCCCTAATACTCTTTGTCCCTAAGAAGGACAGAAGTCTACGACTATGCGTAGACTATTAAGGCCTAAACAAGGTAACTTAGAAAAACTAGCTAGCGCTACCCCTTATTAGCAAGACGCTAGATTGTCTAATAGGCGTAGTAGTCTTTATAAAGTTAGACCTAAAGGACGCGTATTACTATATATAGATCTAGCGAGGCAATAAGTAGAAGACAGCGTTCTACACGCGTTATAGCTATTTTAAATACCTTGTTATGCTGTTTAGGCTTACTAATGCCCTAGCTACTTTCTAAGGCTACATTAATAAGGCGCTAGCAGGATACACTAACGTATTCTATGTTATATATCTTAATAATATCCTAATTTTCTCTAACAACAAAGAAGACTACTAGGACTATGTCTAAAGAATATTTAACTAACTACGCTAGTATAGTCTGTTTATGAATTTAAAGAAGTATGCTTTTATAGTAGACTATGTTAAATTCCTTAGGTTTATTATGCGCTCTAATAGCGTAGAGATAGACCCTAAGCAAGTGTTAACAGTAGTAAACTAGGAGACCCTAAGCACGTTCTAAGACGTTTAGATCTACTTAGGCTTTATTAACTTCTATAAACGCTTTATACATAGATTCTCTATTATTATAAAGCTAATCACTAACCTGCTAAAAGGATTAAAGTAGGGAAAGAAGCCTAGGCCTTTCTACTAGACCCCTAAGGCAGAGCAAGCGAAACGCTAGATAAGCGAAATCTTTTTAAAGGCACTACTTTTAAGGCACTATAATCTAGAGCTCCCCTTGTAACTTAAGACAGACGCTTTAATTTATAGGTATGCCGCTATTTTCTTATAGAAGTTTAAGGACAGCAACTAGCACCCTATAGCCTTCTAGTTAAGAAAGCTTAATAGAGCTAAACAAAACTATAAGACTTATAATTAAGAACTAGGAGCTATTATATAGGCAATAAAACACTAGCGTTACTACGTTAAAGGCCTAGCAATTAGGCTAGAGGTCCTATTAGACTATAATAACCTATAAGGGTTTATAAACGCGTAAACTCTTATAAAGAGACAAGCAAAATAGGCAATGCTTATTATAGCCTATAATTTTAAAATTAAACATAGGCTAGGGAAAAGCAATTCTATAGATAGGCTGTTAAGACAACCCTAGGGCGCAAGCGAAGCGCTAGATCTAGAAAAGACTAACTTGTTGCCTAGCCTGTAGCAGAAACTGTGGCTAGAGGAAAAGAGTTAATCCTTATAGCTAAGGCTAGAGCAGGATTTAACAGGTAGCTATATAACAGCTATTTACATAGCAGGCACACTATATCCTATATGCAATGTCTTAGAAGAGTTACAAAACGCAGTAAAGCCGCTAGGAGCAAGCAGGCCCCCTAGCGAGGTACTTGTAGCTTAAGGAGCAATACGAGTAACACAGAGGCTCACAAGAGCGCAGGCTAAGAAGGCTAGGGCTAGAGAACAGCTATATAAGGAGCTATTAAGCTTACTTATGACATAAATTAGAGAGCTACAACGCTTAGATCCTTAGACAACTAGGATATAGGAAGACAGTGCTAAGACTATAAGACAGCAGCGTCGCGCTAGACAAAGACCTAACCTATAGGCCTTTAACGGCTAGGGCATGCTACGTGTTACGAACCACTAGCGCTAACCCCACTATGACCTGTCGCCTCGAGGGAGTTGCTCTGTCAGAACTAAAGGCAACAGCAGAGCAAAGTCGCTGACTAAGCAGGAGGGCTTGGCGCTCCCTGCGCTCTTCCTAACATAACAGAGCAGGCAGAGCAGGTTGTATAATAGATGCTCTTAGTGCTCTCACTAATCTTGCAGAGCAGACAGAGCAAGACAGAGCACTTAATATTATGTATCTCTATATCTAGAAGGCGAACTACCCTTATAGAAGTTTACGTTTAATCTCCTTAGTTATACTTAATACATTAGTTACCTAATCCTTATAGATTATACCCTTAATACTATAAGATTACCCTATATTACTAGACCTTATCTTCGCCCTAAGAATTAACTAACGAGACTACTGCTTCTACTAACAACTACCTAACCCTTGTTTTCTCCCTAGAATATAAGACCTAGTAGAAGTAGTACTATAACATTTTAAACGCCCTTAAGCAAGATAAGCAACACCTCTATGTAATCTACCCTAGCTAAGGGTAGCAAAACCCACGTTACTACCTTAAAGGTAGCAAGACCTAACTTCTTTTAAGGAGAGCAAAAGAAGCTTAAAGCATAGATTCTTTAGTTTAATGTTTACTTCTATGTTAAAAGTAAAATTAATAATAATAACTACGCTATGCTTATAGTCTTCTATATAAGAGGAAAGGCTTATAATTAAGTAAAACCTTACTTTAAGAAATATCTAGACAAGAACAATTATAAAAACAAAATTACTTACATGTTTAAAGAACATAACAAGTTTAAGGAAAGACTTTAACAGGCCTTTGCTATTTCTAGTAAACTAGCTATTACTAAACAAACAATCTAATAACTCTGTTAAGCTAAGTTAGTTAGTAACTACGCTAACGATTTCTAACGCTACGCTATCTAGACTAAATAGAACAATTAGGCCCTTATAAGGATGTTCTAACAGGGACTTAAGGCTAAAGTTTGCGCTAAACTTATGCAAACTCCTGCTACTACTAACACCCTAGACGACCTTATTAACGAAGCTACTTGCTTAGACAACGAACTCTATAAGTATAAGTTAGAATCACGAGCCCTTACTACACTACGTGTAACTAGGGACAAGGGACGACAACGCTATAGGTACAACAGGGGAAAACGACAAAACTATATAGACGGATACTACTGCTCTAATAGACCTAAGCTAATGCACCTAGACGCTATAATTAAAGAAAGAAACCTAAAAGGCTATAACAAGAAAAGAATTACTATAATAGATAATATTAGTTAAGAAACCTAAAAGTGCTATAATTATAGGAAAATAGGCTACATTAGTAGGAACTGCTGTTCTAAGAACAAAGTTACATAACAACTTAACATACTTAATACTAGCATATTAGACAAAACCTAAGACACTAAGTAAGAAATTATTAGTTATAAAAGATTATAAAGAACAGACATTAAGGACAAAGTTATTAATAAATTCTATAAACTAATAACAAGACACTACGAGGATAATAATCCTAGCAAACTACCTATAGGAGCTAAGAACGCTAACAAGGAACTAACTTTAGACAATGCGCTATAAGAATTTATAGACTACGTTAACAAACTAACTAAAAAGAACTATATTAAACTGCTTAGGCACTTTAGTAACAAACAGCAAATAAAATAATAGGAAGACTAAGAAATTATAATCTTAAATAAAGACAAGCATAAGATCTATTAGAACCTATAACGTACTACTAATAGAGAATACTATAATTAGGACATAGTTAGCGCGAAGGGATACCTTAACTAGATTAACGTAAAGTATAAAAACCTACACCTACTAGAACAGTACGCTGCACTAGAAGACATTAAGCAAGAACTTGGGGTACTCCTAGATGTTAACGACGAGAAAGTATCTTTAGATCCTAAAGAGCAGGACGAAGAACCTTAGTAGACTAAGTCGCTAAAACAACGCCTAAGCTAGCTACCTAATTTTAGCAACGCTCTAGGAAAGGCACTGCACTAAGAAAAGACTAACATATAGCTATATAAACAAGAAAGGGTACGTAAGGAAGACGCTCCTATAGTACTAGGTTACTAGCTAGATTACTAAAACTAACTCTATAGTAACATCTAATAGGAGTTATGTAACTACAACTTGTGTAAGGATTACTATAACTAAAAGAACAAGTATAGATAGTTCCTGTCATGACAAAGCAACTATAAATAGCATTAGTTTAAATGTATAGACAACACATGCGCCATGCACCTCTAGGACAAACAAGACAAGCAGCATTTTCTAGAGAAAGACAAACAGGACATTGTAGAAATAAAGACTACTGTTAACAGCCGCTGCACCTAGGACATATAGCAACTATGTCTAGGAGAAAACTATATACAACACCTTATAGAGAAAACTAAGAACAGATTTAAACCTAACTCTTTTTTAGACAAGCGCCTAGCAAAACAACAAAACACTACTACGCTACTAGATTGTTATAAATTAAGCTACCTATTAAATTAGGAGGTTATTAGATAAAGGCACTATTAGATTTAGGGGCATTAAGCAACTTTATTTCTATAAGAGCTATGTTTATAGCTAGGCTATAACCTCTTAAGAAATTAGAACTCTATCTACTCTATGTCATGAATAGAGAAAAAATGCTAGGGCAAGACATGATACAACACGAGGTCCTATATGTACTTATAGAAACCTAAGGACACACTAAGGAAATTAACCTAGACTGTTATAGACTAGCTACCTATAACGTTATATTAGGACTTCCTTAGCTATAAAGACATAACCTAACTATTAATTAGAAGAAGGAAATAATATTCTTAAGAAACTATAACTATATATTAAGTTTAGAACCTACGCGCTACATAACGCTAACAGCAGATAAAAGGGCAAGAGTAGAGCTCTATAACATAACCTTAGACAAGATACGTTTAGCAAGAATAGTTGCCTCTGTTAAGAAAGAACAGGCAACTATAACAAGAGAAGAGAAGAACAGTGTAACTTCTAAGATCCCTGTAGAATATAAGAACTAGACATACTTATTCTAGGAAGAGATAGGTGTAGCTACACTACCTAGACATTAACTCTAGGACTACAAGGTTGTTCTATAGGAAGGAAAGCAGCTAACTTTTAGACTAATCTACGCGTTATTAGAAACAGAACTTAGAACGCTAAGGGAATTCCTTAACAAAGCACTTAAGAAGGGTTATATTAGACTATTAATATTACTAGCAGGCTATTTACTTCTATTTATGCTAAAGAAAAATAGACTCCTATAACTATATATTAATTTTAGGAAACTTAACAACATTATAGTTAAGAATTAATACCTACTGCTAAATATCTTAGAGCTATAGGACTAATTATCCTAGGCAAAGATATTTATAGCACTTAACTTATAAGACGGATACTACCTTATTTAAATAAAGAAAGGTAAAGAATAGAAGACAGCATTTAGGACTTGCTATAGACACTATAAGTATACTATTATGCTATTTAGTCTTACTAACGCACTAGCAACGTTCTAGACACTTATTAATAATGTATTATAAGCATATCTAGACAGATTTGTTGTTATATACCTAGATAATATTCTAATCTATTTAGAGACTTAAGAGGAACATGTAGAACATGTTAAAAAGGTACTAACCTTACTAGATAAAACTTACTTATAACTTAAACTAAAGAAGTATAAGTTCTATAAGGAAGAAGTTAACTTCCTAGGCTATGTTATTAACTTATAAGGAGTTAAGATAAGCCTAAAGAAAATATAAGTTATTAAGGATTAGCTAAGGCTAATAAGTGTTAAGGAAATCTAGGAGTTCCTAGGATTTATAAATTTTAACTAAAAATTTATTAGAGAATACTCTATAAGAGCGCTCCCCTTAACAAGACTAATAAGGAAGGATACACCCTTTAAATAGAAGAAAGAACAAGAAGGGGCCTTCTAATAACTTAGGGAAGCATGTATTAGCCCTCTAGCTCTAATTGCCTTCTAAAGCAGAGAACTGCTACGCTTTAAAACTAACGCATTAGACCTAGCCATAGAAGCATACGTAACATAGCAACAAGACGGTTAGTAGCATCTAATTAAGTACTATTTAAGGAGCTTTACTAGACTAGAATAATAGTATAACGTATATAACAAGGAACTAATAGTAATTATAAATGCTCTAGAACATTAGAGGATCTACGTAGAGAGCTGCTTAGATCTAACAATCTTTATAGATTATAAGAACCTCACGTACTTCACTACTACTAAGAAGCTCACAGGCTGCTAGGCCTAATAGGTAGAGAGGTTGGGACAGTATAAGTTTAGGATCATGTATACACTAGGAAAAGACAATAGAAGAGCTAACGCTCTAAGCAGATAAAGCAACTTAGTTAGAAACAAAGAAGAAGTACAAGAAACGCTCCTATAACGGAACCCTAACGGTTTGCTAGGACCTATATAACAACTAAACGCTATCCTGCGCATTAACAATAATGTTCTACCTAAGCTATAGGAGGAGATTATTAGACAACACTATGATAACCCTATATATAGACACTTAGGAACAAGCTAAACAATAGAACTAATCTAAAGACACTATAACTTTAATAGGATAAAACGTAAGGTTTTATAGTTTATTATAAAATATATAGACTGTTAGAAGAACAAACATAACACCTACATATAACATAACGTACTTTACAAGCGAGTCGGTAATACAAGCGAGTTAGTAACCCCACTAACTCCTTACACCTTTGCAACGAAGCAGCTTAACAATAACTTAATTAAAGTAGATAAAATAGATGTCTAAGATTAAGTAGTAGCTACTGCATCTTTTTTGCACGTACGTGAGTTGTGCCCAGGCTCTCTGCAGCGCGTGCAGCGTGCAACAGCCTGCCTGCTTCTACCTAATTGCGCAGCTTCTTGACGCCTTTCCTGCTCTACCTGCTGCTTTGCAATCTGCTAGGCAACTATAGCCTCTCCTTCTTTCTGCGTTAAGGTCCCTTGCTTCTAAATCCGCTTTCTTTTATGTGATTTACGCTTGTTAAGGGTCTTATTTGCCTCCTGCAGAGTTAAGACTTAATTATAGAGCAGCACTATAGAATGGACTATCATCTTAGCACCTTTTGTGAGCCTATTAAGCGACTTAATGATAGAGGTAGGTGAGGATCCTTAGTGTCTCTGAAGCCTGCTATGAACTAGAGTCGACTGAGCCTCTAGTTCGCGCGCGTTACTAGGTGTTTGAGACTCCCAAGGAGCTGCTACTACTGCTAGTAACGGCGTATGAAGCTGCACATTGAGCTTTGATAGCACTGCGTCTGGATCGTGAGGCACTAGGCCAGCGCCTCTGAAGCTTGCGCAGATGTTGCTCTTAGTAATTGACTGCTTAAAGGCTGCTTTAAAGGCTAGTAGGAACTTAAGCTTCGTGATATGGTTGATATAGCTGCGAATTAGGCCCTCGACCTAACGCGCGTACGCGCGCTTTAACAGCGCGAAGCAGCTAACATTAAGCAGCTGCAGCAGGTGTGAGGAATGAGGTGGCATATAGAGGGTATAGATGTTGTGCTCTCTGCAGAGCTCTTGAAATTTGAGAGATTAATGACTCTTGTGGCTATCTAGGATAAGCAGCTAGCGCGCGCCTACTATCCTGCTGCTCGTGTGCTTGATGAAGTGCTCTAGCCAGGCAACTCTAAGCTTGTTGGTAGTCTATCTATTGTTGCTCACAGAGATCGCCCAGTCGCGTGGGAGGCCCTCCTGGTACCAGGCTGATAGATGATAGTGGCCAGCGAGGATGATAAAGGGTGGGATTGCCCACCTAGTAGCGTTGATTCCTTGGATGACTGTTACCTACTCTTGATTGCCTAGCTAGATAGCTTTTAGCCTGCCACGCCTCTCTAACCTAGTAACTACTAGCTGTGAGGTAATCATGCCCATTATGAAGCCAGCTTCATTAAAATTATAGGTATCCTTATCTAGGATACCGTACGTAGCCTAGGTGCGCTCTACTAGCTTAAACTAGGCGCTAATTATCCTAGGATCCTTGCATAGAGCTCTCTGTTGATCATAGGCCTGATTGAATCGCGTAGTGAGCCTCTCTGTACGCTTAACAAAGTTTAATGGCCACTGCTGGCCTACCTGCTTAGCACTGCGGGTATTGAGCAGCTTGTTGGCCATATCTCGTACAGCGTTGAGAGAGGGCGCAAATCCTCGTAGATCTAGGTCTAGTATATGCCTAACAACAACCTCCTCTTTAAGCTCTGTAAGCTTCTTAGATCTGGGCTAGCAATTACGTCGCGCACGCTTCCTAGCGCGTTAGTTGTGTAGGGTTGATTGAGGGACGTTGAACATTGCTGCAGCCTTATTCACGCTTTAAATTTGGCCTTGATTGAGAGCTGAGATAGCAAGGAGAATATTTGCTTCGTTATAGGGCAATTGAGTAGCAGGTGGTTGAGCCATGGTTGTTGATAGATGACGCGGCGCAGAAAGTTGGTGGGGTTACCGACTCGCTTGTATTACCGACTCGCTTGTAAAGTACGTTAGAGAAATATAACCTATGCCTATTGCTAAGGCACCCTAGGACAACATTTTAATAGATTTTATTATAGGACTACCTGCTTCTAGAGACCTTATAACAGGAATTATATATAACGCTATATTAGTCATAGTTAACACGTTCACTAAATATATTAAGCTAGTACTATTCTATAACAACTACATAGCAGTATAGCTAGGACACGTTATACTAGATTAACTTATACGACACTATAGCATGCTATAATTAATTATTAGTAATAGAGACAAGCTCTTTACATTAAACTATTAGACAACATTAATTGCTATAATTAGAACAAAGAGGAAACTATCTATAGCTTACTATCTATAGACAGACGGACAAACAGAGAGAACGAACTAAACTCTTAAAGCCTATTTAAGGATATATGTTAACTAGAACTAGGACAACTAGGTACTACTACTACCTATAGCATAGCTAGCATATAATAACAAACTTTTAGAAGTAATAGGACAAACGCCTTACTTTATAAATAACAGAAAGCACCTAAATCTCTTTAAACAAACGCTACTAAGCATTAAAGCATAAGCTGCTATAAAAACTATAGAGGAATTAAAGTTAGTATATAACTAGCTATAACTTAACTTTAAAAATGCTTAACATAAAAGCATTTTATATGTTAATAAAAAACAAAAAATAGCACCTTAGCTAAAGGAGGGGGATAGAGTTTACCTACTTATAAAGAACTTATGTATAAAATAACTAAGCAGGGGACTAGACTACGTTAAGGTTAGACTATTCTTAATTAAGTCTAGAAGGGGACTAGTTAACTACTAACTCTAACTCCTACTAGATGTAAAAGTACACCCTGTATTCTATATATCCCTACTAGAACTAGCAGACTCTAAAACGCTATTATAAATAACATTCTAATACTAAACTAAGAAAGAAGACGAGTTTAAAGTTAAGAGGATTATTAACTACTAACAAACTAGACAGGGAGGATATAACGAACTAGAGTACCTAGTTAAATAGAAAGGTTACTCTATAAGCGAAAACACCTAGGAACCTGTTACTAACCTTAGGAACTGCTAGGAGGCCCTATGGCGTTACTACTAGCAGCAGAAGAATTATCTACTAAGTATAAGGGAGCATTAGCATCCCACACTATATCTAGAAGACTATCTATTAAACTCTAAGTAAAAGGCAACAATGTAAGCGCACTAGAAGAAGACAGCGTAGCTTCTTATTGTTCTAACAAGGAAAGCAACGCTTTCTCTACTAATATTGCCTCTGCCGCCCTTTTAGCATTCTCACGTAGGGACTTTTTAGCCTTAGCCTTCTCCTTTTCTAGAGCCTCTAGACGACTCTGCAGACGCTCTTTATCTTTATAAATTAACACCTATTTACTTTCTAGGATATAGATGTTATAATCTTATAGATTCTTTTAGTTACACTTGCTATATTAACCTAACTAAATATATACCTAACATACTAGTTTTGCTTTATAATAGTTTTAACAAGCTATAGGCATAACGTTACTAAAAGTATTAATAAAGATAGCAAGGTTAAGGCAACGTTATGTACTATTAGTTAGAGGGACTTTTAGCATAATAGAAACTTTAAGGACGAAGTCCTAGGAAGGGGGGATAATGTTATAAACTACTAGCGCTAACCCCACTATAACCTGTCGCCTTAAGGGAGTTGCTCTGTTAGAACTAAAGGCAACAGCAGAGCAAAGTCGCTGACTAAGCAGGAGGGCTTGGCGCTCCCTGCGCTCTTCCTAACACAACAGAGCAGGCAGAGCAGGTTATATAATAGATGCTCTTAGTGCTCTTACTAATCTTATAGAGCAGACAGAGCAAGACAGAGCACTTAACATTATATATCTCTATATCTAGAAGGCAAACTACCCTTATAGAAGTTTACGTTTAATCTCCTTAGTTATACTTAATACATTAGTTACCTAATTCTTATAAATTATACCCTTAATACTATAAGATTACCCTGCATTACTAGACCTTATCTTCGCCCTAAGAATTAACTAACAAGACCACTGCTTCTACTAACAACTACCTAACCCTTGTCTTCTCCCTAGAATACAAGACCTAGTAGAAGTAGTACCGTAACACTACGCCATAAAGGCAGGCTATACGTGCTAGAGGAACCCTTGCTAAGGCAAGAAGTGCTACGGCTTTATTATGACAATCTGTTAGCAGGACACTTTAGCAGGGCTAAAACTTAAGAGTTAATTGCTTAGAAATACTTCTAGCTAAATATAGAACTAGAAGTAAGGGAGTATATTAACTCCTATTTAACCTGTCTGTTAACTAAGTCGTCACGACAGCGTCTATATAGCAAACTATAGTTGCTTCTATAACCTAATAGTCCCTAGTTATAACTTACTATAGACTTTATTACTAGGCTACTACTAAGCCGTCGTGGCCCTGTTATGTACGATGCGATCCTAGTAGTAGTAGACAGGTACACTAAGATAGCAAGATATATTCCTATAGTAAAAACCCTCTAAGCAGCAGACCTTGCTAACATCTTTATCTCTAAGATAGTTTAATTCTTTAGCCTCTCTTAGGGCATAGTCTCTAACTAGGGCAGTGTATTTACTAGCTAATTCTAGTTAGACTTCTGCTTTGCTTTAAAGGTAAAACGCTAGCTAAGCATAGCCTTCTACCTATAAACTAATAGACAAACAGAACAGCAAAACTAAACGCTAGAGCAATACCTTAGAGCCTACATTAACAAGAAACAAACATAATAGGCTAGCCTACTCCTACTAGCAGAATTTACGTACAACAACGTAACCTATTCTATAACTAGCACTAGCCCTTTCTACGCTTGCTACAGATTCCACTCCCGCCTAGACTGCGAGCTGAACCTATAGACCTAGGTGCCTAGTGCTGCAGACTAAGCCTGCTAGCTAAGCTAAGACTACAAAGCAATAGCAAAACACTAGGAGGACGTAGTGCAAAGGCAAGCAAGGAACTATAACAAACGCTATAAGCTATAGTCTTTTAAGGTTAGAGACCTAGTATTGCTCTTAACTAAGAATCTTTAACTCTGCCTCCTAAACTAAAAGCTAGCACCTCTCTTTATAGGCCTATACTATATTAAGGAACTAGTTAGAACGCAGGCGTATTAACTGCTCCTCCCCCCTAGGATACAAATACACCTAGTCCTTAACGTCTCCTAACTAAAGCCCTACGTCTTTAGGCCTAGAGAACAAGAACTACTTTTAGGGCCTATAAGGTAGATTAATAACAAAGAGCAAGCAGACTGCTATAAAGTTAAAGCCTTGCTAGACAAAAAAAAAACATTATAACTTAATCTAGTACCTAGTTAAATAAAAAAGTTAGCCTCTAGAATATAACAAGTAGGTGCATGTAGAAGACATAGACAAGGACCTAGTTACATAGTTTAAGAAGAAATAAAAGGGAAAATAAGTATTAGGCCTATAAGGGCAAGAAAAATAGAAGTTTAAAAGGACGTAGAGGCCTACGCTAACCTACTACCGCGCACTTACATCTCTAGCAACTTGCTACAGAGCTAACAACAAAGCGCCCGCAGAGGACTGTTGTCCTTGTTGTCTATATCTATCTCCTCCTCTAACTCCTCTACTACCTCTTCTTCTCCCCCTTCTCTCTCTTTATTCTCCTCTCTACCTAAATCTAACTCCTTATTATTAGTTAGCGTATTAGCGTTGCTAAGCAGGGCATGCCTATGCTATATAAAGTTAGAACGTAGTTAAAACGCTAGTAAAAGGATAACTTATAGACTAGCAGAGAATATCTAGGATTCCTTCTAAGGCAGTAGCTATATAGTTAGTAGCCTATACCTAGAGGAGCTAAATTTTGTCGCCCTTAGGCTGCTTAGTTAAGCCATGCTTCACCTCTTTATAGAGGAAAGCCTTAACGTCTTTCTTATAGCTATGTTTTGCCTGCTTAAACATAGCAGCAACGTAGGAAATCTTGTCCTTAGCCTTATTAAAGCAGCTAGTATTAAGGCAAAGGAGTTTGTTAACTTCCTTTTAGAAGCTAGGCAGAATAACAGCGTAGTCTTTCTTTAACCTAGCGTAGTACGCACACTTTGCTGTTGCTTCCTTATAGCACTTTTCTCCTCCCTCTCTAATGCGCTTTAAGCAGCGTAGACAGACTAAAACATTAAGTTTTAGGACAGGGGCAGCGTGGCAAGCAAGGGGAGTAGTCTATACGCATCATTAACGACGTTAAAACGTAGGCATAGCAACAGACCTATAGGGGCAGCTAGATTGTTGCTAGCGTTTATAGTAAGTGTTAAACAGAAGTCGCTAGGAGAACAAAGGCAAGACGCTAGTTTAAAATATATAGAAGAAAAGAGTTATAGTTAGCATAATAGAAATTAATAGGAGCATAGCATTATTTATTTTCTACATAAACTGTTGCCTGCTGCTATAGCAACCTTAGAAAGGCAGTTAACAATGCTAGGACAACAATTGTTGTTATGTTATAGTAGCAACTATTATAGTTACTAAGGACAGTAACTATCTAGGAGAGGGGATAATTATAACGCTAGTGCCAACACACCAACGTGGACACCCATGTAAGGCTGCCTAGGCGCGGCCGCGCTAGCAAGACGCTGGCGAGACACTAGCTTGTAGTTGTCCTACTATAAGGAGGACCAGAACCCTCTAGAAGGAGGGCAGAATTCAGTCTTCTCTTAACCTTACTTCTTAATCCTCACTCAAGTGTTGCTCGTTGCTACGTAACCTATTACACAAGGTAGATGTTATCCTAATTAATAGTGAAACAGATGCCAGCGTTTAGACGATTATCACTAAGGAACTCTTTAGCAACAGCATCCTGGCTAGGCGTACTTTCGCAGGAACTTAATAGCAACAACAACTGCATAATCTAAGCCTTTCCAAGACGACAAGAGCTAGCGTGATAGCCAAATAGAGGTAGTCAAGCTAGTTAAGATAGCCTAGCTTGCAATAAACTAGCCTAAGAGAGCCTCTAGGAGGATTATAATAAGCGTTAAAGAAATTACAACATGCTTATGATGAGGTTAAGGTTAAGGTTTAAGTTTAAGTTTAAGTATAAGTAAAGGTTTAAGGTATTAATTACAATAAAATCTGCTTAGTTTTAGCTAGAAAAACTAACTTTTTAACATAGGTTTTAATCACTAAGCTCCTGCGCTACATCCTCGTGAACCTCCTGCCTCACATCCTCCTTAACTACTTTAGAGGTTAGTATACAACAATCACTAATATACGCGAAATTTCATCTCATGTACGAGCGCCCCCAGCGATCCCCCTGGGGCTCCCCACCAAGTCCGCACCAGCCGAGCAACCTCATACAAAATCTCGACCAATTGAGGAACCCTACGGGCAGTATACGGGCCGTAATCGGCTCTCCATATACCGTAGGGAACTTCTCAGATAGCTGTTTGCTACTTACGTATCACGTGATACGTACCATCACCGTACCTACGTAACGTACTACTTACTGTTGGGCACGCTGCACACACCTGAGTCAGACAAATGGAGCAGGGATACTGGAGGGCGACATAATGTTTGGGAACGCTGAATTTCTGGTAAGATCCTCATGATTTTCTCCAAGCGGAAGCGATTGGAAGCTGACCGTGCGTTTCAGGGTTCGCCCGGCAATCGGATATGCATGACACCTCTGCGACTATTCGTGAGGCGTTCGAGTTTTCGGCTTTGCTTCGACAGCCTTCACACTTTTCCCGAAAAGAAAAAGTCGAATATGTTGAATCAGTTCTCGAAATTTTGGACTTGAAGGAATTAGAGCATGCCATTATCGACCCTGGCATGGGGGTTGAGCTATTGAAACGTGTCACGGTTAGAACAGCCGCGCTTAAGACTCTGGGCTGAAAACTGATTGTTTTAGATTGGCGTAGAACTCGCGGCTCGACCCAAGATTATTTTCGCCGATGAACCGACATCTGGTCTTGACTCTCAAGGCGCGGCAAACATCTTCAACTACTTGAAGCGTCTATCGAGGGAGGGACAAGCAGTCCTGGTAACAGTTCATCAGCCCTCTGTCTCTCTGTTTCGCACTTTCGACAAAGTTCTAGCGCTCTCGTCTCTAGGAGAGCAAGTATAGTAAGTACTATCACCCTCTCACATTCGATATTTTTAACAATCACAGCTTCGGGTCTACTAATGACACTCTACCATACTTCCGAGACAAAGGCGCTGACCCACCATCAAACGTTAATCCTGCCGAATTTGTACTTGGGACAGTTGGTGCTGGATTCGATGGTAAGAAAGCAGGTACGACCAGCGATTGGCCTGAAAACTGGGGGCAATCTCGCGAGGCACAGCAACTTCAAGACGAAATAAAACAGCTAAGAGCCGAGGATACCCATGGGGACGAATTACAGACCACTCACACCTTCAACAGTTCTACGCCTCTTCAAATCGAGTTGGTGACTAAGCGAATGCTTCTGAATCAGTGGCGGAAGCCGGCGTACATCTACAGCAAGATCTGGGTTCATATCATTCAGGCGATTCTGATCGGATTCACATTCTTCAATTTGGGTACCTCCCCAGTTGATCTCCAGAGTCGGTATGCATTACTTCAATTAACATAATCAGAATCAACAAGTCTTAACCAGCATCAGTGCTTTTGGCGCCTTCGCGCTCATCTTCCTGGTCAACACCATCGTCAACCCGATTCTCGCTCGATTCTTTGGAAATCGGCTCCTTTGGAACACTCGCGAAGGTCCATCCCGGAGTTATGGCTGGGTGGCTCTATGCACAAGCTTTATACTCGCCGAGATTCCAGCAATTATCCTCACTGGAAGTGTCTACTTTCTCCTCTGGTACTTCTTGACTGGCCTTCCTCTGGGAGAGTCTGCTATCTTCACCTTTATCATGGTGATGACCTATGAAGTCTTCGAAATGACATTCCAACTGGTTCAACGGTGTCGTGGTTCCCTATTCTCAGATCCAGGTTGTCTGGAGATACTGGGTAAGTCACATGATCATTGATGAAAGGCGGTTTCTGACGGTCTTGAAAAACAGGTCTACTACCTCAATCCGTTGACTTACCTTTTTGAAGGCCTCATAATCGCCGCCGACGCTAACATTCGGGTTCAATGCGACGATGACGATCTCTTCAGATTCCTCCCGCCGCCTGGTCAGACATGCGGCAGCTATGCAGGAGAATGGGCGCAGAGCGCACACGCAAATCTGATCAACCCAGAGGCTATCAGCGAAAGTCTCGTCTGCCCATATACTAGTGGTCGCTAGTATCTATCGCAATTCAACCTCGACAGTGGCGTCCTCGGCGGAAACATTTGGGCTTACTGGGCTGTCTTTCTATTGTTCACTGCGGTCAATGTAATTTCTTCTATTTCTTTACATGGGCAAAGAGTGTGAAAAAATGGAGGATCTTTGGCTTTTAGTTGATGGCAGATCCAGACTACTGTTGCAGAAGTGGTACTCTGGTTGGAGAATTTCTTTGGAAAAGGCTGGAGATCATGCTCATGAAACACATCTCCTTCAGCCTCTAAGTAACATTTAACGATCTATGTTTAACAGATTACATTCATCCCTTAAGACCTTATTTTGGCTGCCCTGCACCTCTCTTGGTTTCAGACTGCGCCTATCTCGCTGAACCACCAAAGGTCTCGGAGCGATTGTAGATAGCCCCCCAGAAAATTCAGAGAATACGTACCTTGGGCCTTGAAAATTGCAGAAATTCTTGCAAAGATGGATGTCCGAGGACGGGGAGTATTCATACTCTTGACAACTGCGTTCTCCTCGGTGTCTGAGGCCTGTGAAAGGAGAGAAGCCACCCGCTCGATCAACCACCGTGCCTGGACACATGAAAGTCGTGGGTCACATAGAGAGCTATATCTTTCGGGAAACTGCCCATCGTCCACGCCTTCCAGGCCAATACATTCTGTGACTAACTTAGAGGTCTGCTCAAGGTGTAAACCACCCAAGTGAGCCCCGAATCGTGAAAGAATCCTGATAGTCTGGGCGACTTCACTCAACATTGTTGAAGTTTGTCTGGTCTTTACGCCATCTTTCGTGAACGTATTTCCGTGGCAAGGATCACACATCCAAACAGGACGGAATGGACTGGCTTGGACGGCTTCAACAAGAACCGGAAGAACTGCGCCAACTTTCTCGGCGCCAAGTCGAGTGATCAATGTGACCCGACCATCTTCTCCTAACTCCTGTTCACACAGCTTCGCCAGGATTTCCAAGACCTCCTCTGGTGATGTCGAAGGCCCAAGCTTTACTCCCACTGGATTTCGCAATCCGCGTAGGTACTCGAGGTGAGCACCGTCGAGGTGTCGAGTGCGCTCACCCACTCAGAGAAACGTTGCAGACACGTCGTAGTTTCCTTGCGTCATGGCGGTCTCTATTGGCAGATGAGGGCTTCATGCCCCGTGGAAATGGCCCTCCTATCCGCGATCAGCCAGAGTTCTTCGCGTATTGGAGATATACCATACTTACTCCGCAGTACGAAGCAAATGTAGAGTCGCGACTGAATGCCAATACCCCTGTAAGAGGCGGTCTGGGTTCGGTGTTCGATTTTGAATTTTGTGTCCGTTGACATTATGGCCTCGAAAAGTGAAGACGTTGACCCCGTCCGCAAGTGTCTCCAACAACTGAGATCTCGGTTTAGAATATTGCCCCGCCATGCGGGCCGTGATATGAACCGGAAGGCCCATGACACCTTCAAAATGGCGAGCTTGAGAAATCAAAAGGGCCACTTTCTGATTGCTGATATGTGTTGTTGTATCTTCGAAGCTTTCTGCGCAATCTCCCGCAACGAGAATGAATGCTTCGCCACGTGCGGCTGCTGCATAATCCTCTCGTGCGCTCTCGATTGCAGTGGGCGATACCAGAGGTGGGAGCTCAGCGAGTCTCTTGAGCACGTTCTGGAGGTGATTCTTGTCCTGGTAGGAGATGATTTGCTCATGTAGAGGCATCACCTTCCAAGACTCGACAGACCATGGTGTTGTCTCCGTCTTACTGGACATGTTGGATGGAACGGGGTTGTGAAGTTCTCCTGAATGAGGGGAAGGAAGCAGCGCAGAGTACAATGAGACAGAGACTACTGTGAATGCCGAATGTGGACTTTGGAAGAATCGCGACATTCACTGAACTTTCCGAATTAGGTGAATTGGAAATCACTTCCCATGTTTCATGCACGTGCATTGACGCGGAGTTGTGTGGATGTTTCGGCGCTCGGTGCGATTGCGATCGTCCCGGTACGAACGTCATCAGCCGAACTCGGGTGGTCCCACCATCGGACTTGCATGGCACTATGCACATCATAACGGCCAATGTCATCTATCCACAACCCAAAACCTTCCGAAACGCCCGCAGCGTTATCTTGCATTCCAATCAAGCACTGTAGCCGACTACCCGTATTCAGAGAAGTTAATCTACTCCATGCTTTGACCTGCTCAATCAGGACAATACGAATAGATATCCCATGATGACGAGCGATCCTCTTAAGACCAACTGTGACATTTGCGCTGGTTTAGTTTCTGACAACGAGGATGACTTACGTCGAACTTTCACACCTCACACCTTCAGAACTCAAGATGGGTACCTCTGCCTCAACGCAGAGATCCCATAAGGAATCTCAGATCTCGTCAAAACTCGCACCCAGTGCAGCAGATACAGCAACAACCATTTTCGAGTCTAAACTTGCGAAGCCTTCACTACCGGGAACGATGTATTCAACTATGTTTTTCATGTCGGTCGACGTCCTTACCCTTGGAGCAGGATCTTGTATCGTGTCGATGGCACCGACGAGACTTTGACTTTAGCGAAACTGGAAGTGAAAAGTCGCAAGTTCGCCGTGGCGGTTCGGAACCAATTCGATATACGTCCGAACGACGTTGTATCGATCTTTGCAAGGGACAAAGTAAGCAAGGCATTTTTATATGAGGTGTTCATAGTCGAAATTCGAACAAGTGTTAATGAAAACCCTAGATACAATACCCAATTGCCTTCTTCGGGGCTTTAGCTGCTGGTGCAACCGTTGCACTTATTCCATACCAAAGTGGCATCTCCCCAGAGGACATCGCCTCTCGGCTCGAACAAGCACATTCTAAGATACTCGTCACCGATGCTGCGCTCCTTCGCGTCTCGGAGATGGCTTCCGTCTTGGTTGGGTGCCCACCAATCGTGACTCTCGACAAAACGGACCAACATACGGCGAGCCTTGAAGATCTCATCAGAACCGCACCCTCGGATCAGGGAATTTTCGAGATCCACACTCATGCCGAGGCGGAAACAAATCATGCCTTCTTGAATCGGACAAGCGGTTCTACAGGTACGATGAAGTCCGTCATCACGTCGCATAGTCACTACATCGCTACCCTGGAGGGCACAGTGGAAACGATTCCGCCTGGTACGGATCCTTCCAGTGATTTCTGGCTTGCTAGCTCGTCTCTTGGTTTCTTCATCAACGCGAAACTTTTCATGTCACTGAATGTTCTACTGGGCATTCCCGTTGTCATTATGCCCGAGCCTCTGGACGAGTCCAATGTCTCAATCTTGACAAGGCATTCCATAACATTCACCCTAGTCTTCCCTCCTCTAGTCGCAAAGTTGGCCAAATTGGATCTCGATCCACAGGACGTGAGAACTATCAAATGGCCCCTATCGGCTGGTGCGTCAATACCGGAGAATCTCCACCACGCCATGTCACAGAAGTTTCCTGGAGTCCACCTGACGCTTGAATGGGGAACTAGCGAGACCATGCTTATCGCTATCCAGACGAGCGATCCAAAGACAAGGCGGCGCGGATCGAGTGGTACGCTCGTGAACGGAATGCAAGCTCGAGTTGTCTCCACCGAGACGGGTGCCGATTTGTCTGCCAATCAGCCCGGAGAAATTCTGGTCCGTAATTCATTGGCAAGGTTTTGCGGTTACAAAAACAACGACGTGGCCAACCAGGACTTCAACTCTCAAGGATGGTTCCATACTGGGGATTATGGGTATATTGATGAGGATTGTAACGTCTACATCGTCGATCGACTCAAGGAACTGCTTCGAGTTGGAGACGGCTACGGGAGTCGGATAAGTGTTTCCGAGTTGGAAAACGCCGTGTTTGAGCACCCGGCAGTTCGAAGCGTGGTAGTCGTAGGGATCTGGAACGAAACTACGGCAACCCATTTTCCTACGGCCTTCATACCCACGGAGCAATTCAAGATTCACACAGGAAAGGTTTTGGCTGAGGAGATCGAAGAGTTTGTGGGGAGAAAGTGGAAGGGCTTGAAAAGGCTGTCTGGTGGGATATACTTCATTGAGCATTATCCGACTACGGGATTCAAGATAAATCGGAGGGTGCTGAAAGAAATAAAGCGAGACGAAGACAGCAGGCTGGTTATACGGGAAGAAGAAAGCTTCTTGGTGGGTCAGACGAAGACGAAGGAAGTGGTAGCGAGGAAAGATAGCGTTCATGGATGTTAACAATTTTAATGTGTTTCGACGGCAAGTCACGGCGCCTGGTAATATACCTAGATAGAACAACTTCTCTTCATTTTTATCGTTCGCGATGGGGTTTCGTCACGGCTTGGTGGTTTCGAGACGCGCGTGGGCTTGGCGCTCTTAACGTAATCTGCCCCCGGCTTCCGATGTCTTGCTCAAGGGTAGTCATGGGCGGGGCGGTCTCAATTAAGGGGCTATACCTAATTCAGAATTTCGCTGGCCTAATAAAGCTAGGGTGAACCAAACAGTGAATGTTCGGTACGCAGATGCCAAATCGCACATGACCCGAACCCTCTCACCAGATTTGCCATCCAGCACGACACGGTCCATAGGGCCCAGATCGCTCAGACCATGATCTGGGCGGGCTAATGGGCTTTGGCCAGCCCAAGCCCATCCCCGGTCTTGCGCCATCTTCGAAGTTGGTATTGGACAGCATGTGATGTTCAGTCGTCGCCAAAAGTTATTTTGGGCAATTTGCACGTTCAAAACAGGTAAAGAAACAGTTCACCATATACAATAGAGCTGTTGAATTACTACGGTATATTCACTCTCAAGACGAATAAAAGAAGAGAATCCTTCTCCGCACCAAGGCGGAACCCCATCCGTTTTTTCGCAGCATAGACCTTCCGCACCATGTACCGTTTACTTCCTCTCGCCTGACAGAATTACCGCCTCTCGTTTGTCCAAAGCATTCCATTTGTCCTCCTCGGTGTCAAGGTGTCCCAAGTACAGGTACATTGTCGTGCCGATCACGGCGACGGCGCCCGCCACTCCCACATACATCCAAAGTATGTCGGGATTGTCACTTACGGATACCAGAGCTTCTGCCAGTGCAGCCCCAAATGCAACCGTAAGCAGATATAGGCTCTGGATAAAGCTCTTGAGCGAAGGACAGCGCTCCCAACAGGAAGTACTACGGTTCGTACTTTTCAGTTACTTCCTGTCACGTGTTCCAGCAGGAAGTAGGAGAACTCTGAGCCGTAACGTTACAGTAGTGAAGCTGAAAAGTATAACCGTAGTACAGTTCGTATATAGAGATTTAGTGTTAAGGTGGTAGTTAATAAGTAGCTAGAGGGAGGTTAGTTCCCTATAGTGTAACTAGTTAGCTAATGCCGTACAACAAGCAGAGATTTCTATATTACTAGCCATAGCTAAGAGATAGTTTTTTATGAGAATTCTTACTAGAATTACTATCTCTATCTTATCTAACCTAATTTATATTATCTAAATTGTTAAATTGTTAAAATAAGTCTTCAAAAATTCCTCTAAGCTAGTCGTGGTAGGCGTACTAGCTAAGCTGTAGCTTCCTCCTTGTCCTCCTCCCCCACACCCTTTGCCCATCCCGCAGGCTCCCGTCGCCTTAAGAAGTTAGCCTCGTCGCTATCGTCATCACAAGAAGGCTCTCTAGACGCTGCAGATTTAGAATTAAAGGACTACCTAGAGGACGCGCGCCTTAACGCTAGGCTAACCTTCCCTATTAAGTAGGACAATGTCGTAGTAAACGGGAAGAAGTTAAGGCTAGAGAGGCTTAGGTACCGCGTGAAGCACCTTTAGGATTAAGAAGCTTCTTACGTATTAGGAGAAGTATATTCTTAAGCCGCTAGTCTCCTACTACGCAGTTACAACCATTCTTTACCTAAGGCTCCGTCTCTAGTAGTTTAAAGACTACTAGCGTTAACATAGTCTCTAGCATAAGAAGGCAGAGCCCTTAGTAAAAGAGATCTTCTAGCACTACGTAGACGCTAAGGAAGAGGACGAGCTAGAGCTAGATAAGATCTCCTAACAAAAGCAGCCTGCCTCCTCCTGCCCCCACGATATACGATACAAACAAACTCTAAGCCTTAACCCTACCTACCTTACTAGCAGAAAGACCTACAAGCGCGCTAAGAAGACAACGGAGCTTTAATTATACTACGATAGTATTTTTAACGACCTACAAGAGGCTAAGGAGGATGGCCCTTTATACAGAGACCCTCTTACTTAGTGGCATAAGGTAGGGCGGAGGAGCTACCTAACACTATACAAAATAGCCCTTGATTTCCTCTCTATACCTAGCACTAACTGCGACTGCGAGAGGGTCTTTAGCGGCAGTGGCAGGACTGTTACTTGCGATAGGAATTGCCTAGCTGGAGCAACGATCGAGGCACTTCAACTATAAAAGAACTAGCTACGCTGGCGAGCAGTTGCTAGTAAGCTAAACAACCTAGCCAACTATATACACGCTTGTGTTATACTAAGTTTGTAAGCAGGTGGGGGCCAGGTGTCACTGGAGATAGAGAGCAGATATGATGAGTGAATTGAGGGTTCTTGTGTGTATTGTGTGTAGCTCATGTATGTGTCCTTCATGTGTATGTGTAGTGTACAAATCAGAGGCTCTTGTAGTAGTTGATCGAGCTTAGTCATAGGACCGTAGTCATGTGACGGAGCTCTGGCTGCTTACAAAGTTTAACCGTTACGGCGTAACTTTTAGTGAAAAGCTAAGAAGTACAAGAGCTTTAACAGGAAGTACTGTGTAACCGTAAGTCGCCTTGACGTCTGACTTACTAGCAGGAAGTAATATTAATCTGAGACGTAACGTAGACAAATTTAGTGAACCGTAACCGTATACTTCCTGTTGGGAGCGCTGGCGAAGGAGGCGACTTGGTGTAGGCGTACTCAGGGCTGGCGACGTTGAGGAAGATAGACGCAAAGCCAAAGAACACGTATAAAGGTGTCTGAACCGCCATATGAACATGGTTGGCCCGCAAAAGTTGGCTTCCAGGAATCTTCGCCGCCTTACATCCCAATGGTTTCGTGAAGCATGGGCCCGCCGAGTAGATCAGGTGCTGCACAATTGCCGCGTATGCCATCCCGAGACCGATTCAGAAGAATCCAGTGGTAATCCGAGCAATTGGCCGAAACATGATCCGTCTTTTTCGAAACAGAGGCATGATGATTTGATCGATGAGTGGTAGGAAGAGAAGGATCACGATTCTCTCAAGACTTTGCATGAAGTCGTTGGGAAGGCCGTGTCCTTCCATCTCGCCCGCCTGGGAAACAAGATTTGACGACATCTGAGCGAAGCGAACCCATATAATAGGATAGAAGGCGAAGACCTTACAGGCGTTGAGCGTTCGCTTGAGCTCCTCGATAAAATGGTCGTCCCAAGGAACCGAAGAAGTCTTTCCATTCGCGGCGCGGACGGATGGCTTAGGTGCATCGAGAGAGCGACCCAAGATCATCAGAAAGACTGCCTTGAAGGCGGTCTGAATGATAGATCCTTGAGGCTGACGGATAGTATAGTGTTGACGGCCTAGCACCAGAAGGGTGACTGCAACTAGAATCGTGTCAACGATGACGATTTTTAAGAGGTAAACAGAAACGTACCGATAAACATGCAAAAGGTAAGAAGAAATGGCGACCAGAAGCCATACTTCTTTTCCATGAAAGGAGTCCCGATAATCGAGAGAGACCCGAGCTCGATGCAGCCGTAGTATACCAGGTAGATGCGGTGGTAAGTGATTGCTGGATCTATTATAACTCTCTCGCCTGTCCTTCGCAGAGTTTTGATGGCCCATTGTCTTCCGGTGATATTGGTCGGCGATCAAGGGTGCCACATTTGCCTTGATGCCGCCTGTTCCGAGGCCGATAGTAATGATGGCAGCAATAAACCCTCCTAGGCCCGCACCATGCTCCAGAAATGACGGAAGGGCAGTAGTCCAGAGAATTAAGAGTCCGAGGAGGTATACTGCAGCAAAACCAAGAATAGTCCTGTACCTGCCGAAGTACTGATCGGCTAGAACGGCGCCCAGAATTGGCGTGACTGGGTACGTTAGCTTTGAAGAGTACAAGGAGGTGGTTTACGTACGATACGCAAAGAAGGTAAAAAAGATAGTAAGCGCAGTCGCCGTCTTTCGCCCTAGATCAAGCCCAAATGGTTTTGAGACATAGTTCTGAAAGAGTCCTTGAGCACCGTAGTACGTGAATCTCTCGCAGAGCTCTACAACAGCGACGATGTAAGCGGCCTTGGGCAAGTTCTCTCCAACTCGGCATAAAGTACGCTTCTCTAGAGTGGTGGGCTCTTCTCCATCGGCAGGTAACGGTCCTTCACCGTCAGACAGTGGCAGTTCGGGAGAACTCTGCACTTGAATCCCTTCCTCCTTCGAATCCACGGCAAGACTTGGCGACGCGATAACCCTTTCCTCTGATGTCAGCAGGAGTCGCAGTGTTGTTTCGACATTCGGGGCACATACCACGTCTTTACCGCACCCTCGGTAGCCATATGTAACAACAGCAAGGTTTCGCAATATAAATTTGGAGAAATGATTGAGGATAGCTACAGCACCTACCAAAATGAACAACTCACTGGCTATTAAACTGCAAGGGCCTGCGAGCACCTCATCAGGGCCTAGTTCGCGTCATATGGGTAAAAGTTGCATTTGGATATCAGTTCCAGTATTTTGCATCCAGAATACAACTCATGAAGGTTGCTATTGTGAAAGAGATCGCGTATGACCATTCTGCTCCGAAGATCACGTGTCCAAGGGCCAATTTGATCCGAAACCCACTCCCTGACTCAATTATTACTAACATCGGCTCTTGGCTAATGGTGAACTCTGTAACTGCATTCAGTTCTAGTTGGCAGTCCTGATCTCGCAAAGTCGCTAGAAAGGGCGCTGTTTCAATACCGGTGTGGATTTGTCCGGGTGACAACGTGGTAGAGGAGTCTACTGCAAGGAACCGGAGTACGTCTCGTCCACCAAGCGTGGGCATTGATGGGCCATGATGGCAAATCCGGCGAGAGGTTTTGGGTTATGTGCGATTTGGCATTATGTACCGAACATTCATGGTTTGGGTCGCCCTAGCTTTCTTTAGTTAGCCTACCGCTGAGTTAGGTATAGTGTGTCGTGCGATAGCTTTTGAGAAAGCTTTCTATCTTGACTCTAGGTACCTTACTCTCCAAACGAGTATAGTTAGCATCCTTCGGGATGCTATACAGTACCCGTGCCCACGAATAATAGCACTGCCGATAGAGATAGCTTTGAAATTCCGACCGCCAACGCGTACAAGGGAGCGTCAGACGCGTCCACGGAGTGATTGAATAAATGACGCGGACAAGAATTCAGCGCGACACTCCCATGCCAGTAAAAAGATCAAGCTTGGACATACAGCATGCGACTATTCCCCAGCTTATACCCACCAGCACACCCTTTCTGAAACAGCCCATCCGGATCATACAACCTACTAACATTCCGCAAAAACTGCAAATTCTCCTCTCCATATCCCATAAAAGGTCTCTGCCACGCCCCGCAGTAATTAATATACCGATACGGATGCCCGGTCTCGTTGACCTTGGCAACGAGCTCGATTTGCTCAATCGCCTCCCGAGTCGTCGTCTCTACCCACTCATCGTCACGCTGATTGGCCCAATTTACAGTAAAGCTGATATTGACGAGGGGTTCGTCGGTCCCGCGATCTAGTCCGAGGGGATTCGAATCGCCCTTTCGAGCCCAGCTCGGCATGAAAGGTTGGAGGACAAGCGTCCACGACATTCCTTTAACGTTTCTCTTGCGGATTGATTTGATAGCGCCCTTATAAGCCATGTGTGTACGTGCAAGAGTGCCAACGTGATTCTTAATAGTCGTAGTTGCAAACGTTTGGCGTCTTCCGGGCGGGTTCAGCTCATTCAATTCGTTGGTTGCACTGGTCAGTGTGCGGACTTTGCACGTGCTCCAGAGGCGCCAGAGCGATTTGAACTTGGATGTGCTCCAACATGTCGGCCATTTCTTGGGATCTTGGGGGAGTTTTGTGTATGCAAGATTTACGGCGACGGCTTCGATGCCGAGTTGTTGAAGATAGGTGAAAGAAGCAATTGGACCGGCAGCATAGTCGTCGTAGCTTTTGCTTGGGTCACTTGGATTTGCCCTGCTGACAAAGTCGTGGAAGGCGTCGAGGACTTTGAGCGATTGACTGGATGGGAAGTAGAGAAATCCGGACCAGATGTTAGTGGACGGAAAACTGCGAGCTGTAAAGCGAGTGACGATGCCGAAATTGTTCGAGCCACCTTTTAAAGCTCGCCAAAGCTGGGGGTTACTCGATTCTGACGCTGTAATGACAGAACCAGAGGCTATTACGATCTCATAGCTGATGATGTTGTTGCATACCAGTCCGAAACGTGGGGAGAAGAAGGATAAGCCGCCTGTTCATCCCAGGTTGTTAGCTTTGGAGCGATAATTGTAACAATAGCCCTTGGCGCTTGGGACAAAAGGCGATAGATTTTCGCTCACCTCCCAAAGTCAACCCTCCAACCCCAACGTCCGAATTTCGGCCCCCGACAACCGCGAGACCCTTCTCATCCAGCGCTTGCGACACGTGTTTCCACTTTGCGCCGGCCCCGATGGCCACAATCGATCCATCTTCGGCAGGCGTAACGTCACACAAAAGGCTGAGGTCGATTAGGACCCCATTGTGAATGCTCGCAGCGCCGGAAACGGGCGAGTGGCCGCCGCTCCGAATAGCGAAGAGGCCGTTTGGGCGTTCTTTTTCCTGCTCTTCGCCTTCTTCACGTCGTCTGTCGTACTCATCCTTAAGTATTGCAACAGTACTGCAGACCTCCTGCACATTGCGAGGGCGGAAGACACAAGAGGGATTCATCTCGCATGCTTGTTGCGCCCAGTAAGCGTTTACGGACTGCTTGAATGCAGTAGTATCGCGTGGGAGTATAACGCTGTGGGGCAAGGCCGATGCAAGTTTCTTGGTGAACTCTGTGGGGGACTCTACCGTAACTTCTGTTTCTTCGGGGCGTATGTTTCGCGAGGCTCTTGCGCGGCGCATGATAAAGATGGAGATGAGGATGATAAGGAAAGTGGTGGTTGTGGACGCGGGAAACAGTTCGAACATCGTTAAGCCACGACGTGCCGCCTCGCTTGTCTCACAGCCACTTGGGAGGCTGTGAAGTGCGCCTTGCTGCACGCGGCCTTCATTATATCCCCTCACAGTCGCAGGTCCCCTTAAGTCCCGGGGAGTTAAGTATCGAGATGGTCGTGATGGAATCGCAAAGTGAATTTTCTCCGCCACCAGCCCGAATAGATAAGCGAGAGGTGAGGCGTCACATCCAACAACGCGAACGATGGCTGTTGTGCCTGGACAGAGTCATCCGATTCTGCAATTTTCGGGTCTAGGAATAGACGTCGAGGAATTCAGTGTTCGCAGGAAGTGTAAAAAGAGCTCGTTGGCCTACGAATACTTTGAGCATATAAGAGGAGCCAAATCTGTGATCAAGATGTAAGCGAAAAACAAATTTCACATTTACCAGAGGATCAGACTTACAAATGAGATTCCCTAACTAGGCTTACAAAGCTTTTCATCCTAATCTTCGATCCACGTTTTACTCCCTACAGCTGTCCCCACACACCCATCTACTTTGAAATCTCGAAATCCAGACAGAGAATCAATTGAATGCATCGTTGGGGGCCGTATTCAAGAGATCCTGGAAAGTTAGGATACTTGGAACAAGCTAAGAACAATGTGCGCGCTTTTTCGAAAGGGTGGCATTTTCTGCACGGTCGTGTTAAAGCTTGCATAGGGTCGGACCGCTTTTAAGTGCGGGAGCTATCTTAGTTTACCGAAATCCGATATCTGACGGTTCGGAGGCTAGTTAAGGCGAGGATCGTCCAATCAGGTACAGCGCCGTAATGTCCGAATGTATTGAACCCTCCGAATGTCCGAATGTGACGCGGTAACAGTGCAGCGTAATGAGCATGGGATCATCACCAACCAATGCTTCCCCGGCTCGAGGAGCGGAAGGGGGAAGAAGATGCACCCTCATGGAGCCTTTGCTGCCCATATCTAGGTGCACAGCGACTTGCATTGCGGGTATTATTGGGTGGTCATTTAATATCATCATACTGAAAATCGATTCCAAGATTCTAGGGTTCCGCTAGGCTGGAGCCACTTCCGATGTTTGGGTAAAAGACCGCAACTCGGAGTCTGCGTGACCCCACGTCTGCGAAACCCCGCATCTACTTTTCAAGCTCGTGCCATACAAACTGGTCCAAGAATATGTGCCTTTGAAATTTGAAAAGGGTCCAGAGTTTCAATAATTCGGAGGTATCTTGCAGGCCCTCGGAACCAGTGAGAGGGCGACATTGCCAAAGGTCTAACCCCGTGTGTAACGTGACTTTGGAATTTCATTCCATCACAGTAGCGGCGCTGCTGGATTTGGAGAATACATCCAAAAAGGCCGAACATATCGGACTCCTGCCTGTCAGCATGCAGATTTTACGCGGGTCTCCCGACGTCTTATTTTCAATGCGCCACTGGCTGGCCCGTGCCGTGCGACTCCGTCTGACAACCTTCGGTATGGGTGGGGTCCAAACCCTTCAAGCCTATGGGAGGGGTTCCTCGATATACCGCACCTAGTACTTAGAGGTTGGTAATAGTGGAAAACGGTACAGTTGTCTTTCAAGCAGACCACTATATGGCCGATGCGCTACCAACCATTGCACGGTTCGAAGGATGCACTACCAAACACCATGTGCTGTACTGATCTCCATCGAACCCGTGTATCACTTCAGCCTGTGCCTCCACGTTAACTTGTGTAAGCTATTGCTTACGCGTTCCTTTCGATCCAAGGGTGGTCTCATGAAACGCAGGGCACCCGCTAAGCCGCTCTTCGACCCATGCATTCGCAGAGTAGGTGCTAACCAGCCCATTGATGCATGTGGACTGTTTGCTCCTCGGGAGGACACGCCGCTTAGCAAACTTACCAAAACGGTCACCAAGTGATGAAAGTGGTTACCGGTCAGAACTTGATGTGTAAATGTCAAGTGGTATTCAAGTAAGAACACCGATCGAATGTCTTTTCCGCCTTGGATATTCGATGCTCTTCGACCTTGCGCCTTACCATTCCCTCATCCCCTGCCGGATTAATTCCTAGTTTTACGGTGGAAGAACTAATTTCTCCTTTCCCCGCTGGGGATATTGACCAATGATTATGCCTCGCCTCCCTTTTAGCTGCGGTTTGACGAATCTACACGCACCTCTATATCGCGCCATATGCCACGCTCTGGCGTGTTTCCTGTTCGTATGGAGTCCATATGGGTGTTATTGGCATCGTATCTTTGATCATGGATTATGGGCTTCATCGGTATGTCCGTTAAGCTGTCCAGGTCTTGGAGCGGCTTGAAATCCTTACGATTCTGGTAAGGTAATCCCGAACTTCCGTAGCTCTCGGCTTGATCCGGGTCCTTTTTGAAGGACTTTCGGGAGCTTCCTATTCTTGATTTCAGTGATCTGAGGTGCCTCGAGACGGCTTGAATGAATAATTTGGTAAAGAGTGGGCCCATCAATGGAAGGTTTGCTGCAAGGATCCCGAGCCATAATTCGAGGTGGGTTTGCAGAGCAAGTGTTCCCAAGACGTAACTCCAGTCCAAGGTTCTGATGTAGAGAAGAGTGGTGTGAACGCGCCAGGCCATGACACCTACTACCCTGAAAAACCGTTAGAACTGGACACATTGAAAAGGACCCACCCAAACTTACACCAGACCGATACTAAACATGAGGGTAACAAAAAGCTTCTTCTGCGGCGGGAGTTGCAACTGCCAGATGGAAGGGAGTGGTATCAGCACAACCGCAAGGTCCAAGACCATGTTCGCCGCTAGCAAAGGCAAGAGTCGGTACTCCTGGCTATGCTTCGAACGACATTTATTCCTATGTACCACTGGATCAAGGCTCCAGAAAGCCGACGTAGGGATGCAAATCGTCAGGAACAGCGGGAGGAAGACCACGGCATACGCGGCGTTCAAACCCATCGCGGTGTAGATTGCTACGCGAACTCTTCCCGGAGGAAATATATGAAGGTACATGTCAAGGACTGCAAGTTTGCAGAAAACAGTGGACACAGTCCATGTTATTCCAGAAGATAATTGAACCTGTGTATTCAACACCCTGTGAGTGACAGTTCCGTTTGCAAAGATGGATATCTAACCTTTAGCTGAAAAGACGCTTCATCCGGCGTGAGATCCTGCACGTGAGAACCGACCTTTTTCTGGAGACCTGTCTCGCGGTTAGCAACCAAAATCAACGGTGGTTTCTTTAAGCGTAGAATTACCAATGAATGTTGGAATTTCCAAGGCCAGAAAGCTGATCTAACACGATTTAACTCGAAACTTTAGGAGTGAGCCCGGACTCTTACAAATGCGAGGACTACAAAATAGTCATCTGCACGTAGTCTTCTCTTTTGAATTCGGCAAGACCAAAAACGTCCGATAAGGCTAAGTGATACGAGAGTGGTAAACACAATCATCCACACGTTCAATTCCCGACCGTACCGTGTAGTAGGCATATCTCAGGAGAGTAAAAGTTTGGACGTGAGGAGTGAGGGACTTTTGGGGTTTGGGGGATCTGAGGATGGAAAGTCTGACAGGATATTCAACGGTTCAGAAGCATCAAGCTACGTCGCGGTCACCGGTCAGCCATAGCTCACCTTGGGTTATTAGAAGGCCTCGATTCCTGCACGACCACACTAACGGTGCATTCGCCGCATCTAACTCCGCTTCGGACTCCGTTGCACGCAGTGCAATTTTGTTACAGAGGATCGGGTGCTTACCTGCATGAAAGGGTGTGAGTGCTGAAGAATTACAGGATCGAAATCTATCGGGGCGTCAAGCCCTCGTATTGACGGTTACAGGCGCGCTGCATGTCTGACACCGCCCACGGCCCGGATCGCATCAGTCTCAATTAATCGGCAACTTCTTTGAGTCATTAATAATACTGCACCCTATGAAAACTTAGGCCGAGTCAGGGGCTATTTAGTACAAAAGTTCCCTGCCTTTGTTTTGTTGCAGTCCCTATTCCTTGGGGTCTTGTGGTCCTGCGCAATTATCTGTTCGGACCTTACCTTAACTTGCATCATTGCAATCCTTTTCAAATCACGATAACTACATTTTCCTTTCGCATGATACACCATTATGGACCACGACATTGTCTTGGCGAAATTCCATACCCTAAAGCCGGTCGCCGCAGCGATCTTGCACTTTATGACAATTCTTGACCCCACTTCACGATATGCTCGACTGCGACTCGACACTCCCCGCGGTAGCACGGGAGGATTCTATGACTGGGGTCTCGCGAGAATTCTCGGTTGGGAAACCAGGATCACAGGACCGAAGTAGCTGTACGACAGAACCCAAATTCTGGGGCTGGATTTTGGACACTGTTCGCCCCACATCAAGTATAGTTCTAAGCAGCGCTTGGCAGCTTCTGCTACTGCTGCCTTAAAGAAAACCGTTGGCTCAATAATACGCGATGGCCCAAATTTAATGAGACCATTGGCAGACGCTGGATTGAAATGGTTCCTATTGCAGCAATCTTCCACGGCAACTGCGCTGCGGGGTATGACAGCGGGCTTTGCGACTATTTGGAGACAAATTAGCTCTTCCTCGATACTTTATATGGTTGCAGCCCTTTCTCAGCTTCAACTACTCCGTACGCCATCAGCAATTACGTCAGCTATGCTACAACTGTTAGCCCTGTGTCCGAGGTAAAAAAAAAAAGCCGTTAGATTCACCACGTCGCATCATATCCGAGTTGTTCTTAGGAACGCCAGCCATGATTTAAGAATCTAGACATGGCAAATGAAAGGCAGAAAGGTCATCGAGAAGTATCCTAGTCCTGGTATTTTAGGCGAGCTGGCAGATTCGAGATTTTGTGTTGGAGTTTGTTTACATGCGGCCTACAAATTTGCAGATATAAATCGAGGGATTGTCGTAGGTGCCAAGTTTTCCATAGCAGGCATGGCTGGCGGTCTCTTCTAAGGCTGTAGCCACGAAACCTCTACCATCTAAATTTAGACTTCTCGTGGACGAGATTGTGGAGAGGAAATTCGTTACTGTAGCAGAGCGTGTCGTTACGGCAAGCCCTTCACAATATCGAGACCCACTGTCCAAGGCAGGACTAGGCACCTATCAAAACTTACTTCGAAATCGCAAGCGTGGGCGCTAGCATTGGTTCGTTTCCCCTGTAATTTCCTGAAAAGTTCCGAAAGAATTTCATCGCTAACATTTGCAGGCCCATACCAATGTGTGGGTATGCCTATCGCCCGACTCGGGATGCGCATTATCGGCGTGAATTTCTTAGCAGAGTACGACACTGACGACTTTCTTAAAGGACATGAAGGATCAGGTTACGGCGACGCCCGGTGAATTATTGGGTGTGTTCAGGGCTCGGTGTTCCCACTCAAACACCCCGATCCGCTGAACAGCACTTCCTTTGTAAACTTTCACACGATGAGAGGTGACATTGCTCAACGTCAACATACTGCTGCCTCACTGTGGAGATTCACAACTTCTTTTGTCTAAGTTTCCGGCACTCTATTTCTTTGTAGATTCAACTAGTAGAAATAGGTCATCGAGATTTCGCGTAAATCTTGACATACCACCTCCTACGTATGTAGAGTTGCAGCTCGGGTATGGTCCCGAGATTACCTTGCCTTGCTGTCGGTTTGTCCTCTAGGGCTATGCGAAATGCGAGGTAAGGCGTTCGTGGCAGCCAATCAGATCAATGCCTCGGCACGTTCATCCGCCAAGCAATGCCCTGTTGATAAAACCTCATGAACGGAGGAACCCACGAACCGAAGCTCAAGCCAATCATCTTCGCCGCTAGGTACATCCGGAGGCCAAGTAAAGCGCAATTACGCTCGAATCGACAGACCTTGCGAACGGAGGAACAGATGTGGCCCAGAGACAAGGCTGCCGCACGAGAATCGGGAGAACGTTTGGTCCGAAAGATACCACCAATTTGCTCTTCTTAAGACGTCCACGACCCAGCTCTTCGACGCATTCTTAGACCCTACAAGCAAAGCCATCGAGTGTTGCAGACAAGGCCAACCAGAAATACCGACATGGCGGTAACCACAATCCAAGCCGTGCCGAACCCCCTTTCCGACTTCCAGAAGATTGGACACAACACCTATGTGTGGACATCTGAGGCATACTCTGCGAAATCGCCGCTCGTGCTCTTCTGCGCGTGGAACGCGGCCGCCTCCAAGCACATCGCCAAGTACATCACGACCTACCGCAAGCTATTCCCAACTTCTCGGATCCTGATGATCAGGTGTAACACGCCGGACACACTTCGCAGCCAGGCATCTTATGCAAAGTTGCAGACTCCAGCTCTCGGCGTGGTTCGCGAACACGTCCGAAACGGCGGTGAAGTGCTCGTGCATAGCTTCAGCAATGGCGGTGCCAACCAACTCGCGCACTTTGTGAAGTTGTGGAAGAGGGAGGAAGGCACTCGATTGCCCATGCGCGCACAGATTATGGATTCCAGTCCAGGGTTGGGCCCTTGGATGAAGGCGCATGCCGCCATCACACTTTCGCTCCCAAGAACGCTTCTGTGGAGGATTTTCGGCGGGGTGGCGGTCCATTTTTTTCTCCTGTTGGTTTATCTTTCCAATATGATTAGGAGAGAGGAGCACAGGTTTGTCGTTCTGGGAAGAGAGTTGAATGACCCTGCCTTGTTCGCAGTAGAGACACCAAGGGTGTATTTGTACAGCAAGGCGGACCACATGGTTGGGCACGACGAGGTTGAGGAACATGCCGATGCCGCGGCGAGGGCTGGATTCGATATCCGAAAGGTGAGGTTTGAAGCCAGTCCGCATGTGGGACATATAAGAGAGGATGAGGAGAAGTACTGGGACGCTGTGATGGATGCCTGGAAGAGGGGAGGAAAGTAGAAGGTTTCAGCAACCTGTCTTGAGATTGGTCCTATACGATCGTCTCCATGTACGCATCGACTTGGAAGTTGAACATCGAGACGAGCATCATTTGTCAGAGTGTATCCGCCGGTATTCTCGTGGACAGGAAATCCCGACAACCGATTCATGTGAAAGGAATATACTCTTGATATTTCTCGTCGCTCGCTTTGTCCATCGGCGGGAAGATATCGTATCGAGATTGTTTCAGTGCGGCAACATATTGTGCGCTCTGTAGCAAAGAGAGCTGAAGCTTCCACTGGGGGGCGCCAGAGAAGGAATGAGCTGAGAAAGGAATCCAGACACCGTCCCTATTTTCTTGGCCACTTGAGCGGAGAATAGTTCTACAACGTGCTGGGAGATAGAACCAGTTGGGACAACAATCTTCGACGCAGCCAGGCAGTATGCCTGAGACAGGCTGCTGGACGAATAAGTCGTCTTTTTAATCCACAGAATTTCGGCATCCTTCCATGCGTTTCGATGGTCGTCCAGGTATGCCTTCCCACGGTACATGCATGCAATGCCCTCCGGTTTCAGAAAGTCCACCCAAGGCAGGCTTAACAATGGGGCCAGTGTCAGGATTGCATATGCAGTCACCACTCTCTTAGATCCCACGAGCCGTCGGCTAGTTGAAGTCGCATAGTGCGTGCCAATATATCTAGCAGTGTCCGCGGTATATCTTGGTACGCAACATCCTGTGGGACCGCACCATATCGAGCTCTTTCTTGCCCCATCGCTTCAGAAGCAACATGAATGATTGCGCGACCAACATCATCGGCTAATGCACAGATGTATGCTGGTTCCTTTCAGTCTTCGTCGATCTTCTGGAGTTTATTACCTAACTCGCCCATTTATCTGGTTCGTTGTTGCCCGTCCAGGTTTTGCTTAGGAAGCGGACGCACTTCACAATTTCCTCGGTGTATTTCTCCGGGCTAGGCGTGCGGAGCAGACACGAAAGTATGTTGCAATTTGCGCTGCTGCTTGCGTTCCGCTCTCCTCGATAAGTTATGAAGGATGCCTCTGCTTCGAATGCCTTTAGCATGGGCTCGACACTATGTTCCCAACCCAGCAATCTCAGAGCAGATATGGTCTTTGCCGTGTCGTCTGCGTCAGGCAAAGACGATGGAGCTAGATTTATGTGAGCATCCTATCTCTCGGGTACGGGGCGTGTCGTCTCACCGAATCCGACAATACCTCCCTGCGTTTTCAGATTCGTCTCTAGAAGTATTGTCAATTTTCGGATATCCTCGCGCAACAAATCATCCTTCTCAAATCCTGACTCCAGTGGTGTGTCCAGAACCTGCACGCGTTAGTATACCTCCCTCTATCGACGACGATGTTCACCCAAGATATCTCAAAAATGGTGCTGGGAAGGTTGATGGGAAGCCTCCCTTGTTAGCAATCTTCAGTCGCTGTTCGAATACCGCGCGAAGATACGCTTCCGCTTCCTCGTCCCAGGTACTTGAATTCATCAGATACGCCACGGTGGAGGATGGCGACGCCAACATCGAACCGTTCGGAATCTTGTGATGTTTTACCTTATCAAAATCCAGTGTACCGAAAAAAGCCTCAAGGGTGTGTATAAGAGTCGTTGGCGTCGGACTCGTAAGGGCGGGACCCAACTTTGTCCATTTCACCTCGTTCAAGGCCATCAATGCCTTTCTGGCGGGGAAATCGAATTTCACGCCTTGTATTTCTAGCAACCGAAGCAGATTAGGGACTAGGACTTCTAGCCCAACTCGATCGGTGGCCTCGAGATCCCAGCCTCCCAACATCCGAAAAAGAGAGATCTCAGCTGCACGACATCGTCGCTCGTTGTCCGCCCGTGCTGCTCCTCCCTGCTTCTCCTGTCGCTTCAGTGCTAGAAGCGCTGCGAGGGTACTAATGATACCGTCCGCATCTGATGTATCCGCTGCCCAAGATCCATCCTCGGACTGTGTCGTCTTGAGGTACTCATACGCCTCGGGGGAAAGAGGTCACACGGTTCTATCTGCTCCCTTCTTTTCTGTCAGAGCAGGCTGGCTCTGAGGAAATGGAGGGAATCTGCGTTGATTGTGAACTAAGTGGAGAGAACTACCTAAATACTCCTGGACCTGCCAAGGAGCTAACTATAAACAGTCTAGCCGTAACATTTTCTGTCATGGCTACCCAAGCGGTATCGTACGCCGCCGGCGACATGGTACCGATTCCATGCCGTGAAGAACATTGTGTAGCCAGGGAATGTACCGGGCCCCAGGCCTCGTCGGTGATTGTTTGATACATCTTGGAGCTCTAATGACGAGCCGTCACAATGCTAAAGAAAGCTGCCGACTAAAAGAAATCGAGGATGTGATATCGACCTAGACCTCGGGTCTTGCTTGAGGTAAGAGCTAAAATACAGTGGGGATCAATGCCAGGTGGCCGTAAGCGCAAGGATCCACAACCAGGTCCTCAAAAGAGACCCTCTGACTTTCCATCAAGCCAGCAGCTCCAAGGGTATATACCCCGACGCTGATACCGCATAGTCGAAAGAAGCTCGCCCATGCCGGATCTGCGGTGGGATGCCCCTGGCCCCCCATTTGCCAACGTGTTTGCCACGTTACGAAAATTTGCTTATCCGTTGAGGCTAGAGTTATCGGCGTGCATCCCATGTTGAGGTATCCTGGAAGGACGAAGTTCCCGACGAGGTACTAGCGCTCCATCTCTGTCTCTTGCTCACTGTCTTGAATCTCGCCTACCAGGCCTTACTCGATAAGGAACCGCTATGATGTGCTTGAGAGTGGAGCGGCGTCCATGTCTTCGTGTCCCTGCGAGGTCGGACCGAGAATATCCTCACGCGAATTCGAGGCCTCGGAGATGTTGACTAGATCCCGAAAAGCTGCCTTAACAAATGGGCAGTTGCTGCAGTCAAACTTGTGCGAATATTCTGCAAGCAGCTTGACCAATTCTGGTATATGATTAACTTCATCTGAAGTGCCCAGAAGCTTCTTCGTCATGTACTTGACGCAAAGAAGTAGCCCATGTTGCGTGTTGTTTGGACCCTCAACTCTCCACAGTAAGGTCTGTATCTGTGGATAGTATTCATCTGGCTTGTGCAGGCCAACATATGTCCGAGCAGCCATATCGCGCAGATGCCAGTGAGGACTACCAGTAAGCCGCAAGACCGATTTAACTATCGAGGCACGTTCTGCTTCAGGAGGGGGCGCCTGTCGGAGGATCTGGAGAGCAGGAAACACGCCTTCGGCGCCATGTAAATCCAAAGGGGAGCCCTTGGCTCCCGGCTCCGCTGTAGACATGGACACATGGCCGTTGTTGAGCATGTTGGAAAGAATTCCAGCCAAGTTGGGATAGTTGACGAACGAAAATCTGGATGAGCTGGCTTGTTCTGACTCTTTCCAGTCCTGGGCTTCACCGCTGCCAAGCAATCGCTCCATTAGAGCTTTGAAAAGCATAAGGCCGCAGTTACGTATTGGCCAACTAGGCGCCATTAGTAAAGATTCCATGCGATGATCTATAAAGACAGTAAGACTTACATTTCTGAGTTGAGAGTATTCGAAGCGAGATCAAGTCCAACTCCAATATACGCTTCAGACGCCACGCTGAGTCTTGACGTCGTGAAAATATCCTTGAGACAGTTCAGCGCATGCACTTGGGGCAATCGGCTCTCTTCAATGTTCGAGCTCTGGGCGCTCATGGATGCTTCCTGCATTAGATCCTTCATGGCACGAGGTAATAAAGAACCGCCAGATGCCGGTCCCGCCGCTATGATACCAGCCATCATAGACGGAATGCCTGCCGATCTTCGAGTGATCGATTCAGCCTTGTCTTTAATACACGACATCGATTCGCAGTACCATTCCTCCGGGAGTGATCGAAGTTTCTCATTGTCGAGTGCGACACATCGACGACAAAAGACCGCGAATGTTTGCGCAACGGTTGAGAACGCGCCGCGATGTCGGAGCTCCGCAAGCTGAGTGAAGCACAGTCGACCGAGCCTCTCAAACGTTTCCGGGGTCAGAATAGTGGATTCTGAGTTGCCAACGGGAGCTTTTAGGGCCATGGTACGGATCAGGACGCTTGCTTCTTTCAGTCCTCTCCAACAGTAACTCAATACCTCTTTCGTATTTGTGTTCTCCTCTTCTTCTAGATCCTCTGGGACGTAACCTTCTGGGGCATCTGCACATAATATGTGTCTGGTGCAGGACCACAAAGTCGCAAAACAGGTGTAAATTCGCAGATGAAGTTTTCGCCAGAGGTCAAATTGGACCGTGGACGACTGGGAGACGGCGTAGAACCCATCTTGATCGATAATGTAACGCAAGGCAGCGAATATACCATGCACTGGACGTCCATTGACCGCGACAACGAGATCTTCCTGGGCTATATGGATAGTGTCCTCCAGTTGGTAGACTAGATGGCGAAATACGGTACCCTTCGTGCGTGAGTAACCCGTATTGGAGCTCGATTCGGTTTCTCCGTCTTCGAGACATTGAGAGAACACAAGCGAGTAAGCTCGAGCAATGCCATCAGCTTGGTCTGCTCTCCCGGTGCGGAGCATCATCGATTCAGCTCGTTCAATGAACTGTGCATTGGCAATGGATGTGGCTTGCCTTATGTCGGGGTGATCAGACTCCAAACATAGCTGCATCAATGAGGCCGCTGCGCTCCGGACATCGTCAAAGGCATCCAGCATTAGATCAAGGAGGGATCTTCTCAAACGGTCGGTAGATATTTGTATGCCATGTATCCAACGCAATTCGCCTTGAGCCTGCTTCGATAGGCTGTGGTGTGGAACACCGGGGTCCAGACCAGACTTTATGACGACTATCATGGCTTTCAACGCCGTTATGTGTCGCTGATAGGATGCGCCTGGACGAAGTTCCCACTCTAGGAAGTGTAGATACCACGTAATGAAACCAAAATGTTCTGTGAGAATGCTTTGCTTGGAGCCGGTATCGGCACCAACGTTTGCTTTCTTATATCCGGATGGGGCTGGCAGCCTGTCGCCTTTGCGGATAAGCTTCAATTTTGCAAGAGTTGCCGTGCTCGCCCTGAGGCGGTCGAAGAGTCGTTGAACGAGTGTTAGCACCTCCCCTCGGAAATTTGCATCTGTATCGGCATGTAGGTGGGGTAGGTTTCCCTTGAGAGATTTGAAGATGCCGCTCGTGATGGGTCTAGAGACCGCCGTAGAATGGACCGAAAGATACAACCCTGCAAGTCGAACTTTGGGAGTGGGATGAGATAGCCAGCCACCAAAAGAATCGTCTGGCAACTGGATGTAGTTTTGGTGAACCTCGATGATCTTTGAGAGGCGGCAATCTCAGATACAGTAAGCTCGGTTCAGTTCGCGATGAAGAACAGCTTACCAACGTCCTTGACTATGCCCAATTCTTTTCCCGTCTCAATCGCTGCCAAAAGCATGGCAAATTCTTCAGAAGTCTCCAGCCGGTTATCAGTGGAGCTGAAAATTCGTAATGAAGCCGGTAGATCTCCCTTTACCGAAAGATGACGATCGAGGTGTAAATAGGAAAGGAACCGGAGATACTCTTCAACGCTTGGAAGGAAACAGTGTGGTAAAATGTTGGATTTTATCTCCTGCATTCGATTGGGCCATGAACGTAGAGCAGCAACCAGAGGCTCAATCCAAAGAGGTGATATCGAGGCATCGCCCCGCGAGATGTTGATGTCCTTGGTAGGAAACTGGATGGCTCTAATTTGTGTGATGGAGTTTTTTATTAAATGGCCAGCAGCCTGTGCAGTATCATCTCTTACTACCCAGAGAAAGAAAACACTCAGTAATAGCTGCACGGATCGAGTATCAGTTCCCGATACCTGCTCTAATCGGTGGGCCCGAAATATCTCCACCAGTTTGGGGAATGAGACGAGATCTTTGAAGAGAAAGTGAGCAAGGCCTTGGAGAGCGGGCTTTGCCTGCATGCGATCACCACGGTTGCATATGATGTCGAGAAACATGGACACTGCCCGATTCCGCTGGCGAATGGACTCCTGGCCTTCGGCTTGTATCAAGACTTGGGTAAGAACTACCAAAACTTGTCTCATTGATTTGGGCTTCGCGTTTTCTGATCTCCGGAGGTAAATCTCAAACAAGCGTGACCAGATGCTGTCGCTCAAAACAGCATTGCGCGCATATTCAGCCTCTGATCCTTGGCAAGTTTCGATAATCGCACAAAGGACATTGCACGCGGCAGCTCGGTGAGAAGGTGGCAGATTTACCACTTCAGCGGTGGCTAAAAGTGGTATTACTACATCATGGAGTTTTCTGCACCAAAACATTAGATACATTCAGATACAACAATATTCAAATCACCTTTGCTTTCTTACTTCAGTCCGAGGCTTTCGTCTTCTTCCGTGAACTTTGGGAGAATTCGAGCAACGGCAGCTTGGATGCTTCGCAACTTGTTTTCCGGAAGCGGTATGCTCATCAACACTAGATCTTCTGCCATCATCTTTGCTCCCTTATCCGGAAAGCGCCAGTCGACCAGGTGCAGAAAGAATTTCGTCGTTGACGCTCGGACTAAACGTTAGGTAAGCTCCATCCAGCCAATCAGCGACATTCACTAATCAGCGACCTTTACTAATCAGCGACCTTTACTAATCAGCGACCTTTACTAATCAGCGACCTTTACTAATCAGCGACCTTTACTAATCAGCGACCTTTACTAATCAGCGACCTTTACTAATCAGCGACCTTTACTAATCAGCGACCTTTACTAATCAGCGACCTTTACTAATCAGCTACATTGACTAACGTGTTTTATCACTCATCCGCCAACATCAGTCATCCGCCACTCGCGAAAACCACCAAAAATCACGAAAATTGCATCTCCCGTTCTCAACAACGGCGGGTCAGAACAATTTAATATCTTTAGACAAACCTTTTATACGCATTCTAAGTTACATATTAGAAGCTTAAGGTGTTTTCTTAACTTATTATTAAGATACTAGAATTTGGGGGCCAAAATAGGGCCAGAATCCTATATTGTAACAACTACTACGTGTGCTGACCCTATGAACATAGAATATGCTTCTGAAAGATAGAAAAGGCTATACTCAACATTTTAGATCTTTCCAACCAGCTGTTGTTGAGAACGGGAGGTGCGATTTTCGTGATTTTTGGTGGTTTTCGCGAGTGGCGGAAGACTGATGTTGGCGGATGAGTGATAAAACACGTTAATCAGTGCCTCTTATGAGCTTGCTTCAGGCAGCAGCTTCCGCTGGCATATCACCACCCAAAGCATCTTGCTTTCGAGGTCATGATTTTCTAAAAGAGGGGCAATTCAGATGGAAACAGTGTCAACGGAATCGCCGCCGGCAAGGACGATCAGAACTCCCCAAAGCTTCGTGGAGAACCTCCCTCACGAAAGCGCTACACCTACCACCCTCTCGACGCCTGCCCCGACTAAGCATGCAAATGAACTACCGGTACCTAGCGTAATTTTTCTGCGTTCTAACCTCAAGACTGCCTTACTACATCTCCGGGGCCAAGACTCCATTCTCACCATCTGGGTCGATGCCATCTGCATCAATCAGGAGGACATGTCCGAGCGGAACGCGCAAGTCAAGCGCATGGGTGATATCTACCGGCTCGCCCATCGGGTGGTTGTCTGGCTCGGTCTCTCATCGCACGGCTATTCGAGCCATCGCGCCCTCGAGATAATAGGAGAATTAGGTGGACAATTGGAGGTAACAAAAAGCCACACGGTTTTGAAGTCACCAACTGCTCCAAAAAGCGCGTGGGTGTAGATCAGGAGACAAGAACAACTAGCCTATAACGAGCATGACTATGCTACTATGCTACCATTCGACCTGTACTGGAACGACCATGGTTTGATCGCCTATGGATCTGGCAAGAAATACATCTAGCGAACCTTCGAGCAATAATGCACTGCGACACAAGCTCTGTGTCGTGGACATCGTTCCGTCGCGCCATAACGCATTCAAATGGGAATATCGACTCGGGTTCTACTATACCCCGAAAGCTGTTACGCATTCGAGCAGATCTAGCGCAGCCCAGGTCACGTTATCTCTCTGATCTCTTGCGACGAACGTGACAAGCCAAGTATTCTGTAGGTCATGACCGGCTTTTTGGTATTCTTGGCCTTCTCGACGCCAAATATGTCGATCGGATCAAGGCCGATTACTCGATCCCAATCACGAATTTGTTGCTCGATGCTTGCCTAGCAGAATTCGAGGTCTTTCGAAGCTAGGATTATCTTCAGTTTTGCCAGCACTCTGGAAGGAGCAGAAGGATCGAAAGCCCTATTTCTCCATCGTGTATGTACCCGCCGACTCATGTCAACAATCATGCTGTGTTCTCGCACCCAAGCTAACTTTTGGTGGTTTTCAAACCTTTCAGATTTTAGCGCAGTCACAGGATTTGCCTCTGGCAGGTATCTCCCGGTAGAGCCACGCGTGATAGAGCACCAAAAGCTTGAATTGCATGGAGTCGAATGCGAAACATTACAAGATGTCGGAGAGGCAATGCCTCTGGCGGGAGAACTTAGACGCACTCCTAAAGCATGGTGGAAGATGTGTGCTGGAACGGCGTCCAATATAAAGAAACAAGAGTTGGAGTTCGGTTTTCTGTAAACGCTAATGCTGGGAAATACGAGTGATCGTCGGCCAAAATCGCCTTATTTAACTCTAACCACCTCTACATTGCTTACAGTGGCTATATGCCAGGAGCACAGATCGAGCGGAATCCGAGCGGACAGCGCTTCTTGTCACATTTGGACAAAATTCGAGGAATGTCCTTCGCTCAAAAAGTTTTACTGGCTTGACTAACTGCCTCGCGACGAGAGCTGGCATGGCTTATATTTCTATCCAATCCCACGATTCATATACTACATGCTAACCCCAGCTTGCTAGCTGACAATATTTGCGTCATTTATTGTTGCAACGATCCTATGATCCTAAGGTCAGTTGACGCCCAAACTTATGAAGTCGTCGGTCCTGCCTATATAGACGGACTTGCCAATGGTGAAGCATTCTTCGGTCTTTTGCCCCGTGGCTGGCGAGTCTGCTTACGGTTCAGCTCTCAAGGGGGGCTCCCACAGTGTTTTGAGAACAAGAAATCCGGCGGTTTTTCTTTCGATAATGTACGACTTATGGGTGTCCCTCTCCCGCTGGGTTGGAAACAGTGCGGTCCACTCGCTGGAGAGTATTACCAGTTCACTAAACTTGAAACTGGGATATCACAGTGGGGAGATCCACGGTTGACGCCAAAATCAATCGAGAGCTGGGGGGTACCGATCAAAAAGATGTATCTTGTCTAATGGCGAAGGCCAATATTTCTTCGTCAGATATCATGTCAGCAGGGTGATCCCATCATACGTCTGAATTCAATGGTGTTCATTTCGCACACATTGTCTCGCTTTCGTCTCTGACTCCCTAGGCCCGAGGCCGTCATTCGGTACGTGATGGATCGTCAATTTGAGTCTGCCAGTGTGGTATCCTTGTAAGCCCATTTATGTGGGCGGTCAAGAAATTAGTGACATCGACGGCAAAGCCATGCGGCTGGCAGAGTCATGCGGCTGGCAAAGGAAGTCGTCGGGCTTGTGGGAAACTGCACGGCATTATGACGCGGTGTAGGCTCGAAGTTGCCGCGAAATCCACGCGAATGGGCAAATCCCACCCCACGGTCGTTGTGACTAGCATATAAATGCTATTCAACTAGCCCTGGGGAGTTAGTTAGAACAGCTATACGGGTTCGCCAGCAGGCTGAGTTTTGTGCCCTCTACACCACTATCGCCACTTAGCAACACTTTCTCTTCCGCCTTTTCGGCGTCGCAGGTAGCCCGGGAATATGGACATTGGCAAAGTAGTATGTCACGGATTGCCGCGGGAGCCCACTTTTGACTCGTTATTTGGGTCACCGCCTCCAGGAGCTATTGAGCTCGAGATTGCCTCCAACCATCGTGATCAAGGTGAATCACTTTTTGTGAAGTCGGATGAGGAGCTGTCACCGGTCAGGGCAAGTTTGAAGAATCACATGAACCTTTCATATACTGACAGGTGTGCCAGGATCTGAACCGCCCCGACCCCGCAAAGGTGGATGAAGAAATGATGCTACCGTCAACTGTAATTGGTGATGATCTCGATCACTCCAATGATGGAGTAGGTAAATTATTTTCCTTCATCGTGATGTCACTGACAGCATTTCCTAGGCTACGAACCATCACCAAGCTCCTGGTTCGTCGGCAGACTCCGTTTTGCCGTGGACAGCATGCAAGCCCGTTTTCCCGACTCAAACCGCACCTCTGTTCAAACGGTGGGGAAGCACCGACCTTCCACTTAGACGCAAAAGAGCGGCATATATCCTCTTTTCCAGAGACACGACTGTGCCACCTCCGAACCAACCGGAAATTTTGCAAGTATCATTGAAGAGGGCATCATCGGGAATGCCTCTAAAGGTTTATTCAAGGAAGGTGGGCAAGGGACAACCACCTGGTCAACCCAACAGTATCCAGGCCTCCGCCGATGCTTCTTCGGCTGCTCCGCAAAAGGGGGAGAAAGCTAAGCAGTCTCCTGCCTCCCAGTCGGGCTCAACCCAGGCTCTAGCCTCTCAAGAGAGCCTCGAATCCACAAGCGGCGCCGACGCTAGACAAGAACTATACCGTCCGTCGGCCACAGTGTCCGCTCGAGGAAGTACCATGCCAAACGCGAGCCCGGGATCTCGTGCCTCTACCAGTGTAGACACACCCGTACCTGGGTCCTTGTCCGAGTCTTCAATGCGTTGCCAAGGTACGAGTAACGGCGATGCAGATTCGGATTCAAACTCAGAAAAAAAGAGGCCCGGTCCGTATAGTTACTTTTGCCACGTTCTAAAACTCCCCGCGACGACTCAGGAATCGGGCCAGAGTTCGAGCGAAAAGCCCAACCCAATCTTTACCAATGCGCAGGGAATGCGCCCTCTAGACGGGCAGCCCGCCAGAGTAAGCAGTGCTATAGCAACTCCTGAAGAGAAGGGCCGTACCACGAGCAGTTCACACGGCGAGACACCGGTTGCCCAGCGACAGCAGACTCCGGCAACGGAACCAGTACCGAAAGTGCGCAAGTACTCGTGCGTGCGTTGCAAGAAGAAGAGGACCACTTGCGACTCAGAGCTCCCGAAGTGCGGCAACTGCGAAAAGTGTGGAGATAATTGCCACTACAACGTCGATCGGAGTGCATCTCGAGCCAATGCCTCGGAGACACAAGTCCCTTCTCCAGCACTTCCAGCCAAGGACGGCCAGGCTCAGTCAAAAGAGACCACTGCACGAAAAGCTGGTGCCACATCACAGCAATCTGCTCCCTCGAAGCCCGAAGGCGACTCGAAGACTCCCCCCAAGGCTGCCGCAGTGCCCAAGAAAGGTCATAGGTCGAAGACGGATCCCGTCTCGAAACCTCCCCCAAAAACCACCACTCCACCGAAGGAAGGTCCCACTTCGAAGGAAAACTTGGTATCGCAACCTATCCCCAAAGCCGCTGCCGCACAGGAGCAAGACCCGGTATCGAAATCTTCCTCGACCTCGAATTCGATCTCCGTTTCGAAAGCGAGTCCGCAAAGGAACAACGCAGTAACTAAGAAGACGCCCAAAAACTCGAAAGCTCTTGTTACATTTGCTGACACACAAACAAAGCCTAGTGTCAACGCAAAGGACAATGTACCAGAAGTATCGAAGGAGAAATCGACTGGACGGGGACAGAGGACATCAACTATCCCTGGAGCTACACAAGACCAAGCCCCCGAACCACTAGGAGACAATTCAGACAAAGTATCTTCAACACATCGTGCCAGTCCCGGCATCGCGCCCGACTCAGCAGACAACGATGTGACAATGGTCGACGCTCCTGCTGTCTCAAACAAAACCGCGAAACCATCAGGGCCAGGCGACAACAATGCGACCTCTGCTGAACACCCAAAAGTTCCCCTCGTCTCTTTCTCTATCCCCAGTCCCTCAACTCAAGGCAAGAAACGACCGGCCTCCTCCCCAGCACCCCTCTCCAAGCGCGCCAAAACCAGCAGGAAGCCTCAACCCCAACCCGACCCCTCGTCCTCATCTTCATCCTCCTCCACCTCTCCCAAAAAGACCTACAACTCCACCAACCCCCTCTCTAATCTCAATAAACCCCGCCTCCTATCCCGCCTCTCCGCTTACAATAAGGCCCGCGAAGCCGCCCAATCCGCAAAACGACTCCTTACGGCCCGGAAAATATACGTTCTGCGACTGTATAAACTGCATCCTCTATCCACTACCTCAGATACGATCGAGTTGGACGAGGAGCTCGACATCCCAACCTCGGCTCCCACCAATCCCACATCCCCGGATAAGGTTGAAAACAAGGTTGAGGTTATTTGTGAACTTATAAATGAGACCCACTACACGTGTCTCGATGTCGCAAATCGGGCAGCCCGGGATTTGCAGATTGAGATGTCTATGCAGAAGGCAGTGGAGATTAAGAGTGAGGGGATGAGGGTGTGGCAGAAGAGTGAGATAGGGAAACTGAATGAGAAGTTGAGGGGTTTGAGGGATGAGGGGGTGAATGCATGCTGGAAGGGTGTCTTCAATGGGAGGGAGGGCGAGAAGTGGGAGGTTAAGGTTGAGGGGGTGAGGTTGTTCGTTGATTAGAGGAGAGGGGAGGGTAGGAGGGGAGCGATGGAATAGGGAGGGGGGAGGGGATGTTGGTACGATTGTGTGATGCTATGGGAGGCGAAGGAAAATTGTTACGGGGATTCGGGGTTTTGAATCCTTGGGGTGTTCCTTCTGGGCTATCTCTTTTTTCAAGGTGTTGTTTTCTTCGAGAGTCTCTTTTCTCGGGATGTCTCTTGTCCAGAAGCTTGACTTCTTCTGTCTGAACACGGAGCCATAGAGATTGGTCTATAGCCTATCAGACACACGGACACGGCTGTTGGCATGGGTATCATGGGACTGGAAGAGCGAGCTGTCATAGAGGGGATCTACAGATCTTGTACAAATATCCTACATTCCTCCATCAGAATACGATCAACTATACTCCCTCGCACCTTCCAACACCTCCCTCTGCCTCAATTCATTCATCTTCTCGAACCCATCCACCTGCATAACAAATGTGCCCCGACCCCCTGTCAGCGAGCGCAAATGGCTAAGATACCCAACCATCTCCTTCAACGGCACGCGAGCCACAATCTGTCGCTGACTATCATTGAGACCTGTATCAAAAGTCCCGGAGGCAAAGGGATCCGGAGGCGTGTAGACCTGTGCCGGATTGACGGTGCGCAGGTCTTCGGCGGCAGCATTGCTCGAGTCCGAGCCATCGAGCGAGAGAACGTGGCCGCCACGTGCGGAGCTAACGTCTTGAACTACACTACCCATCGAAGACTCCGGAACGAAGATGTTGACGAGCATGACGGGTTCCATGAGCGCGGATGGTGAAGTCTCGCATGCAGTCCTGAGACTTGAGGATACGGCGTTTCGAGTTACCATCGAAATTGCTGATGGGGTTGACTCGACGAACAGATGTTTTTCGGCATCCAGGTCGATGGCGACAGCAGTTGATGCGATCGGGTATCCGTTCATGGGCCCACGAGCCAAAGCTGCACTCACACCAGCGTGGATGGAGGTTAGTATCTGAGGGAGAGTGAGATGTAGGGGGATCGCGGGGTGCTGGCCGTGGATTTTAGAAAGCCCAGGGTGGCGGATGACGATCATGTTTCCATCCTCAGTCTCGTGAATTGTCGCAAAACGATCATCTGGTCCAACAGCCTCGCGGAGTGCAAATTCCTCTTTCGGGGTGGCAGAGGCCGTCATGCTCGCCTTTGCAAGTTTTCCGGCAATGGTTCTCTCGAGTTGCGAGGTGTGAGGAGATGTAGATGATGTTATTGTCTCTCTGTATCCAATCTCGATCTTGCCAATCCTGGCCTTGGCTTTGAAGTCATTCAAAAGGCGATCCCGAGCGATTTCGAGATGAAGGTCACCCATTCCCGCAAGATGTGTCTGGCCAGACTCTTCATCTACGGACAAGTGGAGGCTTGGGTCTTCTCGCAGCAGGATGGCAAGAGTCTCTAGCACATGCTTCTGCTCGCTAAGGGATTGTGGCTCGATACTTGTGAAGAAGACGGGAGGGGGGACCTGGATGGGTCGTAACTGTAGGGAATCTAACGGGGCAGGAGGATGTGATTTTGCGTTCATGCCTTTATAGACGATGAGAGTGTCTCCCGTTCGTGCTAGCTTAAGGCCGGGAATAACGCCTATCTGACCGGTCTGGATCGAATCGACTTCTTGGGCATCGTTGGCTAACATCTTGAGCAGCCTGGGTACCCTCTCGGCAGAACAGAGGTTGGTGTTGAAGAGGGTGGATCCTTTATCGATAGATCCCGAGTATACTCGAACGTACACAAGGATACCGCGTTTGGGATCGTTGACAACTTTGAAGGCCAAGGCGCAAGCCTGAAGGTTTTTGACATCAAGACTTTTTTGACCTTTGCCAGTCGGAGCTGGTATCAAATCCTTGGAATTCCCCATAAGAAGTTGGGATAGGTCTCCACTTTTCCCGCCCAGGCTGATCTCGGGACCTGGTGTTTCAAGAGGAGAAGGTAAGTAATCAATGACAGCATCGAGAAGGGGTTGAACACCAATGTTCCGGAAACTGGCTCCTGCAAAGACCGGGATAACAGTTTGAGGAGTCTTTAAGACAGTCTTTCGAAGGGATTGTATGATCTGTGGGCCAGGAATCGCAAGGTGATCTTCGCCGTGCTCCAGAAAGAGTTCCACCATGGCATCGTCGTGCTCGCTTAAAAGCTCCACAAGCGCTATGCGAGCCTTCTTCATCTCGCTGGCGAAGTCGTTGTCGGCCTCTTCCAAATCGCGTAACTCGAAAGACTGAATCTGGCTACCATCCCTTGCCCCCTGCCACATCAAGCCTCTCAGGTAGACGACGTCGCCCACGCCCATGAAATCACCCTTCCCATCCCTCCACCAGGGGATCTGACAAACTGCAGGCCAGCCGTGTAATCGGACTCCAATCTCTTTGGTGGTCCGAGAAAAGGCGGCACCGGCTCGGTCAAGCTTATTTATGTAGATTATTCGAGGAATCTGGTAGTTACCTGCTTGTAACCATACTTTTTCCGTCTGGGCTTCGACGCCGGCAACGCCATCTAGAATACAAACGGCTCCGTCCAGAACACGCAAAGACCGGAGAACTTCGAAGGTGAAGTCGGCGTGACCAGGGGTGTCAATAAGATTTATGTTATGCGTGAATGAGGAACGAGGGACCTGGTTGTAGTTCTCGTCGAGGGCCGAATTACTGGGAGGCCAGAGGAATGTAATGGCTGCAGACTGAATGGTGATCCCCCGAGCACGCTCAGCTGGGAGGAAGTCTGTGACTGTAGAGCCCTCGTCGACATCTGGGGTAGGGTTAGAATCAAATCATCAAAATCTATCATGCAGTATTGCCAAACGGAACATTGTAGGGAATGGAATCCGTGGATCACAAAAAAAAAAGAGTGATGTACCTCCAATTCTTCGAGTGTAGCCGCTGTAGTACAGCATTCGCTCTGTCGTGGTTGTCTTACCCTGCGACGATATTAGCTCTGATGTGCGAGACCCCCTTTATACTTACTGCGTCGATGTGAGCTATGATGCCGATATTTCTCGTTTTCGACAGGGTCCGTTCAGGGAGGGCCTGCGTCGACCACAGCCTCCGGGAAACGGTCACATTGCGTCGAGTAAGTCGACGGGCATACTGCACCCATCCAATCCGCATACCAAGTGCTGTCGTGCCTAAGCTTAGATGTGTCGAGGAAGGAAAGGTGCGGCACACGTGACCCGTTCGAGGAAGACGTTTAATTATTGCGCTTAACCGAAACGGGCAGTGCCAAGACCTGTCCGCTAGCTTGACAGGCGACGACATCCGCTGCGTGACGACAGCTTGTCTCCACGACACTTGCGCCAATTGCTGTCACAGCCATGGATTACTCGGCACTCCCGCACGACCCAGAGCATCCTGGAGGCTCGGATCCATGGGCTTCCTCTCCACAGCATAACCGCACCTCGTTTGCGCAACCTCCCACCAGCGACATTCCCTCCTCGCCGCTCCCTCCGCAGGCCTCGCCGTATGCCCAAGACTCGGGAAACTACGGCTACATGGGCGAACAGGGCTCCCACAGCCGGCCTGGAACGTCGTCCGAGAATGGAGAGGGGACACTGGTGGCCGGCCAGGAGGGACCAAATTCTCCCCAAACTCCACAGCAAGCTTCGGCGCAAGGACAGCAGGGACAACAAAGACACGAACCGCAGCGCTACCACCATGGAGCACGCCAACAACGTCCAAATCATCCGCAATACAAGCTGTCCGCCAAGGTCACGGGTCTCGAGCGGACGGGCCGGAAGGACCCAATCCTCCGGTTCGATGTATATGTATGTTGAATGTCATGAGCTTCCTCCAGCTCTTGAATTAGCTATATCTAGCATGTCACGCTAACACGGGTACTACAGACCAATCTGCCCAAGTTCCGCACGACCCAGTTCCGCGATGTGCGCCGCCTGCACTCGGAGTTTGTGAAACTCGGCGAGCACCTCATATCCGCAAACCCGGAAGCATTCGTACCCGCCGTACCTCCACCACTGACCTCTGCCGGCGTTGGCACAGACGAAGACGAACACCGTGTGAAAAACTCGATTCAACGATGGTTGAACGTCGTCTGTAGCAACGATGTGCTCATGCGGGACGAAGAGATGGTGTTCTTTGTGGAAAGCGACTTTGGATACAGCCCGGTGGTACGGAGGAAACAACCAGCCACCGGTGTGCGACGCAAGGTCATCAAGCAGTTTGCGCCTCCTCCAGACGACACCCCCGAGCTTGCTGCGGCCCGACCAGTGGTCAAGGCGTTTTATCTAGGAACTATGGAAACAGAGCAGAAGGTGGAGAAGATTGTAAAGGCCAGGAGAAGTACGCCAATCCCGCTTTTTGGCCTCTTGAGCATATGGCTGACAATGTTCTAGGTCTTGGTCTTGCCGAGTCCGATCTCGGGGTCAAATTCGCGGCAATGCACGTGCAAGAAACTCACCTGGGTCTGAGCATGGCATATCGGAAACTGGGCAAGGTAATCCAGGCAACCGGTGATTTTCATGCTGCGCAAGGCACAGCCGAGGCGACAACCTTGGGCGATCCGCTGTCGTACCACAGCAGTGATGCCTTCATCGTGAAGGAAACTCTTACAAACCGCCATATTCTTCTCCGCGAGTTATTGCAGGCACAAGCCGCAACCCGCTCCAAGTTGTCAGCTGCCGACAGACTGAAAGCTAGTTCCAGTGTGAAAAGAGACAAGGTGGACGAAGCCATCGCCGCACTCGACGAAGCTCGCAGTCATGAGACATATCTCCAGCAAAAGTCTCAGCGTGTAACCACGAATTTGCTGCAAGAGCAGAGAAAGTGGTTTACCCGGTCTGCAGCTGAGATGCGGGCGGCCATTCGCGAGTATGTTGTTCGCCAAATCGAGGCAGAGCGCCGGACTCTCGCTACACTCGAGCAAGTCCGGCCCGACATCCGGGCCATTGACGGAAGTGGCGGACTCTCACGACTGGGCCGCGAAGCACATCCGGCTCAGCGTCGCGCGTCTCTCGCCAGCTCCCAAGGGCCAAAAGGCGACGCATGGTCAGGTGTTCCAAGACGGCCGGACAATGGGCTCAATCGAAGCATAAGTGGGAGCATCGTGGGCGTGCCGGTGGAAGAGGAGGATGAAGAAGAAGATGAAACAGGCACCGGAAGAAAACGTGCGACTAGCAAAGCGGGAAGTTTGAAAGGTGTAGAAGAGGACGACGATCGCATCGATGCCCGCAATGCCGCTAGCAGATTGGCAACCACGACATTCTAAGAGAAACAGACTTGAGGGCGTCGGGCCTATAAGTGCTAGCTTGTACTATGAGGTAGGGTCTACTGTCTGATAAGTCATTGGAGCGCGTCCATCTGCAAGCTGGCAGCCCTAATGTTAATTTTCTCAGTTCCAACATGGGATGCGGCGAAGGCATGCCGATACTGATACTTGTATTGCTACCAATCGCTTGCAACTATACCTTTGGTCCTTATGCCCTTTTCATTGGTCTTGACCTGCATGCTCTATTACATTGGTCTTGACCCGCATGCTCCCTTACATTTGATTCATGTCGCACACTCTCCCCAGATTATTTCAAACCGAGATCATTGGCCCCTACCTGCAGAGAAGCGCTGCTCACTTCCGTGCATGGAAGACGGAGCATTAGCCTTGCAAATCTGGGGAAATATGCCGGCTTCACGGTGCGATCCCAGGGTCGACGGCTGTGGAGAGGGTCATGCGCTGTCGGAATATATGAACTGCCACCTCCCCGAGGCCCACAGAAGCGAGCAACTTGTGATTGGACTGGGGGTTGAATACTCCTCGGAAGGAAGAGTTACAGGAGAAACGAGATAGCCATACGACGCCTAGTGCAGGCGATTGGAGTACAAAGCAGATGTGTGCGCCGGCTACATGCGAGTTTGGCCCACGCGACGGTTGAACATGGCGTGTTCGAGTCATCAACCATGGTAGGAGATATTCTCTGCCAAGCCGTCGTATTTTGAAAAGGCGAGCAATTCCTCGGACGAAAAACCGAAAAGCAAAGTGAAGATCCGCTAACTTTGAGAGCAAGCCTGGGTTCGGCAGTAGTCAATGGCGGCAGTCAGTGCTCCGCCGCCGATTGACGAAAATACATCTCCAACGCACGACTTCTCCAGGTTTGCGGAAAGTCCTTTGATCAACTGACGCCCCGGCTGCTCGATTGCCACCAGGTATATTGTCGAGAAGGCGTGGCTTCATTTATATCAACTGTGGAGAAGCAGTGCGGGGTCCCAGACTCCGACAGATTAAATTGCAGAAACGCCAGAAGAGGCGCTAGCGTTTGTAGAATAGCCGTCGTACGCCACCGTTGCAAAGGCACCCAATTGCAACATTTATAATCAAGGATTGTGGATAGCAAGATGGTGGGTTGACCTTCGAGAAGCGCCCAGGCCTTCTTCGATGACGGATCGCTGCCACTTGCAGCCGGCAGCCAAGGCCCGTCCAGCAGAGAAACTTTATGATAGTCAGAAGTTTCGCCAGCCCTTTGCGAAGTGGACCATTTAGCAAAGTCGCAATATGCTACTTTATAGCGCGCGGATCAAGACTTAGTGTGCACCGTGGGGTTGGAGATCGACCTGTTCAGAAAGCTGGAGCTCGCGCACCTCAAGCAGCCGATCCCCGCAACGCGCATCTCATCGTCGGACCGTCGGAGACGCGTACTTGTACATAGTTGGGTAAACGGGATGCTGGGGCGCTAGACAGGGGAGCAGAACATATGACCGCCCAAGCCTGGCCTGACGAGAAGCCTGGCGAGCAGAAAAGCCATATGGGAAATGTCGGGACGAGGCCACCTGACCATGAACACCGCTCATTTCCCACTTCCGCAATACACAATAGTCGTGATGAGACATTTTGTTTGCTAGGTTACGGTATGTGGGGATCACTCGAAACCCACAGGATGGATTCTGCCAGTGCGCAAACGCAAAAGGAGAACCTGGTAAAGATCACAGACCCTCAGCTCGACTTATCGCCCTCAGGAACGCTTCCGTGGAGCTGTTGTGCTACAAACAATAAGTCAGAAGTACCTTGGAAGGGAAGGTCAAGACGGCTGCTGATGTCTGCAGTCAGACCGTGTCAGCGTCTCAAGTCGTTCGGTTGTCTGATATCTCGACATGTTCCTGAACCCACCTCAGCCAAGCTGGACCATATGTAGGAAGGATGTTGCGAAAGAGTGGATACACGACGCTGGATGTCACCCCTCCTGCGGCGTAGTTCTGGAAGGATTGATGTTTGCCCTGTCCTGCAACCCTCTCGCGTCGTGATCCTGGTAGGCGAGGATAGTTATGAGGAAAGGCCGGTTGACGCTCCATGCGGGCTCCCGCCCGGGTAAAAGTACCCAAGGTTGTAGCCCAAAAAGATGATGGGCTTCGATGGCACTCAGCTTCTTACGAATCACGTCTGAGCGATCCGCCAATCTTGGACAACGCTTCATATCATTGGAGGTAGCGCCCTCATCGCATATGGCTGATAGCCACCCCGAAGCCACCAACCCTTGGACCAGCCTGCCTGTTCGACCGGAGCTCCCTGGCTCTGGAGGACGGCAACCCTGGCCGAAAACACGTTGTCCGTGAAAGTCGATGGACAGCCACAGACAGGCCTCTCTGTCCAAGGCCTCGAGCTTGAGCCTGCAGGTAATACCGAGTTCTTCTTATTTAGAATGCTCCCACCACTGGGTCCTGTTTGGACCCGCCATTACCGTCTTGCTGCTGCTTGATGCTCTCGACTCTGCGATATTATTGCACATATTTGCAAGATTGAGTCGACCTGTATTTCGTCGCCATTTCCACCTCAGCCTTAAACTCTATTACCCCACAGAACGAGCACACCCCTTGCGCCATCCCGCTCCTCGGCGACTCATTCGGCGCCACGCCACGTGAGGCCACACTTCCGGTCGCGGCTCCAATATGTTCAAGTTTATCAAGTCCGCTCTGGCTCCGAACATTGAGCCAGAGCTTCCTCCAAATTACATCGCTAGCATCAATGCTCGGAAACTGTCGTTCACATCGGGGTCGAGCGAGATATCGTTGCCGGACTTTGACCCTCTGGTCATCTCGGCATATGAGTTATCGGAGATGCTGAATGCGGGTGCCATCTCTAGCGTAGAGATTGTCGAGGCATATTTACATCAAATCGAACAACATAACCGGAGAGGCCGACAATTGCGGGCTCTGATATCAGTGGCGCCGAGACATGAATTGCTGAAGATAGCGAGACGGTTAGACGACGAGAGGTTGAGAGGGAAACGGAGAGGGCCGCTGCATGGGATTCCCATCGTCGTCAAGGACAACATCATGACGGATGCGAGTCTGGGCATGGATACGACAGTTGGTAGGTAGATTTGCGCACCACTGGAGACATGAGCGCTAAGTGTCGATACAGGATCATACGCCTTCGTAGGCTGCACACCAAAGAAGAACGCCACAATAGGTGAGTTCCTACAGACCCCCCTCAATCCACTCCATTTCCACTGACAGTCCCTCCCAGTCGACCGTCTAATACGGCGCGGTCTCATCATCCTCGGCAAATCCAACCTCACCGAATTCTGCGGCCTCAAAAACCCCTCCATGCCCCCCGGCTGGTCCGCCGTAGGCGGCCAATGCCAATCCCCATACGTCGCGCGGCACATCGCAAAGAAAAAGCTTCACTGGGAGCTCTCCGCACCCGGCGGCTCCTCCACCGGCTCCGCCGTCAGCGTAGCCGCGGGCTTCAGCACCCTCGCCATCGGTACCGACACCATCGGCTCGCTCATCACTCCCGCGAACCGCGCTGGGCTCTACGCACTCAAACCCACCGTCGGCGAGATTCCCATGGATGGCATATTCACGCTGAGCAAGACATTTGATTCGACTGGTGGGATGGCGAAGTCGGCGAAGGATTTAGTTGCGTTGATGGACGCGATGATGTTGCCGACGAGTAGGGAGACGACGGCGCCGATCCCGAAGACGTGTTTTCGGATTAAGGAGGATTGGGGGGATTTAAGGATTGGGTTTACGGAACCGACGATTTGGCAGAGTTGGCGCAAGAGTGGGCGAATTAATGCAGATGCGGAACGGTTTATGGTGAGTGGAATTTCGAGATTTGATGGGCTTTGGGGTTATTTTGGAACGGATGGGCTTGGGGCGGATTTGGCGATGTGATGATTGGACGGTATGACTGACTTCGAATACAGCTGCAGAAATACGACATGGTGGTCCAGTCGCTAATTGAGATGGGCGTCGATGTCGTGTATCCGGTTGAGCTGCCACCGCAGTCGAGTCTGAATCTGGATGGGAAGAATAGCTTTGAACCTATTGTTTGTAAGTCCGGAGTGGTCCAGGCCTTCCAATATGCTTTAGGCAAGAATGCTGATTAGAGATACAGATCATGAATTCAAAGAATGCCTGAGCGAGTTCATCCGACAGTTTAAGATCACAAAAGTACACTCGCTAGCCGAGATCATAAACTTCAATCTTGAGCACCCCGAACTCACTCTCCCGCCTTGTACGTGTCCTCTCATCCTCCCATCCCTTTTCGGCCTGCCCCAAATCCCCTTGTTCCGCCCCCTCCTAACAACCCCCAGCCTGCCCGCACCAAAACGACCTCATGGCCGCCCTCGCCTCCAGCACCCCCCGCAACGCCATCGCCGCCGCACGGCACCACCTCCGCGTCGCCGGCGGCCAAGAAGGTCTAGACTACCTCTTCGCGTCCCTCAAACTCGACGTGATCGTGTCCCCAGGCGACGCCGCTCTCTCCTCCCTCGCCGCCGCCGCCGGCTACCCCACCGCCGCGTGTCCCCTCTCCGCCCTAAAGCTCAACGGCCAGCCCTTCGGCCTAACCCTCTGTTCCCCGCCCAACACCGAAAACGCCCTCTTACACTTCCTGACCGCATACGAAGTCACATTTCCGCCGCGCGCGTTACCGCTTCCGTTGAATTTGGTGCCGTTGCAGGATCCGCATCCGGAACCGTTGCCGGATAGGCCGATTGTAGAGTTGATATTGCATGAGTGGGATACGCGGCGGTTTAGTTGTTCCGCGGATGCGCTGGCAGATTGGCTGAATGCGAGGTGGAGGAAGAGTGGGTATGAGTTGAGTGCGGAGACGGTGTGTGAGGTGCTTAGGAGTAATGGGAGGGTGGCGTTTAGGGGGTTGGGAGATGATGCTGAGGGGGCTTTTGCGCGGTGAGAGTCGAAGAGATCGGCACGTCTATGATTTATTCTTCGGTGGCGGGCGGGCGGGCCAACTTCGAGCGAGGCACACGCTGAGTGGATGAGGGAAGAGGGAGGTTCTCTTCTCGTTGAGGCTGTTTTTCTTTCCTCGGCGGTGCAGTGCGGGTGGTGCGAGGAGACGAAGCTAGTGCTCAGGGACATGCGACGAAGGCATTATGGCAGGAAGAACGCTCGAGTCATCATCTCTTTTCCATGCCCGCTTCTTTTCATCCCCATATTCTTCTCTTTTGCGCGGCGTTTGGCGTCTTCAGCATGATATCCACTCGCTTCAGGTTCAGGTTCAGGTTCAGAGTCCATTTCCATTCATGGTTTGAAAATATGGGGCATCAGTTCGCGGTAGCCCGGATTAGCTTTGAGGGCTTGTTTGAAGTATCGGTACCTAGGTATTGGTAGGTAGTTCAGACTGTGTGAAATTTCAACAAGTACATACAAAGACAGCTCTGTCCAAGATGCCTTTTCCGAAGAACTTTGACTCACTAGGCACAGATACTGAGCAAGAGCGCTAGATGTTAGGTTCTGGGTGTGCGGGTCGGTGAATAACAACTTCACTATGCTTGAATTCGAATCTGGTTCTAGGAGCCCGCAATACACATAAGCTCTTTGGTAACGTTCTTGTTAGTGAGGCGGGATATAGATGGCTGGATCCATGTCATATAAGTTCACCAACTCGACTTGCCCGATTTGGATACAGGAACATGCCCATTAATCTCGATTCCTTTCTTTGGAGCCGAGTCGAGTAGAGTCGAGTCCGGAATTAAATGAAGTGAGCATTACCTAGGAGTGCGGCACGTTCTGTTCCATCCCACCACAGATGCGCGTGGAAGAAGACAATGCAAGCTGAATATCATAGATCTATCCATACGTAGTCTAACGTTCAGGCATCCGTCACAATCCAACTTTCCTCCCATTTCCTTCTTCAGCCCGTCCTACTACCCGCATTCTTATCTCCTAGTCTGCCCACTGATCATTTATCCATCTCCATCTCTTCCTACTCCCCACCTCGTCACCTCCCCGTCCGCGCACCGATCATCCATCGATCCGCCTCACGCCTCGCTCACCAACCCCTTCTCACCCCTCTCCGCTTGTATCACCTCGATCTTCATGTCGTTGAGTAGTTCCTCCATATGCTTCTCATCTCCTTCCGCCACCGTCGTGGAGTACAGATTCAACGCGTCCATGAAAGCCGGCACAAATGTACCAGGCCCGTCGACTCCCCCTTTCCTTGCAGCCATCTCCCCTGCAATATTATAATGGACAATGCCCGCCACCGCCGAGGTAAAAGCATCACTCCTGGTTCTCCGCGCGGCAGCGAGGTAGATAGATAATACGGTCCCGAGCGCGCACCCACTGCCCGTGATAGCACCCATGAGGCGGTGTCCGTTTGAAATGCATAGCGTGGTGACGCCATTAGAGAGGACATCGACGGGGCCGGTCATGAGGAAGAGATTTTGTTCACGGCGGGCAAGGGCAGCGACCAGGGCGGCCTTTTGCTGGAGAGAGAGGTGCGAGGCGCCCGAGTCGACGCCCTGCTGTTGTTGGCTGCCCTTGTCAAGACGCAGCACAAGCCCAGAGGAAACGGCGATCTGCATGATTTCAGGCTCGTTACCTTTGATCAGACTGAAATATCCGCTGGCAAGCAGGTACGCAAGCGCGTCTTTCCGGGTCTGGGTTGCGCCGGCACCGACCGGGTCGAGTATGACGGGGTTCCCGACGTCGTTGTATGCAGTGATGGCTTTGCGGTGGTTGGAGAGTGCTTCTGGGGTGGATGTGCCCATGTTGATGACCAACCCGCCAGACAGTCGCGCTAGGTCCGTTGCTTCGTCCCCGTTGTTGGACATTATGGGCGAGCCGCCGACGCTGAGTGCGACGTTGGCGGAGAAGTTTTGCACCACCAAGTTAGTCATGTTGTGCGAGATGGGGTGGATGTCCACGACGGCTTGAGTGGCCTGCAGGAGAAAGGTGCGGAGGCTGGAGGCATGGGATTTGGAAAGGGCACCGTCTGGAAGATATGGGAACGGAAGGGTGGGGACAGATATGGGAACGAATGCTGGAGGGCTGGAGAGTGCGGATTTGAAGCCCTGGGCAGCGAGGGACGGGTCTGGTGAGGCCATTATTGCGGACACCACGGCGACGCCATCGATGCCCTTCGTGGGTATCGATGTTGGGATTGACGGGGCGAAAAGTTGATAGCGGACTAGTTGGCAATTGGCCTTGTGGATTCCTCCAATGCACACCGTCTTGATTTCCCTGCTCTTCTCGTCCCCTCTCGCCCCCAAATGATGCAGTATCTGTCGAATTCCTTTAATGCCGACGATGCTTTTTGTGTCCTTCTTAGTGTTAGTAGCATACAGAGTCCCGATTCCAAGATAGTCTGCCCCGGCCTTTACGGCGGCGAAGGCTTCAGAAACGGACGATACTGTTGCGCCTATGATTTTTCCCGGACCCAAAAGATGTCTCGCGGTGGAAACGTCCATGTCGTCTTGCCCAAGGTGGACGCCGGCACATTCCACGGCGAGAGCGACATCGACGCGGTCGTTTATGATCAGAGGGACTCGGTGTCTTGCACAGAGAAGCTGAAGACGTTTTGCAGTTTCAATCAGGCCCCCGGCGCTGCTTGTCTTGTCTCGATATTGCACAACGGTGACGCCTGCAGAAGAGCCTTAGTATGGTGCTTTGGGGACCACCATCAAGGAGGAATTGACGTGCCTCCAGAGATCGCGTTGTCGACGACATGGTAGAGGTCCTTGTCCCCCAGAATGGCTTCTGTCGAGTCGGTCACGAGATATAGAGAGTAGTCAACCTTGGACTTGTCCATGCCTGCGATTATTATTGGGTAGAAAATCACTGATGTTTCAATGGGTGGGCTGTGGTTCGACGGACTTTCCGCTGCGGAAGGTCCAGCGTCCGAGAGTTTGACAAAGGTATGACGGAGAAGGGACTGGGATCACTGGCCAATGATGGAGGGGCTGCACTTCCCCAGAGTCTGAGGTGGTGTTGGGTATCAGCACCGAAAGAGCAGCGCCGGGCTGAGGAACGGTGCAGGACTGGGAGGAGGAATGGCAATGGTGAGCAATCACACGTGGTTGAAGGATGTGGCTTTCCCCGTGAAGGAGTCGGGCACAGGCATGCCAGGTAACTCGCAGCAGCGCCACGGAAAACGGAGTGCGGGTCAGCCTGCGAGCTGCGGTGCAAGCGGGACCTGTTGGAATGTTGGACCATGTCAGGTGTGTCTTGCCGGCGTTTGAAAATTTTCGTTGTCGTGAATATTCGGAATGCAAACGTGCCCGTGCCTGCTATGCTGGTGCTCGTGCCTGCCCGCATGCGAAGCACGCAACAGCCGTTGCTGCTTGATTTGCGACGCGGGCCATGTCAGCCGTCTGAAACAGCAAGGACATCTGTGGAGCCCTTTCCCGAGCGAGCAACGCCGCGGAAACATGCGAAATCGTCCATGCCGTCCTTGCGGGCGGCCATCGAAGGCGTGTCCGCGAAGTGTCTGACGAGAGTGCCCGGAGAGCCCTACGAGCCACGACAGCACGCACGGCTGCCTCTCCGCGCCTGCAAACGCAGGCATCCGCAAGCTGCCCGCAAGCTGCCCGCAAGCTGCCCGCAAGCTGCACGCAAGCTGCACGCAGGTGCTGGAGGACGCGCTGACACGCCTTGCGTGTTTGGGCTGTGATTTGCGTGGTTCTGCCGGCTGTGTGCGGTCGTGGCCGACCTGGTTGGGGTTGGCTCCTGCTCGGCGAAATTGATTTTTAAACTCCGCACCTCCCCCATAAATACGCCTGCCCTCGACCCAAGCCCGTCGCTCCATCACCACCCGCACACCACCAGCTTCCACCGCCACAGGCACGCTTTAGACCCCCCAAACCCCCCCCTCCCCCCGCAGAGAGCCCACCGCGTCTCTGCTCCCCTACACTCGCGCCCACTGCCAGCCCGCCCTTCCTCAGTGTCGCACAACGCGGCCTGCCCACAACCCGCCACCTGCCCCAGGGGACCACTACCCGCATCAAACCATCGTCCAGTCGTCGACAACTGCAGTATATGTATTCGTGCCAAAGCTACGCTTTCCGACTCGATCCTCCTCCGGAGCTGCAACCATTTCGCAGTACGCGGAACCTGTGCAGTGACCACCACTGTACCAACGGCTAGCCTGCTTCCTCAGCCCTGAGCGCGCCCCGCACGCCTCTGCCCCAGAAAAAATTCAGAGACGGCATCTACTGCATGTCTCTGCCCGCCCTCATCAGCGTTCCCGCTTCTCCTAGCCTTGTCCGTCCGCCCCCGCAAAAGTAAACAAGTCCGACCCCAGACTCACCCACCAACGCCGCAGTCATGGCCACCGTCAACGTCCGCCGCGATGTCACCGACCCCTTCTACCGCTACAAGATGGAGCGGCTGCAGTCCAAGATCGAAGGCAAGGGCAACGGCATCAAGACCGTCATTGTCAATCTGAGCAGCGTCGCCCAGTCCTTGGCCCGTCCTCCATCCTGTGAGTAGCCCCGCCGCCGCTTCCTGCAATCACAGCGCTGACTTTTGTAGATGTCATCAAGTACTTTGGCTTCGAGCTGGGAGCCCAGACTAACACCAACCCGGCCGACGACCGCTGGATCATCAACGGCGCCCACGACGCCAGCAAGCTGCAGGACTACCTGGACGGCTTCATTACCAAATTCGTTCTTTGCAAGAAGTGCAAGAACCCCGAGACCGACGTCAACGTCAAGGATGGTCACATTCTGCTCGACTGCAAGGCCTGTGGTCAGCGCAGCGATGTCGACCTCCGCCTGAAGCTCAGCTCCTTCATCTTGAAGAACCAGCCCAAGAAGGGCAAGAAGGACAAGTCGACCAAGAAGGCCGAGCGCCGTGCCCGCAAGGAGGCTGAAGCCAATGCCGATGACAACTCCCAGAACGGCGTCAGTCCCGGCGACAGCGCATCTGACCATGCCGACGAGAACGGCGAGGTCGAGCTTGAAGCCAACAGCGACGACGAATTCACGCGCCAGATCAACGAGGGAGCCAGGGACATTGAAGTCGAGGAGGCCAAGGAGGTCGAGTGGTCCGTCGACGTGTCTGAGGAGGCCGTCAAGGCTCGCGCCAAGGACCTTCCGGATGACCTGAAGCGCGCTCTCGTCATCGACGACGACGAGGAAGGCGCCGATGGCGGTGCCAGCGGTTACGACGTCTTTGGCAAGTGGGTCCTGGACACGGCTACCGAAAAGGGCGGTGCCTCCAAGCTCGACAACGTCGACATCTACCTCAAGGCCTCGGAGCTCGGGATCGAGAAGAAGCACCGTACCCTGACTGTGCTCGCCCAGACTCTGTTTGATGCCAATATCGTCAAGCAGATTGAGCAGCGCGCTCCCATGCTCAAGAAGATGATCACTTCCGAGCGCCACGAAAAAGCCTTCCTTGGCGGAACCGAGCGATTTGTCGGTAACGAGAAGCCCGAGCTCATCCCCCAGGTTTCGGCCATCTTGCTCAAGTACTACGAGCACGACCTAGTGTCTGAGCCCGTCCTCAAAGCCTGGGGCTCCAAGGCCAGCAAGAAGTATGTCGACCTCAAGGTCAGCAAGAGCGTCCGCAAGTCGGCCGAGAAGTTCTTGGAGTGGCTCAACACCGCCGAGAGCGACGAGGAGGAGTCTGACGACGAGTAACTCGGTCCGGTCATCTGACGAGATGCATTTGTGCTGGCGCACTGGCACCATCGTCAATGGCCTAGCTACCGAACTGGTCAAGTGTTTGTACGGCCTTTGCTGATTATGTTGTGCTTCGTGTTTGGTTGTCTTCAAGGTTATCGACGGCGTGTGGGACTACTCTACTCTCTGTCTGATGGCTAGCTTAATGTTGGTGAAGGTGGATACATTAGCTTCTCTTGCTCTTCTTATTCAGATCCCTACTCGGCCAATAAAAGCGCTTGCGCAAAAATGTCGCTTCTTACGCTGCTAAACTTCAACCGTGACTGTTCTCCACATGCGACTGGAATGTGGCTGCTGGCGAGATACTCGAATCACTTGATCAGGCATCCCGACGATGTCGCCTGCAACTACCCACTCGATTACCCCCCGTCAATTGCCTCCATCGAATTACAATCCCCCTCGTCAGCCTTCTTCGCAGCCCAAAAAGCAAACACGGGACTCGCCTCTGCTCGCACGTTCGTTCGCGCAGGACTAGTCCGGCTCGGTGCTAGTTTCGGGCACGAACCTGATCCAGAGTGGGTGATCGACGGGCCGCGAGCGCAAACGACCAACCTCAGCACTGCGCCAAGGCCGAAAGGTTTTCGACGGGAGAAGAGATAAATGGTGGCGGATGCCCCGCTCAGAGCGAGTTCTTCTTCTCCTCTTTACCTGTCCATACATATGCCATTGACGTGAAAAGGCAAATTCGGTGAGCGACTTTGGAGTTTTGCGCTCATCTCTCGTTGGAAAACTCCCATTACCTACATACCTTTACGGGTTTTACGACGAGACTGCTTGGACGGAGGTCCGACACTGCGGTGAGAGCCTTTTGCTGGACTGGACTGGACTGAATTGGGTGGCCTGGATACCTACTGTGGTCTGCATCGCACCTGCCTTCTCGGATCAAGCAATTCTCGACTTCTGCTCAGCCAGATCTACCGAATCGCCAATCCCGAACCCAACGAAATCATCTCCACCGCCATGACGACCCACTACGCTCCCAATAAAGGCGACGACATCGTCCCGCCAGCCGGCGAAGTCGACGTCGTGCATCCAAAGGGAACCTCCGTGTCGAACGTCAGCTCTAGAAACGAGATGACGGATCGCCATGGCCGGGCAGAGCTTGTGGGGGATGGACAGGGCAGGACGGTTGCGGAAGTCGATGATAAGACGAAGGGGAAGTGGTTTGCGTATGTGAAGACGAGGGATTTTTGGTTGGTGCTTTTGTTGGGGCAGGGTGAGTTGACATGCTTTCTTTCTTCTCCAATGCAGGTGTTGTGAGAATTGGGATTCAATGGATGATTGCTGACTTGAGACCTGTGATTTAGTACTGAGTATCTGCATCACGTCCACCAACACACTATCTCAATTACTCAGTTTCGAGGGCACGAGCATCCCGGCATTTCAGACGTTCTTTAATTACGTGTTGCTGAACATGATTTATACGACGTGGACGCTGTATAAATACGGGTTTAAGAAGTGGGGGAAGATGGTGTTGAAGGATGGGTGGAGGTTCTTTATCCTTGCGTTTATGGATGTTGAGGGGAATTATTTTGTTGTTCTGGCGTATCGATATGTAAGTCCCCTCTTATCTCCATCTCTCCTCGCCCTGGTATCACGGCTAACGATATGTTTTGTGCAGACGACCATCCTCTCCGCCCAACTAATAAATTTCTGGGCCATCGTCGTCGTCGTCATAATTTCCCTTATCTTCCTGCACGTCCGCTACCACATCACCCAATACGCCGGCATCATCCTCTGCATTGGCGGCATGGGCATTCTCTTCGGCTCCGACCATCTCACAGGCAACAACGCCTTCCCAGCCGCCAACCAACTCAAAGGCGACCTGTTCGCCCTGCTCGGCGCAACCTTCTACGGCCTCAGCAACGTCTTCGAGGAATTCCTTGTCAGCAAGAGACCAATGTATGAAGTCATCGGCCAACTCGCGTTCTGGGGAATGCTGATCAACGGCGTACAAGCGGGGATTTTCGACCGCGCGTCTTTCGCCTCCGCGGTCTGGAACGCCAAAGTCGGCGGATATATGACTGGCTACACTTTAATCCTCTCGCTCTTCTACTCCCTCGCACCACTCATGTTCCGCTTGAGTAGCGCAGCGTTCTTCAATATCTCGTTGCTGACGGGGAATTTCTGGGGTGTTGCTATTGGGGTCAAGGTGTTTCATCTTAAGATCCATTGGATGTATCCGATTGCATTTGTCCTGATTATCATCGGGCATGTTTTGTATTTCTGTCGACAGAGTATGTTGGCGGAGAGCAGGAAACCGTGGTTGGGTGAGAATCAGGAGGAGGGGATTGCGGGGGTTGGGACTGCGAAACGGAGGGTGGAGAGGCCGGATGCGATTGTTTAGGGGAAGGAGTGTGGAATGGGATGAATTGAATGGCGAGGGGGAAGAGGGGGGATGGTGTGTGGGATGGGTGGGCATTGGGGATGTGTTGTGTTTTGCAGTGGGAGGGGAGGGGAAAAAGGGAGGGGGTAGGCGAGATGGCCTAGGTGTGTGTAAGGGATGTTGGAGCGAGCTAGATCAAATTGAGTTCTGTCATACTTGCATGGAAGCAGACAGAGTACGCGTTCTCACGGCCCCAAAAGCCCCCTAGAGATCCTGCACTAAACCGCCTTCCACCTTTATCCATTGCATGGTTCTTGTCGGGTAAAAAGAGAGCAGCGCGCGGAAATGCACGGAAACTGTTTGATGGAACGTTTAGTTAAAAAATATATGGGCCAAGCGTATTGAAATGGCTAACTCTCTCTTCTGTTCTGCCATAAGGCAGACACCCTTAGAGCTTCGCCTGCGATCCTATACCATGCTCCCTTTCCCTCCTCGTTCCTTTTAGACCTCTCCTGTCTGGAATTCCCCGTATTCACTCTCCTGCCTGCCAAATACCCCGGGAACGCGAACCTCATAGTTATTTTGCCATTCTAGCCCTCTCCTCTACCCGTCCAAACCCCCTACCCCTCGACCTCAACCACGACCCCCGCTCTCCTCAACGCCTGCAAATACCTCTCCCCCAACAACGCCGGCGTCAACACGCCTCCACCCCGCCTCCCCGCCTCCGTCCCCTCCACATCCCCCCTCAAAATCACCTCCGCCGCAACCCCCAGCGTCAACGCCGTCATCGCATACCCGCCATGTTTCACATACCATCTTCCCCTGACCTTCTTTCCCTCCCCCTCCTCTCCCTCTGCATCCGCAATCGCCAAGCCGCGATACTCGAAGAAATCATTTCCCATAGAGTCTTTCTCAGGTCCGGAGCCGGCAGCTGGGACAACGTATTTTTTGAGCAAGGGTGTTAGGACGTAGCGGGTGGGTGGGAAAGCGAGGAAGAGGGTTGAGAATGTCATTAGGAGGGTGAAGGCTAGGGCGCGGGGGAGGGAACGGACGCGCATGAATTCTGTGAAGCGGAAGTGGGGGCCGTAGGGGGGTTCTCCATTCTCTGAGTTCGAGTTGGGATTTGACTGTAAAAGACCCCATGTCCTATGCACGATCGCAGCATCGACACCCCCCATAACACCTCTCGTCTGGACACCCCCGAGCTCGGGGATGTACTTTTGGCCTAAGAGTTTATACAATAGGCCACCGCTCGGTGGGGCTGCGGAGAGTGACTTGGGCTGTGGGATTGGAGAGAGTGCCCAGGGCTGGAAGGAGGCGGCGAGTTTGGAGAGAGGGTAGTGGTTGAACATGTTGAGGGCCGTGGAGGCGCTGCCGCCGCTGATGCCGGATTTGAGGTCGTAGAGCGTGAGGGTTACGGAGGAGGTTGGAAGGGAGAGGGTGCGGCGAATGTGGGTGGTTAGGGCGTAGGTGAGGAGGTCGGCGGGAACGGAGTCTAGGCCGCATTCGGGGATTATCTGGGTGGGGGGTGTTAGAGGGGGGTTGGAAGAAGCGGAAAGATTGGAGGTTAGAAGAGGGTTGGAGGTATGGATGGAGAAAATGTTGGTGGAATGACAGGATTCAGAGAGCGATGTGCGAGACGGAAAACAAAATCTCATCTTGGTGCGGAGCTCCGGCGTCTTTGGTGATGGCATTCGACTAGGCAAACAGACTGGAAGAGGAGAAAGGCACAAGAACATTGAATGGGAACAGAAGAGATACTGAATGCACCTACAATCGCCCCATTCTTCTTCGCAACCTCGTGATACTTCTCTACCATATCTCGATACCAGGGTGTCTCACCCGTGCTATATCTCAATGTCAAAATCAAAATCCTGCACAAAACAGATGAATGCTTACCAGTCCAAGTAGTGCGTGCCATTCTCTGCACAAGCCGCCAAAACAGGTTCACCATACCACATATACGGACCCGCGGTGGTGATGATCAGGCGAGTTTTCTTGGCAAGAGTGACCAACTGATCTTTTTTGAGTTCACAGATCTCCACATCTGAGAAAAGGTTAGCAAGATACCGGAAGTCTTACGCGATGTTTCTGCCATGCCTGGCTGTTTGCGATCCGGACTCAATTTGGTGAGTTCTTCCACTATGCCTTGTAGCTTCTGTGCGTTGCGTCCTGCAATTGCCCATTTCAGGTCCGTGGGAAGATGTAAGCTTATGTATTCAGCCGTCAGCTTTCCCGTATAGCCTGTTGCTCCAAAAAGGATGAGCTCATATTGGCGGAAGGATTGAGTCATCTTGTTGGATGGAGGGTAGCTCAGACTTGGTGTGGCACCTGATCGTTCGTTCGGTCTTTTTCAAGGTCTCGTTCTTTACTCTTCAACACGTGCGAGGGGGGTTGGCAGGGCAGCAATGAGGGAAGTCAAAAGCTACCAACTCAATTTCAGACGAAAAAGATTGAGGTTGAGGCAGAGATGTGGAACGGACGAAAACTGCTCTTTCGATCAATCCTGGTTTTCGGTTGCGTCTGGACAGGTGATGTTAAAGTCATGCCTCGGCATGGTCGTATCTCGTGCATGGCTGAGACGTCCAGCAACTCCAATGTTATCGAGACGCATAGCAATCTTTGAGCGCATGCCATCATATCTAGATCGTCGTTACCGCCAAAAAGGGCCGTAGAACATCTCGACAGGTCCCGACGGCGCAATGAGGTCGTGAGATTTGGCTAGTGTGCTTTGGGTCTAGCGCTGAAAATTTCCTTGGCTCCGGCACTTTGCGTGTCCACTCGTCAACTTGACAACACCACAATGGGAAGCTCTCTCACCGCTGTCTTCACGTCCCAGTCCCACTCAACCTCGCGGCCGAGACGACGAGTCGTGCCAAATTTGATCACCCTAGTCTCTTACTCCAGGCCACTAACATCCAGGGTTTCCACACTTCGCTGCGCTGCGCCGGCGAGGCGAGGATTATGATGACTGGTTAGACCTTCACGAAGCCTGCCCACCAGAGTATCGCCGCTAATCTGCGAGAAGATGAACAGAAAACAAGCCGGGACCTTGTTTCGAATTTTCGTCGACGAGCAACACGTTGCGAGTCGCATGCGGTCGCGAAGCCGCACTGTTCCTCGAGAGAGCCGCCTCGGCGCTTAACGTTCGCGCTCAAGCTAGTTATCAAGAAATCAAGAACCACACGTTTTAAGTCCTGGGTTCTGTCGGACTCCAGGCGACAGAGCCGCGCAGACGCTCCACCTATAGAAGAAGATAATACATGTTCCCACGGGGTCTGGGTTGCCTCCCAGACATCGGCTCTGCCGGCTCGCACCCTCCAAATCTCTCGATAACTGTCGTGACATGGTCCGCTGTTCCCCGTAAACGCGCATTCTGTCGATACCTGGGAGCCCGGCGGATTCTCGTTCTGGATGCTGTCCTCGAACGGTGCTGCTTGGTTCCCGATACCGCACGTAGGAATTGCAATCATCCCTGTGGCTATCCCTGAAAGATTCATCCATATCCGATGCTTCTATCCTGGAATACCTAGTAGGTACGCCGGTTTCCAGTGGGGGAGTACGAGCGTCTGCGTATCCTACTGGTCCAAGACCTCGCTCAAGTCGTAATCCATCTTCCTTGCCATCGCTACACGCTGGGGCATACCTCGGTCCAACGCGAGTAAAACCTAGCCCCTTGATCTGGCGGGGATGTAGACGAAAGACTGAGCGGATCGCCTTACGTTGATGGCGGTCAGTCACGACTATATATGACGCCTAGTCCGACTGCTTGCGTCACGGGCCGAATCTACGCAAGGCGACGAGTAGCGCCAAACAGGCCGTGTATTTCAAGCTATATTATGACCTAAGATACGGAATAGTCATACGGACCTGGCAGGTCGGTGAACACGTGGTCAGGTAAGTCCCGGGCCGGCAGCCTGCATACAGGGACTCTGTCTCAAATAGCTGGGTTTGGGTCACTGCATCCCTTTCGTACGTCCTCTTGTAGTCATCTGCTTCGATTCCACGGCCACAGCCTCTCTCTCCAGTATTTCTCTCTCTAAGCCCGGTCTCCAGGCTTCCGCTCGCCAGCCGCGTTCGCCGTCTGACTGCTGGCCCCAGCAGCAGTTACAGGTGCGTCCGTGCGGCTAGCTCGGCTTGGCAGCCCAGGTTGGCTTCCTTAAAGCCAAACCACCCCGCGACTTCCAACTCCATCTTCTTTCATCCCCGGCTATCAACACATGAACCGCGTCACCCCAGCATTCGTCGAGCACTCATCACACCTCTCCTGCAATGGCCGAGACTTGCATAGTCTGCCTCGGCGACCTCGCCCCCCAAGACGAAGGCCACCTCGCCGCCCTCGAGCCCTCGCTAGACGACGAGCCGGTTGAAGATGGTGCTCGTCATCCCAGCAAGGTCAAGAAGCTTGTGTCTCCAGACCCTGAGCCCACGCCGAGCGATGACGAATTGGTCGCCCATCTGCTCCCTTGCGGCCACAACCTGCACAACGAGTGCCTCAAGCCGTGGGTCGAGAGGGCCAATAGCTGTCCCATATGTCGGGCCAGCTTCAACATGGTCGAGCTCAGCGCCCGAGTAGGAGGTATGACGCGACAATGCCGTGACTCTTTTGAGCCACCTGCTGACTGTACGGCAGGCACGATCCTATCCTCATACGCCGTCCAAGACCGGCAACAGGTTGCCGAAATTGATCCGTCCATGGTCATCGAGGAGGACTATTACAATCTGGCCGACGATGGCAGCTACGACGCGTGCATGGTGTGCGACGAGTTTGGCCAGTCTGCTCAGCTCATGTATTGCCACAGCTGTGAACAGCTCTGCCACGTCTTTTGCGCCGGCCTGGATCACATGCCCTCTCGCGGCGCGTGGTACTGCCAACAGTGCATGGAAAATCCGGAGCTGCTCGCGGCAGCCAGCCGTCGACAGGTGCCCCGTGGTGGACCCGCTGCGTACATCAACGGACGATCACGAACACGTCGACGACGCACCAATGCACCGGATGAATGGGTTGGTGTCTGGCAGAGTGTCTGGGACCGGCTCCACTTTGACATTGAGTTTCCATTCGAGGACGAGGAGCAGTCGGACAATCGCTCCGAGGTTCAGCGACGAGAGAATCAGGAGTGGGAGCGTCGCTTCGAGCTCGCTCGCCGCATGGGGGCTGGCAACCGATTCCGCCCCCTCAACAATGTTCTGCACCACCGCGAGGCTCCGAAGACGCCAAAGGATCCGGAGTCGCAGGAGGAGCTGCGAGCTTGGAACCAGTTCGAGAAGGCGCGAGAGCAGAGAAATCAAATGGAAAACCGCCGTCCCTCGACAGCTGGCAGCAACAGACGACGCAAGCGTAAGTCGATCGACTCGTCCCCGGAAGAAGCAGAGCCCCAGCATCAGGAACCGGAGAGGAAGCTGAAACGCCCGCGGACACGACTCAATCTGGAGACTGGGGAGTCTTCTGCAACCGCGGCTCGACGTCCGGAGCAGGCTGCCTCGCCCCCCAACGGCCTCAAGGACGCGGCTGATGGTGGGCTTACTTCTGGCTTTCTTCAGTCTCTGCTGAAAGAAGTTGAGATTGATCGCCACGCCGAAGACAAGGAGATTGCCGCACCACAACCGAAGCGCATCATCGTCGAGCGCGCCTGTTCCCCGCAAAACTCCTCCCCGGGCCTATCCCCTGTGTATCCGACACCGCGTGGCATGTCCACACCGCCGCCGCTCAACCTTACCGGCTTGAGCTCGCCAGGCAAACACGACTCGGAGCAACTGTCCCCGGCATACTCGCCGTTTTCCCCAGCCGACGACGACACCCGGCCCGGACGTCGGAAACAGTCGCACCGCAGTCCCGGTCTCGACAGCCCACCCCGCTCCAAGGACTCGTCACCAACCCGCGCACCCCATCTCTCGTATTCGACAAAAGCAGAGCTCCAGCGAATGGTCACGGTCGCGCTCAAGCCGTTGTATGCGAAGAAGGAAATCTCCAAGGACGAGTACACGGACATCAACAGAGACGTATCACGCTTTCTATACGACCGAGTGGGCGATGCCGGTGCCGAGGCGCTCGCGGACCACGACACGAGGGAGAAGTGGCAGAAGATGGCAGCAGACGAGGTCGACACCGTCGTCAAGGGGCTGAGAGATGCGGCTCCCGTTGCGGCCGCCGAGGATTCGGCCAGCAGTTCTTCATGATACCCATACCCATACCCAGGAGTCTCTCATATGTTTATCTTGCGCGGCGATCTCGGACTGGGATCTAGGCTAGGCTAGCGGATGGAGTTTTGGTCGCACTTGAAGATGGAAATCGTCTACAGGAAGGACCTGGATGGATGGCGTTTCAGTGTACTATTGTGATGAATGTACGGACGGGTAGTAATGTCTCGATGTCTCTCTTTCCGTGCTGGTGGATGGGATCCGGATTAGATACCTTGGCATGGCATTTGCATTTGCATTTGCATTTGCATTTGCTTTGCCTGCTGGCTTTTTGTTTTTGCACTTTGGGAGCGATTTGGCAAGCGAGTGAGCGAGTGGGTGGGGATTTGTTTGGAGATTAGTAGCTGCATACGAACTCAAATGGTGTGTGCGGTGAATGGAATATCTTTATCTTGTGTTACATGCTATTTTTGTGTGATTTTGCAACGAGATCTCAGTGATGACTGGCGGGATATGTGCGGAGCTGGTCTTGATACCTGATCATTCTTGATTTGGTAATAGCTATATATACAGCGGTGGCGACTAGACTAGATGCTCTCATCACCAGGCAACCAAGCCGTCCTATATCGGATCCCTACTTTACATCCGCGGTAAAGGACCAAATGCCAGCGGGGGATACACCCACTCGACGAACCTCTAACTTCCAACAGTATGTGGTTCCTCGCCTTCCCCCGGAACGCAGAGACCCGGGTTCGGAGTTGGGCTCTTCAAGGCTTGGGAGATGGAGACTACTAGGTAATGGACGTTTGCGCGTCGGGTCCCGGGGAACGCTGGGTGGAGATAGCGAGGAGTCGGGAGGCTGAGGATTCCGCCCATCGGCTGTCCTATCCTGTTCCGTCCTGTCATGGACAGACATCCAGCTTTGTAATAGCCAGTCGTATAGCCCAATATCATGCCGAATCCACACCGTGTATCCTTCTTTTTGCTTGCAAATCCACCGTCCTGTCGATTGCGCCATACCTGTTCCTCGTGCATGCGTCCATCTCACGCAGCCGTTTTGCCCTTCCCTTCCGCACTGGCTCCTGCCCCTGTTCCTTTGGCAATACTTTCTAGTATAGCGGCAACTTTCAGTGTCCGTGCTTGGTCCGTCTGCGTGTCCCCGGTTAAGCTGTCTAAGCCCCCGAACACCCACAATTCTTTGAGTTCGCGGATTAGGGAGGAGAGGTCTTGGCCGGCACGGATCTGTAATAGACACATAACATCAGTATAATCCTCATTCGCACGCACCCATCCTCGCCGTCAAATCAAGTTGACCTGAATCTCAGAATCGAAAACGGCATTCGGGGCGGAAACGGGTTCGGGGTCGGGGAATTACATAGTAGGGTAGACTGTATCCCACTTACCAAGCTCGCAATATCCTCATTCAACGCCAACTCATTTTGCGCCGTGCTACTGTAATCGAGTTTCTTGGGGTCGTTTTCCGAGGCTGGAGGTGGGAGGAGCGAGGACGTGATGCCGGTGTAGTTGCCGATTAGGGCGTTGCAGATTTTATCTACGCGCTCTGAGGAGAGGGGTAGGTGTTAGTGGGGGAGTTTGTGTTTGTGGGTTTGGATGTGGATGGAGGGGTTTGGAGAAGGGAGAAGGGAGAGGAGGAGGGGTATGCGGGGGTTTGGAGGGTGAATGTACCGTGTAGAGCTGCGGCGTTGTGTTTTGTTGGGTCCATAACTAGTGTGGAGGGGAAGGAGGGTGGTTGTGTTGGTGAAGTGGAGGTTGTGAATTGCGACGCTGAGCTCAATGCAGGGTTGGAGCTTGGAGTGACGATCTCCGATCCCGCATCTGGATAAGCGAGACCCGAGGCGTGGCGTGGCTGGCGTTCGTGCACGGTGCAGGTGAATGTTTATCTGATCTGTGATCGTACCGAGTTTGTCTGATGGATCGTGTCTGGGAGCTTGGCTGTTTAGGCAGAATCGAAGATTTTGTTCTAGCCAAGCACGGGATGCCATTTGTGAAGCCCGTTGAACCTGGCTAGCGAGCGCTCGTCATGCTATTCGATTGAATTCAGGCCAATGGTCGTTCTACTCGTTTCTGAACGGCTCGCCGTCGTGCATTCATACCCGAAGCAGAACCAAGCGACCCAAAGCCGATACCAAGTAAAACGTATTACATATATATTGATTGCGGATCCAGAACAACGCAAAATCCCTGGAGGAAACACAAAGAGCGGCAGCGGAAGATCGACAGGAACAGCACGGACCACTCCACATTGTCACTGAAAGGCAGACGACCAAAATGACTGTATTCATCCTTCCTCATTATGGGAAATTCAGTTTCCACAGGAAGCCTGATAAACCAGGGTACATACGTACGAGTAAATCTCCTTCCAACCATTGAAATAACGACATGACTCGTCACTGCTGCTCCTTGATGTCTAACTATGTGTGCTCACTGAGACGGCAAATTTGATCCTGAACTAAGTATGGACTCCACGAACCTTGAGACGGCAGCATCATGGTCGAACGTAACCTTTCTTAGGTTCTCACATCATCACGGCACTGGATCCTTCCAGAATTTAACCCTCTACAATGCACTGAGGAAGCTCGCTCCCCGGATGAGGCTTGGAAAAGAGAAAGAATGTATACTATGCCGCGACATGCTAAGACATTAATTAGAAGCGGTCCTTTGCCCTCGAGCGCTTATAACAGCAATCAGGTTTAATACGTTGCGTCAAGCTGCTGCCACCTCCGCTCCATCTACTCTCACTTGTCTAACTCAGAATAAAGGGGTGATAGATACATGTGTAAATTTGAACATGCAGCGCGATTCCTTTGCTATACATACTATTATAAAATTTATCCTAGAGAAACACCTCTACGTAGTTAAGTCCTTCTCCATAGACTACGCAGATAATAAGAACAATCCTTACCATGCTATAATAATCTTTCTACAGCGGAATATCTTCGTATTTGCCCTTTACTGCATTAAAATATAGTAGTATAATATGCATTTATAAGAATTGCGTGAATGTTGGTTATTCCATTTCCCACAATCCTAGCAATGCAGATATCTCTGTATTAAGTTACGTCTAGCCAAAGACAAATTTTCTGTCTAATACGCTCTCTGTCCTGCGTGAAATCCCTTATACTCATACTCTTCTCTGTCGAATTTCCCTCCCGTGTGCGGGGGAAAATTACGACAAGGCATATATTAATGATATCAAGCACCCGTCTGTCCGCAAGCTGGGCGTTTAGAAAATATCTCTATAACGTGGTAAGCAGCTGACATCTCCCAGCTAGGCAGACATATCAGCAAAACGCGGCTATTTCCTCAAACCACAAGCCATCCAACAAAGAACTGCCTATCTCCTCTTCCCCTCCATCGAGAAGGCAGTCCTCCCAGTCCTCTGCTCGCCCAGCCCTCAGCCTCTGCTTCAACCTGTTTTTCGACTTTCTCAAATTATGGTCCTCCACAACGCTGCGGGCACAATTTGCCAGCCTCCTCATTCAGGATGTACGTGTATCTATCTCTACCCACCCCAGGCCGTTCTCGTCCTCGTCCATGTCCTCGTCCTCATCCAGCCCCGCGCCATCTTCCAGCACCCTCGCAGTCATTCCCAGCAGGGTCAGCATCGTGTACGCAGAGTCGTTCCCCGCATTGTGCATATTCTTCATGCAGATGCGTGCGTGACTACTAAGCAGCCACTTCCTACAGCGTGTCCTATATTAGCATAATGCCAGACAATGAAGAACAAAGATAACAAAGCAGAATATTAGGCGGCCTATTGCAGCGTGGTAGGAATATATTCAAGTCATCAAGTTTGCAAGCACACGAACCCCTGAACCTTTATCCAGCCACATATGTATCCCAACTCCGCGCACAACACTCCAGCACCCACATTACACGTCCCGTCCAACATCACACACACATCACACACACAAACAGTGGTATAACCATTTCAGATTTTCAGTAGGACACACTATCCTATGGCCAATAGCCAGATATTCAGCCGGGGTATTCATCCCACCAAATGCCCGAAACTCCGTCCGAAAATGCACACCTCATCCCATCCTACTCTCCCAGTGCCATCTAACGGGTCGGCGGCCTAAACTTCCCCTTCTTCATCTGCTCCCTCAAACTATCCTGCTGAGACGGCAGAGGACCCCTCCTCCTGACTCCCCCGCCCGCATCACCATTCCCACCCTGATTCACATTCGCACCCGGATTCTGCGCCTGGGGCATCGGCATCGGTGGCGGAAACCCAATCGGCAGCGGCGGGAATCCTGGCGGCAGACTCATGCCTGGCGGCAACGGTGGTGGAATCCCCGGCGGAAACGCAAAGTTCGGCGGTATCGGTGGTGGGAACTGTCCACTACCCCCGGTATTCAGCGGCGGCATAGGGGGCGGCGGAATCGCACCGGATTTGAGGAGCTCGCCAAGACGCACGGGGTCCATGCCTTCGAAGGGATTCAGGCCAGCTGGGAAGGGTGGGAAACCTCCTGGTGGTGGTGGGGGCAGGCCTCCATGCGGCACTGGAGGTGGGAATTGGCCGGTTGGCATGGGTGGTGGGGGAGCGGCGCCAATTCCGGGGAGCGCGCTGCTGGTACCGTCGTTGGCGGGGGTGATGCCGGGGAGGGAGAGGCCGGGCATTGCGCCGGGGTTCTTGGGAGGCAGTTTCTGGTCGACCAGGCCTTCGGCTTCGTCCTCGGCTTCCTGCTCTTCCTCCTCCTTCTGCTGACGCCGATTCTGGCCGCGGTCATAGGTGCCCTGGGCCTCTGCTGCTGACTGGCCGATGTGATACCTGTCGTTGAGATACGAGGTGTCGCCAGGGCGAGGACGAGTCCAGAAGCGAGTGACGCGGTCGTTGGAGCCAGACGCCATGATGTGTCCAAGCGGATGCCAGTCTAGAGACCAAACGGTGAAGTCGTGGGCGTGCTTGATGCTGTGGGCAGGCCAGATTTGTTGGATGGGCGCCTTGTCGACTCCAACCGGGTGATCGTAGATGTTGAGGGTACGCTCGACGCCCTCGGGAGGGTTCTGCTCGTGGAGGAGGTAGTGGTTGATGCTCCCGTCGACACCGCCCGTTGAGAACAGATTCTTGTGCTGGGGATGCCAGGTCATAGTGATGATGTCCTTTTCGTGTCCGCGGATGACTAGGGCGTCGCGCATGTGGCGAATGTCGAAGATGCGGGCCGTGTGGTCGCGAGCACAGGTAGCAAGCAGATCGGGGGCGATGGGCGAAAACAAGGTCTTGGAAACATAGTTCTTGTGTCCACGCAGCGTGCTCAGGCAGCGGCCGGTCCTCGGGTCCCACAGCTTAACGGTGTGGTCCTTGGAGCCGGAGACAAGCAGACCCTTGGTGGGGTGCCAGTCGACGGACTTGATCTCCCAGCTGTGGGCCTTTTCAAAGGTCGAGTGCTCCTGACCGGTGCCAAAGTCCCAGATCTTCAACGAGGCGTCGTCGGCGCACGTGACGAAGTAGAGGTCGGTGGGGGAGATGGCCAGGCCGCGGATGGGCTCCGTGTGTGCTTGAATTTCCTTGACGTTGTTGAAGTTGGGCTGCCAGTACTTGACGACGCCGGCGTGGTCGGCCGAGAGGAGCCAGTCGTCGTAGTGAGTGTAGACGGCGGCGCGGATGGCGGACTCGTGGGCCTGCATAATGGTCTCGAAGTTGAAGCCCATGCCGTTCCACAGCGTGAACTCTCCGCTCGTCGAGCCCGTGAGCAGACGGCGTCCCTCGGGCGTCCACTTGACCACGTTGATGGGGTGTTTGACCTTGTTCAGCGACGAGTGGAGCGCTTTGGCGGGAATCGAATCGACGGCGTTGTGCGGGCGGCCGATGGGCGGGATCATCTGCACATGTTAGCGGGTGTGCCGGCCTCGGACCGGTACGTACGTCAACGATGTAACTTGGACTCGGCCGCTCGACCTCGGGCGGGGGGGCGTGCTTGTACTGCGGACGGCGGCGGCGGAGAAAGCTGACCATGGTGGAGCCATAGTCTGTAACGGCACCTGTGCGAAAAGCGAGGTCAGCGGAGATGCATGTTTTCGTTTCTATCCTATGGAGCTCATGCTCCTTGAGAGCTTCCGCCTCGGCCGTCTTGGCCTCGCCGGTGGCCCTGGTCTTGCGACGGGTCACTTACGCTTCGGTCGAGGACGCTGGCCGCCCTCATACTCTCGCTGGTGGTATTCACCGCGCTGCTCCATGGCGAAGGGCGCGGGTGAAGGACGAAGCAGGCTCGTGTCGGGCGGCGCGCATTGGATGTCCACACGGGAATCGGCGGCCGAGGAATTGTGGCGTGGGCGCGAGGACGGGGGGTTGTTGGCGAGCTCGTCGAGTGCTTTGTCGTGAAGTCGTGGAGCTCGCAGTGATCGCGAATCTCCCGAGACGGCCTAGCGCACAGCACCAGCCACCGCAGACCGCGCCACTGCCACCAGCCACTGCCACTGCCACTGCCACCGACGCCACCACGCGGCGCAGACGGGCGCGCGGCCGGCGACCAACCAGGGCGTGCGTCGGAGCAGATGGCAGCCCCCGAGGCGCGCGAGTGGCACTAGATACTGGCAGCTCTTGTTGTTGTTCATGCAAGAACCTCCAAACCCCGCAAGCCTCCACCGGGCCCTGATAGCAGCTCCCAACATTTTTCTGCCCCAGCGCGGCTCATCCGGACAGATGCTTCCTGCCTCCGCCATGCTCGCCTTCCTGCTGTTGCTGCAAACTGAGTTGTTCCCGGCATAGGTGTCCCCAGCTGCCCATTCCATTGAACATCGCGATCAACATCGCCAGATTCCTCGGCCAAGTCGTCATTCTTAAAACCAGCGCCCATTGCCGTGTCCAGCGTGCACTGCACTGCTCAGCGCACTCACTGCCATACCCACTGCCATGCCGCACTATCCAATCTACCTCACAGCAATGTCCACGGTCGTCCCAGACTCGGGCCCTGTTTTACAGAGTGCCACGGAGATGCCCAGGCCCGCCGCATCGCACAATCGCACCGGACAACCGCGGGGGTCGAAGGGGTCTGCTAACCCGCCACGGCAGCCGCAAAGGTCAAAGTACAGACACGTCTTTGCAACACATGCCGTGCAGCGGGACTCGTGTCTCAGTCCCGATGCCCAGGCGACGCCCAGTTTTGTGGGCTTCCGCAACCTGATGGTCCTGGTGCTCATCTTCTCGAATCTGAGATTGATGATTGAAAACTTTAGAAAGGTGTGCGCAATATCTTCATTGTGGACATCGGCTGCTAATTGGCGCAGTACGGTGTCTTGATTTGCTTCCACTGCCACGACTACCGCCGACAAGACGTCATCTACGGCTTCCTCCTCTACTTCCTCGTCCCATGCCACCTCTTCGCCGCCTTCATAATCGAACTGGCAGCCGCCCAGCAAGCCAAAAGCGCTCTCGGACGCATGAAGAAAGCCTCCGGCGCCGACACGTGCAAGAAGCAGGAAGAAGCCCGCAAGAGCTTCAACTCGACCTGGAGAATCATCGCCTTCTTCCACGCCATAAACGCAACCTTCAATCTCGCCATCGCCACATACGTCGTATACTACCACATCCACCACCCAGGTATCGGCACGCTGTGCGAACTCCACGCCGTCATCGTCTGGCTAAAAGTGTGCTCCTACGCACTCACGAACCGCGATCTCCGCCACGCTCTCCTGCACCCCAACCCCGCACAACCCCTCCCCTCGCTCTACAAATCCTGCCCGTACCCCCAAAACATCAGCTGGGCGAACCTATGCTACTTCTGGTGGGCACCAACACTCGTCTACCAGCCCGTCTACCCACGCACCCCATCCATCCGCTGGACCTTCGTTCTCCGCCACCTCGTCGAAGTCACCGGGCTCAGCATCGTCATCTGGATCGCGTCTGCGCAATACGCGGCGCCCCTCCTCCAAAATTCACTGTCGAATTTGCTCGTCCTTGATTTTGTGAGCATTCTCGAACGCATCATGAAACTGTCGACGATTAGTCTGTTCTGCTGGCTCTGCGGTTTCTTCGCACTCTTCCAGTCTTTTCTTAATGCGCTCGCCGAAGTGACGAGGTTCGCGGATAGAGAGTTCTACGGCGAATGGTGGAACGTGAGCTCCATCCGCACATACTGGACGACCTGGAATAAACCCGTAACGAATTTCATGCGCCGGCACGTCTACTCCCCACTCGTCGGCCGGGGATGTCCGCCCGCTGCCGCGCAGATCATCGTCTTCCTCTTATCCGGCGTGCTGCATGAACTGTTAGTCGGCGTGCCTACGCATAATATTATCGGCGTGGCGTTTGCCGGGATGATGGTCCAGATCCCGCTTATTGCGCTCACGGATCGATTGCAGATGATGAGGGGTGTGAGGGGGAAAGTGGCGGGCAATGTCATTTTTTGGATTAGTTTTTGTTTGGTGGGACAGCCGTTGGCGGCCTTGTTGTATTTTTTTGCCTGGCAGGCGAAGTATGGAAGTGTGAGTCGGGAGTGGCAGGAGAGGGGGATGAAGGGGGGGTTGGGGGAGTTGTTAAGGAGGAGATAGAGAGGGAGGTTCTAGGTTCTGTGACCAGGTGGGAAGGTCGATGGGTGTTAGTGTAGGATTTGTGGGTTGTTCGTTCATCGGGTGGATGCGTGGAATGGAATTGTTCACACTATTCTAGACGGGCTTGCGGCGCATAATGGAACGTGTACACTAGTTAAGTTATGCCTCTCTGCAATTCGTTTATTATAGATTCTCGCTCAACTTGCCAAACTAGCTGGTTGGTTGCTGGATGGATGGGCTTGACCTTTCACCCCACCCCCACCCTGCTCAGAGACAAGACTGTCTACAGTAAGTAAGTACTTTGGAAATGAACAGTTTTGTTAGTCCCTTGCTGAGCACAAGTGAGCTCCCTGCTCACAACAATAACATCCCGTTCACACATCAACAACTCCATACACATATTGATGATGTATACTTCTCTGAGAGAAGCTCTGTTTAGTATATATAGCGTAGGATTATCATGCTGCTGGGGTAGGTAGTTAGGTCTGTAGGTAGGTAGGTAAGTAGCTATTCGAAGTGATTATATCTTACCTTTGCGGATCCTCCATAATCCGTACTGTGGGTGGGGTCCAGCAATGGAGGAAGGAGTAGGGGATGGATGTACCCACCAACATGATACCCAGATCTAGAGTTTGTGGAATCGATACTAGGTATATTGTATGCTGTTGGAAGGCTAAAATTAACAGACCTGCTCTCACAGCGTTTCCGTTCAGGTCGTCGCGCTTGTGGTTACATAGCTAGCGGAAAGGGCAAAGTGAGGTTCTTTGAAGGTTTGTTCTATGTTCCTAGCATGCATTGTATTGCATTCCCCTACTCTCGCGTTGTTGTGTTATCTTCTTCAGAAGGAGGCTGGTAGCAATGTTGAGAGACAGACACGGACAGAATCGTCGAGTGAAGATATACCTACCCTTCGTTCCTTCCATCTCACCAAGATGATTTTTAAGACATCAAGACCGCAGGAGATTGAGATGGGCGTATTCAAAGTATGTAGGGCTACCGGAAGATCGACAGGACCGGAGCGGAGCATAGGCCGCTCCATTTACACTGTACCTCCAACTCTAGAACTATGCAGCCCAATTAGATCTTAACACCAACCAGGGCCAACGAGAGTGCAGGAGAAAGCAGCAAGAACTAAACGTGCAGTGTGTATGTACCTCGAAGCAATTCCCAATGGTAACGAGAGTCTGCATTCCAAATATATGTTCCGCACCCCGGTGAGAAACCAGACACCACACTAACGACGCCATATTCCAATTCCGCCCAACGGGGAATTCAACAAGTTCGTTTCATCATGAACTCCGGCCATCTCTGCAAAGTTCATGCCACGTCACACTAAGGCAAGCCCACGTGCGCTAGCTCACACTCCGGAGGGGCCTCCGCTGGTTTTTATGGACGTCGAAGACAAAGAGATAATCAGCGAGAACGAAATCCACAACAAGACCCGGACAACGCGGCATAGAAACCCATGAAGAACCCAGAGGAAGGCCCTAAACTCAAGAAAAAGAAACAAGGTCGACTTGCTTTCATATGGGATTGCTGATATGGAAGACGACTTAGTTCGCTGGCTGGGAGGTCGATCCTTTGCGGAAAAAGTTTCGTGAAAATAAGGGCTTTCTCGGCTGGGGGGTTGCGTGCTCGCCGCCAGCGGACACTACAGGCCTCCTAGCGCTCTTCGTCACTCTGGGGAATATTTCGTACCGGGCGGTCGATGTGCTCGGTGGCCTGGTTTTCTTCTCGTTCGGGCTACATGGAAGGGATGTCCCTTCCATAGCTGAGGTATGCGTGTTGCTAGGGGACACGGGCCTTGGGTTCACTAGTGTGCCTTGACCGGAGGTCCTAGGTCTTGGGTCGTCCATTTGAAGAGCATTTGTGGTCGAAAATGTGTCTGCCGTCAATTAGTTGCACATCTTCGATTCATGTCAGGGACGTACTTGAAGATCTGCTGGAGCAATTTGAGCTCTCTGAGCTATGTGTAAATACGTCTTCGGAATCTGCAGCAAGGTTAACAACCACAGCGCTTCAAAGCATGATAACGTACCCTCTTCGATGGAAACGTGTGAAAGGGGGCTTTTCCTCCTCGCCAGAGAGGAATTTCTGTTTTTACAGCCGTTGTACGAGGGCCGGTTCGGATTTGGTGGCAAAGGAGCGGACTCTGGCATATTCGTGAAGCTATGGCGAGGTATGTGAGGCTGCTGGTTTTGGGACTGTCCTTTAACCATGACAGAGTCGATGGAGAGGTCGCCTTGTGTCAGGCTGCTGCGAGATCGATTCGAAGTTGGCAGCATCAGGTTAATGTTCGAGCGGGCGTAATGTTGGGCCAAACCGACCTCGCTCCTAGTCCTTCGTGCCGCGTGAATGCGAGCCCTCGTCTCTTCCCGGGACCAGCTCCTCGGACCAACGGACAGAGAGTCCTGAGCTGCATGAGTTGGGACATGTTTGTAGGGAACCGGAGGTGGTTTGGCCTGGGATGTTGCAGCTTCCCCATGGGAGGTCTTATTATGTTCATCGGCTGCCTTCTTCGCTTTCTTTACTTTGGAGAAGAAGGACATGGCGGGCGGTATTGTGGAAGGGACTTGCTATTTTGACGACTCCTGAAATAGACGCAACTTATCTTCAGCTGTCTAGTTTGGCGGTAACGAGACAGCGTGGTGGTAGCTTTTCGGGGAATCGGCGATGAAGTATAAGCCTCTGTCAAAGGCGTACTAGTTGGCACATGGAGATGACTCCTACGACGAGAATCCGTCTTCGGACCATGCGTTGCTAGCTCCCGCGCTGAGAGTGTGGCTCCGCCAAACGGATGGTTCCTAGGTACTCATCAGCGAGATCTGCGAACGGCCCTGTCTTGGTGAGCTTTGTGCAAGGATAAGTCTTCAATGTGAGGGGAAGGCAGAGGAACACCGAGGCAGACGGGAGACATGGCATTCGTGTACCGTGTCCCCAATTTTTGTGAGATAGATCCCCAAAGACCGTCCCACAGCCACTCGGACGAACCGACCGCGAGCTGGGATGTGGTCTATATTGTTAGCAACGCCATGGCTCCCAGGCACGCGTCGAACAACGCCGCTATGTAACTGCTAGATCTAGACTTCACAAAAGCCTGACCGTGTGGCTTGGGCTGAAGCATTGAAAAAAGTGAGATGTGCCCTCGGCGTGCACGTTGCGGAATTGATGTGGCGGTGGCATCGGCTGCACAGAACATGAAAAGTATCGTGATCGGAGCCCTTTTTTGAAGGTGAATTACCTCATAGCGCAGAAGGAGTCCACATTGAGAGGTTGACGCCCAATGCTGCCGTTTTCGTTGCCCAATACGGCCGAACACACTTGCTTTTTCAAGGGACTCGGGATCTGCAGGTTCGATGCCAGCTCCTATCGGATGGCAAAGCTAATGCCAGTTGCCGGGCTGCAGAGTGCCTATCCGCGGCTGTGGATCAATACTCGCCACACTGTAATTCGACCAAGTCAATGATGAATATTGTCAGACGCGAGAACATCCAAGCGTCAATTGACAAGTCCCAAGATGTTCATGTCTTGGTGAAGGGAAAAGGCTTGAGGAATGTGGTTTAGTGCGATGACATGGCGGTCGTCGTTCAGCACAGTACAGTGTGCGACGAGGCACATGCCACAAGCTGTTGAAAGGACCAATTGGAGAATTGACAATGGCTGTTGAGTCCCTGGGCTGGATAGACGGAAGCTGTCATGACGGAGTATACTTGGTACCGGGAATACAGAGTTGGGCCGGAGGGTGAATTTCAACGCGTCGAACTGGCGGATTGGCATCACCAAAGCATGCCAATCCGAGGGCTGGCGTTGAGTTCGTTCCTAAAAGTGATTAGGTGTCGATGAAGTGATGAGAGCGGAGGCTGAGACGGTGTAACGTGGAGTCCAAGACCGTCGGGATGGAAAGGGGGAACATGGGGTTCCGGCATGCTCCGAATGGAACCCGTCGAATGCACTCGGACAATGCAAAGGGACGACTGCAAAAGCCAGACGAGCAGCGGGGAAGCGTGTGTGTCGCACATTGATGATGTCTCGTGCCTGGTGGACGTCGAGTCGGAGACGTGGTGTTGAGAAGCCAAATGCAGACATGTGGACATGTGGACATGTGGACATGCATGGACTGCAGGTGCGATGGGATGCTCCGACGCCGGCCGAGCCCCCGTTGCGTCAATCGGGAAGGCACGCCTCACTTACTCGAGCGTTGCTGCCGCCTGTCGTCGTTTCGTGAGAACACCAGGCCGGCGCTCGCATGTGGCCTCTCCCTGCATCATCGCGCACACCATCCGCCCTGGACACACCTCACGCCTCGCCCTGTCCCCTCCCCGTCCCCGCACCGCACGCAATTGTTGCAACATCACTGCCTCCACAGCGGCCCTGACGTGCGCACCGTGCCCATATCCCGTATCCCGTATCCCGTCCCATGTCGCTCTGCCGCGGCCCAGGCGCCTTATCGATTATCTCATCCAACTAGCCTTAGTGCACTAGCGCCAGAGGCTGACTTCGCCATCGCGGCTCCGACTCTGCAAGACGCACACCCGCAGACCAGCGACGCGACGAGCCGCCAACACATCGCCGTCCATCTCGACCGCTCCGTCGCCGCGAGAGCACCACACTCACCCCAGCGACCCGCGCTGTCACACGCCGGCCTCGACTTGACGGTTCCGCGCCCGGACTGTTTTGCACACGTCGCCGCCAGCCTCCTCACCGTCATCTGCCTGCGCGCGCAGCACACACCGCACCACCCGCCCGCCTCGACATCGCGATCCCCGTCGGACGACTTCACAGCAGCCCTGCGCAGACTCCAGCGACCGGTAACCGCTCTCCGGAGGGTGTCGTCGCCCCGCCGGGAGTGGCGATAGACTCACTCCTCGAGTATGGCCCTGGTCGCCGCGCCGAGCAATGATCGCAAGCGCGTAAAAGTATATGAGCTGAAGAACAATGACTGGTTTGACAGAGGCACCGGCTTCTGCAAAGGCGTGGTCCTGAGTGTACGTCGCGCCCTTTCCCCCGTTACCTGGCCTTGGCAAATTCGGTCATGTCGCGATGCCATCACATCACCGACCCCGAAGTGCGCCCATGCTGACCCGCCCCCTTGTAGCAAGACGACTGCAAGATCCTTGTCGCGTCCGAAGACGACCCTACCCGGCAGCTGCTCGAAACAAAGATATCCAAGGACGATGGCTACCAGAAGCAGCAAGGTACGTATGATAGTGTGCTTCGGCTGGCATGTCACTAACGGGCATAGACACCCTCATTGTGTGGACCGAGCAGAATGGCACCGACATGGCTCTCAGTTTCCAGGAGCCGGAGGGATGTGCGGGAATATGGCAAGCCCCCGAATCTCGCTACCCACATCGCCGGTGCTGACTGAAAATAGGGACTTTGTGAATGAAGTGCAGTCACGGCTGCAATCTCTTGCGCCAGGTATGTCATGTTATTTGACATGTACGAATCTAGCAAGGCTAATGTAGCATAGAGGATGGCCTCTCCGACGACATTGGCGAAAGCATCAACCCCATCCTACTCCCTACCCCAGAACTCGGAAACCTCCACGAAATCGAGAATCTCATGCGCTCGGCAAACAGTACCACTGGCGGCCGCGAAGCTCTGGCGAAATTCATCCTGGCTGAAAAATACATCCCGAAGCTGATACCCCTAGTGTCCATGGCAGAAGACCTCGAAAGCGCGTCAGATCTACACCGCCTATGCAGCATCATGAAGATGCTGATACTCTTGAACGACGCCTCTGTCATCGAATACGTGGTGACTGACGATGTGATTCTCGGCGTCGTTGGGGCTCTAGAGTGTAAGGAATATGGCCATGATTGTATGCATTAGCTGACACGTGCCAGATGACCCGGACTTTCCCCTCCACAAGGCTAACCACAGACAATACCTCTCTGACGAGTCGAGATTCAAAGAGGTCGTCAGGATTGAAGACCAGGACATCAGACGAAAGATACACTACACATACCGGTTGCAATACCTCAAAGACGTAGTGCTCGCGCGCATCCTCGACGACCCCACGTTTTCAGTCCTCAATTCGCTCATATTTTTCCACCAAGTCGATATTGTTCAGCATCTCCAAGCGAATGGTGCATTTTTGAAGGAGTTATTTGGCATTTTCGGCGCGGTAGAACAAGACCTGCAAAGGAAAAAGGATGCGGTCCTATTCATTCAGCAATGCTGTGCCATCGCCAAGAGCATCCAAGCCAGCAACCGGGCATCGCTTTATCAGAATTTTGTAAACAACGGGCTCCTGGAGGTTATACAGTACGCGCTGCGGCATCACGATGCTTCGGTCCGCGTTGCCGGGACAGATATTTTGGTGGCCCTCATCGACCACGACGCACTCATGGTCCGGAGCAAGATCTTCCAGGCCATCCAGGAGAAGACGAAACCTCTCACAGACACGCTTATCGAGCTGCTTTTGATCGAAGTCGACCTGGGCGTAAAAGCTCAAATGGCCGACGCCATCAAGATTCTCCTCGACCCCAACGCCAACTCGGCGTCGATTGAAGCCCTTGGCCGGACTAATAGTGATTTCCTGGCCAAGGTCAGAGGCACCCTCCCCACTGTTCCTCAGACCGACAACTTCATCCACAATTTCTACGACGAGTCCGCGAAGAAACTGTTCCAGCCGCTCAAAGATCTCGAAGGCCGGACATCCATGGATGATCTCACCGTTCAAGAGGTCTCGCTGTACTCGCACTTGGTTGAAGTTCTCTGCTTCTTCATTCGGCAACACTCATTCAGGAGCAAATACTTCATTCTTTCCGAGGGCCTGGGTGCCCGGGTTGCCCAGCTCATGGACTGCCCAGAGAAGCACCTAAAACTGAGTAAATCATTCATCATTACACCTAAGATATCCGCTAATGCATTCTAGCCGCTCTCAAGTACTTCCGCACCTGCATTGGCTTGCATGACGAGTTCCACAACCGACAGCTTATCCAGAACCGCCTTTTTGAGCCGATCCTCAAGATTTTGTTCGACACGATGCCCAGGGACAACCTCCTCAACTCGGCCTGCCTTGAGCTATTTGAGTTTATCAAGCGCGAGAATATCAAGATGATTGTTACGCACCTCGTCGAGACATACCGGGAAAAGCTGCAGACAATTACCTACGTGGACACCTTCCAGAGCCTCATTCTCCGCTACGATCAGATGCACGAACCGGCAACTACCCAGGAACTAGAAAATTCCTTCACCAGCGTGGATAGCGATACACATACCCCAGCTCGTGTAAATCTCATCCACCCTGGAAAATGGGGCCAAGCACTGAAGGATGTGGATGCCGAAGAGGAAGCGTACTTCAACGGGTCTGATGATGAGGACGATGCTTTGCCAGGCGCAGCGAAGCCGGTGCTGAATGGGGCATCGCCAGTGAGACCGCTGGTGAACTATCCCGACGATGAAGGCGACGATGACATGGATATCCTCGCATCGAGCGCAGTGGCAACATCGCCTAACACATCGAGTGCAACCCAGACCCAGGATACACCTACAACGAGCCCAACTACCAAGGCAAACGCCGCCACGCCGCCAGAACGGATTTCTGAGAAGCGCAGAAGAGAGGAAGACGGAGAGGATGAGCTGCTCGCAAGCATCTCAACCACCAGCTCGAAGCGACGTGCCTCGGTCAACAGCAACTCTAGCGTGGCGAGCACCGGCAGTCTGTCGCGGCTGCGAAGTAGGAAACCAAACATCAATTCTGGGAAGGACAATGGCGCACCCAAGAAGATCTCGCTTTCGATCCCGTTGAAGAGCGGCGGCGAGGGAGGCGAGGGGGACTAATATGATGGCGATCAGATTCTGCTACCCTTTATCACGAGAGATACCCTGGGCTGGGCAATGAGATGTATGAATTGGAATCTGGGTTGCGTTGGGAGGCATGGGTGGTGCTAATGGCGTTTTTTGCTCGTCTCGACGACGGATGGTCAATATGGAGGAGGAGCACTACTAGCGTGTGGCGGATACCACATCGGTCATGTCTGTCTGCTTTGGCCTGTTCTCTTCCTGGTCTTGTATCATATTATGGTGTCGGTGGGGTTTTCGAGATTCAAATGGTTCGTGGGGGATGGAGTAGCGCAAGGATGAATGAAGGCGCGTGAGGGGACGGACCATGTGTAGATGGCTTTGGATAGTCAATGGAACGGGTCTAGCTTCTGTTTTGTTGCATTTGTGATATCTGTGAGGAGTGACTGATATTAGATGCAAGGGTCTGGAGGGTGTCACGAGCTGTCGCGTTTTTGCGCGTTTGCCCCGCCATACGAAGTGTAAGCTTTGCTTGAGGTGAGGTTAGGGTTTCCCCGCCACACTAACCCGGACATCATCTCGACATTCCACCACGGCTAGCCAAGTTTGCCTGCACATCAGCGAACTACACTGGCGCATTCAATTGCTAGACTTTCCTGTCTTCCACGGCTCGAAATGTCCTCATCCTCAACGCATCCCGAATCTCACGACGAATCCGCAATACCCTCGAATCCCATCACGTCCTCCGCACCACCCTCCACCTCCACAATGCCACCCAAACCCAAAACGGCCTCCCCGCTCTCCTCCCTCCCACTCACCCTTATTCTCGCCGCAACACCCAGCCTCGGCATCGGAAAAGCTGGACAATTGCCCTGGCCCGCGCTGAAACAGGAAATGGGCTACTTTGCACGGGTTACGAAACGTCTACCACCGAATGGTGTAGGGGCGGTGGGGAGTAGGAAGAGGATCAATGCCGTGGTTATGGGGCGTAAGACCTGGGATTCCATTCCGGAACGGTTTAGGCCGTTGGCGGGGAGGGTTAGTGTTGTTGTTACGAGGGATGTTAGGGGGGCGGCGGAGAGGTTGGGAGGAAAGGAAGGGAAAGAAGAGGATGGGAGGGATGAGGGTCCGCTACTGGCGTCTAGTGTTGAGGAAGCGCTCAGCCTGCTCTCCTCTTCCTCTTCATCGTCCGCATCATCCCCATCCCCATCTCTACTCAGTCAACGCAATCTGCACATCGAACGCGTGTTCGTAATCGGCGGCGCCAGTATCTACAACAAAGCGCTGGAAGTAGGAAACGTGGAGCGCGTGCTGTTGACGAAGATTAAAGAGGAATACGAGTGTGATACTTTCTTTGCCCTGGATTTGGAGAAAGATGAGGGGTGGAGGAGAGCAGGGAGGGAGGAGTTGGAGGGGTGGGTGGGGGAGGAGGTTAAGGGGGAGGTAGAGGAGAAAGGAGTCGTCTTTGAGTTTTGTATGTTTGTTAGGGGGTAACTAAGAAGGATGGGAGGGATGGATGAAGATCTTTCGGGGAGACGGCCCTGGGTGTTTCTATTTGTGTTCTCATGGATCAGACACTTAGATCACAGGGGTTCAAAACGGGGTCTAAGAGAGTAGAAGTTTTGATTGCGAACAATCCTGCCCCTGTCTCACTCAACCATCAGTCTTCTAACGCCGTGTCTGCCATGAAAACAATGTAAAACAAAAGGTTCACCGCCGACTATACAATAAGCAAGCTATAATATTAACAATACTTAGGTCCTTCATTCACTCCATAAATTCACCATCTCCCTAACTTTTCAAGTTCCCTCGTGAGGATAGACTGGGAGCCTACCTATCGCCGCCATGCAAACCCCCAACTCGATTCAATCTGACAACAAAGACACTGCCCGAGAGTTAATCTCGAAAATTGCCAAGAGTATGATTGTGGAAATGATAGCCCTTGTGTTGTCCTATATCGCTAAGTTTAGCTCTTCAGTCCTCGTAAAGAATGTCCGCAGCATGATCCCGAGTGTGCAATACATCCGATGCTGTATCCTCACTTGGAGTGGACTTTCGCCACGGCCATATTCATCCTCGGCATTGTCCTTATCCTGAACTTGCTGAAAGGGACGGAAATTCGGAAGTGGAGACTGAAAGGTGCTTTGAGTACTCTGCTCAAGACCGGATACCAGATTTACGTTTTCGGCATCCTGATGAATGCGCTATTCATGGCCATATTCAAGGTACCATCCTACGTATATTCACGTATCCCTTCCTTCAGATCTGATCCCATCCCCTGTAAATTTGTTCAGCCTTCACCTCACCCTAGCCTAGCCGGTTCAATGGTATCTTGATCACTGCCCTGCCAACTGCGGCCTCTCACAGACTTTGAGCACGAAAATGCTGTGCTGTTTCGAGTTATCTACGTCCTCGCGCTCTGTCTTTATCTTTACATTCTTCGCACTTGCACATATGGACGGCTGATCGCGAGGTTTCCTTGGATGAGGCTTTATTCGGGTTTCCGCCAAGCTCATCGATACTTACTCAACGATCCATAAGGTTGCTGCGGGTAATGTGCCCCGGGCGGAGCACAGTGCTAGAGTGTAGGATATGTGGCTGTTAGGTGAATTACATGAAAAGGCTTGGGGTATTTCGGCTCAGTGCGTATATGGAGGCGAGGGGTGTTGTGCTGTCGAGGGTGTCGTATTGGTTTCTACGCTGAGGTGGAGTAGTGAGATGGAATTCGTGGTGGGGTGTTTTTGGGCTTTTGGTTTGAGTTAGAGTTTGGGTTTAAATTCTTATTCAGCCTTCGTTCGTCCATAAATTTGTGGGATGTTCCCCCTCCCCAGGACGAAGAATATAAGGCTTGTTTGCACATGTAATTTTCCATGAACGATCTGAGTGAAATTATGATGGCCATAAACATCCTGTTATACAGATCGGATATTTTTTATGTGTGGCATCCTACGAGGACCTCACTCATCACTGAAACCATTCCGACCAATTCACCAATCCTCACTGTAGCCCACCTTCACCAGAATCGTCTTCCCATCCCTTCACATATTGATAATTTTCCAGGCACTCGTTCCCGCATACCCAATCAACCCGAAATGCGCGAACATCCACAAAATCCCATAATACCTCCCCTTGCCACCCTCCAAGCCCTGCGTATACCCCCAGCCATAAATCACCCTGTTCACGCTCCACACCGCGCCCAAGATCGCCGCCGCCTTGGGATACTGCAGGCCAGCAATCAACATCGCACCCAGAGCCACCGGGTAGTTTTCATTGAAGTTCTGGTGTGCGCGCTGGGCGCTGTTGAACAAGATCATGGCCTTAGCTCGCTCGGGGGAGGCGGTCTGCACTTGCTCGTAGGAGGCGTATTCGTACGGGTACGGGATTTTGGCGGCTTTGCGGAAGGGCGTGACACGCATGCCGAGCCATTGCGCGACGGCGAAGGTGGAGACGGCAGCGGCGAGGACGTAGCTGGGGGTGTTAAAGAGAGCAGGGAAAGGAATGGAGGTGGACCTACCCATAGTCGGGGGAGATAGTGATGGTCACCATTGTGAATGCGCTGATGTTGATTTTTCGTCGCAGAAAGCCGTCTAAATTCTCCGATTCAATGTAGCCGGGAGTCTCGAAGCTGCTCAATGGGATTTTCGATGGTGTTTGCGATTACTCTGGAAATAATCGCCAATATATAGGTCGAGGTGGTGCGCAGAGGTCAAGGTACAGGTGTTCAGAGGTAGCCTGCCGGACGAGTTTCCGCGGAGGTCGGATGATCTTGACGCCGGCGGCCAAACGTTTCACCCTTGACGGCGACAGCCTTGCGTATGAAATTCATATCTCTTAGAATCTGCGTTGTAGAGCCTTGATTTCTGGGACCTACGAGGTGTGGCTTCGCATTTCGGATAAGTGTGAGGTTGGATGTGGGTGAGATTTGGATCTCTTGGCGGTTGTCAGCCATCCTGCAGCTTTGACCCGTGGATGAAAATCTACGGGGACGAAATATGGTGGCATATGGTAAAAGGAGAAGAGCTTGTTCAAGTAGGGGGGGTAGGCTTGATGTATATATGTGCGGCGTTGTTCCACGAGCTCGTCATTCTAGTCAAGAATTGCGGCGTGGTCAGTAATCACCAGGCACGCCAGGGTGCTGCTAGCCAATAACAGGCGCAAAGACCATTTCAGGAACTCTTCAGCCGAGCTCGGCGGAGATAAAAGGCAGTTGTATGCTTCTGGCTATCAACGCTATGTAGGATTTAGATCCCTGCTGATCCTCGCCCGTTTTCCGAATTGCGCGGGATACTTGTATAAACATCTACCTTATCTGCACCATAAGTACCAGGTGTTCTCCCAAGACTCAGGCATAGATGGAGGTCCTTGTCAATGTTGCACGACCCAATCCACGGCATAATCAGAACGGCTCCTACAAATCGATCCATCAATCCGAAGACCCAATCGCCAGGCAACACAGGGTCTAAGTCTTCTTGAGATGGGTACTTCGTAGAATGGCAAAAGTGCCCTGAAGGAGCTCGGCCGAAAGTGGCTAGCTTGGAACTGGTCAAGCGACCTACCTTCACTTCTTTGCAACCCAACTTCCTCGAAACTCCCTAACGCAAATTCACCAACCATGACTTCCCGTAAAGCCGATGATCGAGATAGACTGTCTATATTACAACCATTCGCTTCTCCAGACGAGGAAGCGCAGATGGCACCGGCGATAGTAGCCATGCCCAGGCCCAGACGCCTAGACAGTGTGGCAAGAATTTGCCCAAAGGCATGCGGAAACATCCACCCAATTTACACACAAGATGACTGGGTGGCTTTTCGGACCAGAAGCCAGCAACATACTCGCGCTGGTCATTGAAAACTTCGACGCCATGAGCAGACCGTCTGTGGAGGACCACTGGACATTCCTAGCTCTCGTTGAAACGCTGGAGCGGAACGGTATGATTCCGCTCATAGAAACAGCTCTTTAGGTTAAGGACAAGGCCGGCACCCGTTTTGGGAATACACTGCAAGTACATGCCGAGAAAATCTGGAGGCAGGATGCACAGAAACGCTCTGCAGCATGCCGCAGAGGGCGATTCCGGAGATCACATCCGGAAGAATGGGATGAGATATCGAGGCAGAGGCAGCGGCTGCGTGAGTGGCTCAGATTGGTCTGGGAGGTTGCGGGCGACAGCAGCCAGGAAGCACAACAGGGTTCCATTGAGGATGCCTAGCCCCGGGCTTGGGGGAGTAGCTCTAGGACGATGGCTCTTGGGAGGCAGACCATCTCCATACAAATTGTCCCTTCTATGATGTGAATCCTGAATCCACCGAGTATGTCGTCTGTCCTGGTCGCCTCTGTGACGTGACTGGCTAGATATTACGAGCTTGCTGCTGTGTTCTAGCTCACCCTCCTTTCTTTGACCTTGCTAACCTGAAACCGGACGTGGCAGCGAACCGTAAAGTCGTCCTGATCCCGGTGATGGTTTCTCCTTCCAGGTTTGCAGTGTGCCCGTCTTTTCGCCCTCCATCTTGGAGCTTCAAGTTGAGTCAGTCTAATGCTCTATAAGACTCCTAGCTTCTAAGACAGATCGATATCTTCCTTTTTCAGGATCTTCCACGACTTGATACATCGCGAGCCAACCTAGATACCATTGTCATTGTCGTAGCCAGCCCTTGTTCCATCTTTGTATCTGGATACGTCCGGACATTTCTGACGTGAGAATAGGTGAATATTGGCTTCCGAGGACCTGGGTTTCTTTTGAGCTTGTCGGCTCGACAGTGTAATAAACTAAGTGCACGTGTTGATCTTGAAAAGTCCTGCCAATCAGGCCGATATTGTCCGAATATATATCCCTGTAAGCAAGGCTGAGCGCAGGTCCGTATACCGGGCTAGCGCTGACTTGGTTCGCCTTATAATATTTATTTCTTAGTCTTAGCCCTACGCTTAGCACTCACCGACAGGATCCCCTTTGCAACTCTGCATGTTGATAAGCTGGCCAGGTAGAAGGAGAGAGAAAGTATGCGGGTGTGTCATTCTGCGTTGTCGTGAGATTTAGAACGCTGTATCTTACCCATCATGGCTCACCCTTCGCCGCAAGGCTAAGATGATCCTAAGTTGGAAGTGATCAACCCATGCCGTTAAGTGCATGCATGTAACCGAATATCGTCTTGAGCCCGGAGAAATGTATGCTTACATGTGAAAAGTGTACCCAAACTAATGACTTGGCACTGTACATCAAAAGGATGGTCCGCGCCATTAACGTGCTAGACATCTCTTTTGTTTCAATTGTACCTCCGCGACATTCTTCGACACGAAAAATGCTTTTCTTCGGGCTCCCGACCGTCATTCTGGCATTTGTCAACGCGGCTCAGTCTGCTGGACTGGAGCCGCGGGATCTACTTCAAACTCTGCAGGGCCAGGCTTTTCAAGCATTGAAAGATTCAGAGGAAAATAGTACGGTTGGAACACATGCCTGCGCGGTATCCAACGCTAGTGTTCGCCGAGACTGGTAAGATTTTCTCAGATCGCATAAAAAGAGGGAGAGATTAACCAATATAATCGAAGGGCTGATATGGGAACGAAAGAACGAAAGGATTACATCAAAGCCGTGCAGTGCATTATTGCTTTACCCTCGAAATCAGATCCCGCGAAGGTGCCTGGTGCGCGGACTCGCTACGATGACTTTGTTGCCCAGCACATCAACCAGACTTTGACGATTCACGGGACCGGAAACTTCTTGAGCTGGCACAGGTACTTTCTCTATGGTTAAGAGAAGGCATTGAGGGAAGAGTGTGGCTATAAAGGCCATCAACCCTACTGGAATTGGTTTTCTTACCAGGACGGTCAGAGGATTTCCCCGGTTTTTGATGGCTCCGAGACAAGTATGGGGGGCGATGGCCACTTTGTACAGCACAACGGGAGTGCAGGAGGTGGCAGAGTAATTTATCTCCCATCTGGCGAAGGCGGAGGTTGCATAGCGAGCGGTCCGTTCCAAGGGTGAGTCCAATCTAGTAACCACCCGGCCTTCACGCTAAAAACTCTTTCAAGCCTGCAAGTCAACCTCGGCCCCGTCTCGCCAACAATGGACGGCGCCATCAAAGTGAAAACGCCGCTGGCCTACAATCCCCGCTGCGCAAAGCGTGATCTCACCACCTACGCCTCGTCCAACTGGCTTACTCTTGCGAACCTCCAGAACATAACCATCGGGCCTGCTTCGAAGAATATTGAGACTTTCCAGAACGAACTCCAGGGGCGATTTAGCGACAGTTTTCTGGGTCTGCATTCCGCGGGTCACTATACGATTGGAGGCGACGCCGCCGACTTCTACAGTAGTAGTCCGAATGATCCAGTCTTTTTTATGCATCATGCAATGCTGGATAGGGTGTGGTGGATTTGGCAGTCGTTGCATCTTGACCAAGCGAAGACTGTGGCTGGTACGATTGCGCGGAATAGCAATCCTCTGGCTCGAAATACGACTGTTGATGACCTGATTCAGACGAATTATCTTGTACTAAAACATGTGAAGATTTGGGATCTACTCAGTTCCACTGAGGGGCCGCTGTGCTATATTTATCTGTAGCAGATGCAACCAGCTGGCTGAAAAGAAACGAGGAAATATACACGCTCGAGTCGGTAGATTTTTTATCGATGCTGTGATGAGTTGTGCGGAAGGACGTACACGGGAAAATGATGCCAAGTCGTTAGCGCCTCACGTGCGGCGACTCTCCGCCTTCACCTTGTCAATTTTCTCGCACAAACCTAACTCTCAGCAACAAATTCGACTGGCAAATACCACCCGACAACGCCTGTGCGCCTATTAACACCGATTATATAGTCAAGATGGCAGAACCTACCGGGCGTTTCAACAACCCCAACAACAACAGCGACATCAACCCCCCTCCTGGCCCGCCGGGACCAACAGGCTGCAGCCAGCGGGCTCCATAAACTGGCCATGGTGGTGTTCGACCGTGGCAACATAATCAGGCGAGTGATCCGCCCCATCTCCAGCCGGCGCCGCCGACACACCCGCCGCCCAGCATCGAGTTAGTAGGTGCTGTGGCTGAGCTCGTCCGCTGGGGAAATGCGATTGAAGAACTCAAGGCGAAGAGGATGCGGGGTGAGAAATACAACCTCGAGGATGTTCCCTGATATTGGATTAAGGTCCCTCTACATTCTGCCTGGCTATTCTGACTTGGCGGCGCGGATTGAGCAGCAGGGTTTCCAGCCCGCAGAGACTAGAAGGCTGAGTATGGCTCCAGGTGCTTCTGCTACCAGCTTTCAATCATTTCCTGATGCCGATTTAAAAGCACCAATTAAGGCCGAATTTGAGCGTCTGAAGGCGGAAATACGGGTCGAACTTGAGTCGCATATGAAGAGGTTGAAGGCAGAATATACCGACTTCATAGAGCAGCAGTAGTACCAACCAAGCGTAATCGCGAATCAATTCACATAGCCCGCTGTCCCGATCATAGGGCAGACGCCACAACCCGGAATGGTGCCTCCGGTGTTCCCTTGACCACGTGTAGAGCAGGAAATCAATCCTCTACTTAATGTAATGAGGCAGGATCATGGTTCGCATCCAATGCCGATTCCCAGAGTTATTATGGGGAGGCTTCGAGATCCGCTCCAAAGCGAAAGGCAAGGCTCCGCTAATGCCGAGAATAATAGGCAGGAAGCGAAACGAGCCCGAGTCCGGGGCTCAGGACAAACGGAGGACTCCAAATGAGTTGCCTAGAATCGCTAGTAAATTCAATTGGGTACCAGGTGAGGGAGAGGGGTGCAGTAATTGGGGCAGATAGCTTTCAATATGAGATTGTTACCCGACTATTCTATAATCCTTCATTATTTCTCAAGCTTGCCTTTGAAATTGGTGTGATTCGTACTACTACAGGCTTCACGAGGACTACCTCATAGCAGTCAAATTTCCTAGTGTTGATAATAAGCATCGATCAAGTCAATTTATGCGGGGAGATATGGCTGTACACCTCGCTTTCACTTACATTGATAGCTTGGTGAGTACCTGGGAGCGTGGGCGAGTGGGTTTGAGTATAATTTTGGGGTTTGTTAACAAAGTGCAAGTCACGTGCCGCGCAGGTATGTCCCCAAAAAGAGTGTATTTTTCAGTCGATATGGAGCACTTGACGCCAACGAAATCCCGGTGAATGCAAATAAGCAAACCGGAAAGAAACACTATGTAAAGAGCGGTGTGTGTGTGCAAGAGTGAGAGATTGTAAAAGGAAAACGCCGGTACACCAATCTATCCAGTGCACAACATAACCATCGATCTAGTTCAATCTGATACGACCTCCACCAAACAGTTCAGCTAATGTTTGTACTCGCCAGTGTGTCACTGTTGGAAGCACTCTCGCTCTTCATGCGAAGCTCCTAACACTGCGGATCGATTTCCACTCAATGAGTGGAAAACCGTTTCCACTCATTGAGTGGGTTTTTTGGCACGTAAACGACCACTCAATGAGTGGAAATTTTCCACTCATTTTCCACTTATTTTTCTGCTCATTTTTCTACTCATTTTTCCACTCATTTTTCTACTCATTTTTATATATATAAATATTTGTAAATAATTTAATTAAAAATAATTAAAAAATAGCTTAATAATTCGTTGCGCTAATATGGTGTACTAGCTCTATCTATAGCTCGATCTAGTACATAGTGTACCACGCAGGGGCTCGGCTCCCCTCGGCTCCTACCCCCACGTCTCCTCAACACCAAATCTGCTCTCACGACCTGCCCTGCCTGCCCTGCTAGCTTGTTGCATTGGTGAATTGATCTCTCTACATCGTGATTAGTCTGCAATCTAACGTGAATCTAATATAAATACTTGACTGATGAGGATGGCGACGATGGAGATGGAGATGGCGATGGAGATAGAGATGGCGATGGAGATGGAGATGGCGATGGAGATGGAGATGGAGATGGCGATGAAGATGGAGATGGAGGAGGAGTAGAGGAGAGATGGAAGGAGGGAGGCAGGGAGGGTCATATAGTCTGTGTGGGTGAGCCAAGCCCGCCCGGTGAAGGAGTGGGGGGGGAGGGGGGCCCACCTCAGCACCAGATTCGAAAATCTCTAAGTAGATTCACTGATTCAGTAAAAAATTAGACAATTTTACTTAGAAAATAAGCCTAAGTAGGGTTTTCTACTCAATGAGTAGGGTTTTTCCACTCAATGAGTGCCCTGAGTGGGGTTTTTCTACTCAATGAGTGGGTTTCCACTCAATGAGTGGAGTTTTTCCACTCAATGAGTGCCCTGAGTGGGGTTTTTCCACTCAATGAGTGGGTTTTCCACTCATTGAGTGGAAAACGATCCGCAGTGAAAGAAGCTTGATTCCGTTCTCCTTGAGTTGTTCGACCGTGGTTACCGCAAGTTCATCCCGGTTGCCTTCGTTGTCTGTGAGTCCCTCGACATCCATATCTTGGTTGATCCAAGCGAAGGGGTTCCCTGCCGGGGAGGTGGGCCTATTGGCGAGGGTACGTTGAATGGTATCTTCTTCATCCTTGATGGCCTTGATCAAACGGGCAGTGGTGGTGGTTTCATTGATGGTGTTGGCGTTGGCGGTTTGCGTCTTCTTCACACCGTCGACAACCTTGAATGAATAAGCGGAGACAGTATCCTTGATATTGTGGAACGGGTTGCTGGCCGGAAGGTTGTTCTTCATGGTGGTGACGGCCTTGGATGCACTAGCGAAAACAGTGTCCTTGATGTTGTGACCCGCGTTGGTGGTCGGCAGATTGTTCTTCACGTTGCCTACGACCTTGGATGCACCGGTGGAGACAGAGTTCTTGATGCCATGGAAAGTGCCCACAGCTCGATCGATGACAGGCTGTCCGGCAGCCTGAATGTCTCTAAGACGTGGTACGACCACTTCGTTGATCTCATCCCAGTTCAAGTAAATGGCCGTAGTCAGCACAACAACAACGGAGAGAATGATCGGGACAGTGAAGTCCCCGGCACCGGAATTCTGGACAACAGGTCCGCCACCGTAGTCGAATGTTTTCATGTTGCGTTTGAGATGAAACTGGGAAGTTGCTTTTGTTAGCTGAAAAGATTCGTGAACGCTGAAGGGTTCTGAGGTATCTACGACTTACAGTTGTGTTGCCTTGCATCAATGTTGAGTGCATGATCAGGTCGTGAAGGATAGGAGTGGGAAATATATTGATTGAAGGCTTCAAAGAAGTTGAGCTCGAAGTGTCTGGATATGCTGAGAATGCTGGAGAGGAGGAAACAGTGAGAGGGATTTGTTTGCCAAAGAATACTCTCTACCCTTCTGTTCTCAAGTTCTTATAGATCTATCCTTTCCTCAGCTACTATCTGAGCTTTGCGACAGCTGCAGACACATCGGACACCTCTCCAATCTACGCGAGCGCCACAGCCTTGCAGTCCAGCCTTGAATACACACGGTTGGCGCTCTGAGCATGTAGCAAACATTTCTTCGCCGCAGCCCTACGCTACCTAGTTTGAAGCTAGGTTTCTGTGTAAGTGGAGAGAGCCGCGGGGCTTTCCCAATTTTTCTGATTCTATGAGTCGTATTGTCTCTGGGTTTAGCGCACAGAGAAAACTCCACGAGGCGGCTCTACTCCCATATTCACGACCATGCGAGTGAATTCCTTTACATTTACTTTTACTCTGTCCTGCACACCTGCAAATATTGTTGGATTCACATACTGGATTTGACCGACCGAGACTTTATCCTTTCATTCGTAGAAACGGCTGCCAAAGACCTCTGGGGTTGGCGGATAGGTAGCTGGCGTGGCTTGGCTGATTGAGACATAGAGCACCATGCGTAGGGGATGAGACTAGCGTCCCAACTACTTCCTATTTCGCACAGAAAAGCCAGTCTGGTTATACCACGTACTCTGAACTTTAGAACCGCGGTGTACGAGAATGTTCTAGCTGCCTGGAAGACAGCGTCAAATTCGTCGCTGAAACACCACTCAGAACGAGCTAGCAGGCAGTCGTGGAATCTGCACGTGGCAAAGAGTAGCTTTAACGATCTCCATTCGCTAACTAGATTCTCGTATATGTCAGTGGACAACATATTCCTCTCCGATACTAGGGCCTAGACGTGTTTTTCCTAGCAACCAGATGCCATATCATCTCCGTGCACACTGTGGGCTTGGGGGTTCTCACAACGCCTTCACAACTCCCGGATATCGTAGTATCCACTTTCTCACTTCCCAACCGAAACCAAAACAGGGATTGAGCTAATTTTGCTCTAGCGGCTATTCCGTCTGGTAAACGTGGTCATTTGGCTACGCCGGTGTCGGTGCAAGTCAGTGAGCACGCCTTCCCTCCAGCAGGAACGCTTAGATTTCTTTGTTTTCTGCATCAGGAAGGTGCCACATCCTATCCGTGCACAATCTGGCCTTGAGTGGTCTCAAGTTGCCATTTGTATCCTCGGATATCTTAGTGGGCACACATTTCATCCTGGCACTGTTCGGTGGTGTGGCTCCAGATGGCGTGTTCGCTATAGAGACCACTCCCCTATTGTATCCATGCACATTCTGAACCTGAAAGTTTATCGTCGCCTTCTCAATGCCCTGGTGCTTCGTGAGCCACGTTACCTTTAACGGAGCCTTATATATGTGCATTTGCTCCAGAAACCAAGCGCCATTCGACCCTGCACGTTGTGAGGCTGAATGGTTTTACATCAACACTGATGCGCTCAGTTACACTAGTGAACACACTCTTACTCCAGCACTAAGGCTTAGATCTGTGCCTTTGCTCAGAAACCAGGGGCCACACACTCCCCGTGCACGTTTCGACCGAAATCTACGGACTGAGCCCGCACCTCATCCTGTCCTCGCCTCTCGTCTGCCATGAAATGGGTGTGTTCGATGACTTTGCCTTGTCGCTGAGCGGAGGGCTCATGCAGCCATGGAAGGAGAGAGATCTGTATAAGAGATAGAACTGCACATCGACAGTCCAACGCAGCTCCGTACACATTAATCTCGCAAGGCCCTCTCCTGCCATCATATCCAAAGCAAAACTGTCAGATCAGCAAACCTTCGCCTCTTTCTCAACTTCATCGACCTCGTACTCCGACCAACCATCCAGCTCCGTTCTCCCATCCGAGTTCGTTTACTCCCTTCGCCTATCTTCCCCTCTCCTCCTGTAAGTACCCTAACCACCCCACAGATCTCCTAACCCAACCTCCCTACAACTAAAACCCCTCCACTCTCTACTATCCCAGTAACTCCTCTCCGTCTCCCCGCCCTCCTCTCTGCCTCGCTCCTTCTCTCTCTAACTCGCCACCCCACAGATCCCCACTCTCTCCCACCACTAAACCCCCACCTAATCAATCATGCCGCTCAACCTTGCCCTCCCTGCCGGCAACTCCGACACCATCATCAAAACCTCCCCCTCATCTGCCTCCGCCCCTTCCATCCTGAGGCTCACTCTCCCCCTCCTCGCCGTCGCGGCGATAGTACACTGGCAAATCTTTAGCATCTGGGTTGAGGATGAAGTGGGTGAAGTTTACGATGAGGATGAGGATGGGAAGGGAGACGTGGATAAGAAGGGAGATGGAAATACAGACAGTAAGGAGAAAGGGGTTTGCGATGAGGATGGTAAAGATAAGGATGACGACAAGGATGACGACAAGGATGACGACGATGAAGACGACGATGAAGACGACGATGAAGACGACGATGAAGACGGTGGCATTTTGTGGGACTTGGAGGAGCTGCAGATGCTTGTGGCAGATAAAAATGAGGAGGACTGGAAGAAAATTGAGGACCTGGAGAACGAGGCAGTAAAGCATATGAAAAATCGGGAGAAGAAGAGGAAGCGGAAGGGGAAGCAGATGAAGAAGCAGCAGCAGCAGCAGCAGCAGCAGCAGCAGCAGCAGCAGCAGCAGCAGCAGCAGCAGAAGCAGAGGCAAAGGCAGAAGAGAGGAGGGGCTTAATGATGTAGAGGTGTATGCAGGGTGGTGGGTTGGATATGTTGGGTATCGTGGGCATGGTGGAGGGGTTGTTGAAGGGTAAGGTGGATGGCATATTTGAGCTGTTGAGATGGGGGAGATGGATGGATTGGATTGTACGCACTGACTTTGTTGATATAGACTTTTTGTTAGACTAGAATGTTGATTTGGCGTTTTCGAGGGCGTTGGATATAGACTGGGACTTTGTTTGAGGCATTTTGGGGCATTGGATATAAACTGGGACTTTGCTTGAACTTGCTCAAAATACTTTGCATTCCGATTTACTCTTTTTGAGAATTGTCATGACTTTGGCTTGACTTTGTGGAATATAACAGTGTTCAAGCTGCCGGCTGCAAACCCTTGTCTGGCTCTTAGGTTCTCTTTTACCAGATCCAGTTCTCCAGGTAGTCGACGAGTGGATATGCAAAACACAGGACAACTCAATCAGGTCGGTGGGAAAGTTCAAAATTGCCAGGAATCAGTAGTATTCTCTATGTCATTACGCATTAAATTCATTCTAAGAAACCCATCCCATACACCCACACTTTCCCACCTTTGCGACCCTCCTAGCAAACCTACATCGCTACTCTCTCCCAAACCTCTCCCTCTCCTCTAATACCCCCCTCGCCATCTCTAACTGCTCGTCCGTTTTCACAATCAACGTCTTGTATCTCGCTCCCTCCCTCGTAATATCCGTCACCACCTCGTTCCCCAACTTTCTATTCCTCTCCTCATCAACCCCAAATCCAAGACACTCCACATTCCTCACGACTGCGCTCCTCAACTTATCTCCTCTTTCCCCAATCCCGCCCGCGAAAACCAACGCATCAACTTTCCCGCCCAGTTTACAGAAATACGGGGCGACATAATTCCCGATCCGATCGACAAAAATGTCAAACGCAAGTTTACACGCTTCATCGCCTTGTGAGGCCTTTTCGCTAATCTCCCCGAAATTGGTGGTTCCGGTGAGACTCTTCCAACCGGAGTTCTTGTTGAGAATTTCTTCTGCTTCCGTGATATGCAGTTTGGAACTACTGGAGCGGCTGGGTGCACCGGCCGAATGCGTGAAATGGAACATCAAGCTGGGATCAATGGAACCGCTGCGAGTCGCGCCGGGCAGCCCAGCGAGAGGCGTGAGTCCCATTGATGTGTCCATTGAGTGGCCTGATGCGATGCAGCAGGCGGAGGCGCCGGAACCGAGGTGCAGAGCTATGATATTCAAATCCGATGCGGGTTTCTGCAAATACTCGGAAACCTGTGTAGGAGTTAGTCTGCTCCCATCTCCTTTGTTTTTGGAATTGGGGATTTGGATTAGAGGAATGGGAGACATACAGCGTGCACGATGAAAGAGTAGCTGATGCCGTGGAAGCCGTATTTCCGGAGCTTATTCTTTTTTGCAATGGTTTGATCGATGGGGTAGGTGCAAATTTGGGGTGGCATTGTGGCGTGGAAGGAGGAGTCGAAATAGGCGACGTTTGTGGCGTGTGGGAGGAGCTCTGAGGCTGCTTTCACGATTGCGAGGGCTGGGCCATTATGCCTGATTTGAGTTGGTTAGGAGCATAGAAAAGAGTTATTCTCGCTGAAATAACCTGGCAAGGACGAAAAATGCGCAAGGAGCGAAGTATAACAACACATCCTGTCTCGAAAACCCTTCTCTTGATAAATAACAGGGATAGAAATCGCAATCCGACAAGCGGAAACCCCAAGTAAAAAGTCCAGAGAGAAAGACATCAAAAACAGAACCACAGGAGAAACTTACAACGGCGCCAAGTCACTCAAAGCCTCAATATGATGATATGTATCCTCATCAATAACCTGACTCCTCGGATAATCGCCCCCATGCACGACCCTATGGCAAGTAAAGTGAATATCCTCCTTCTTCTCCAACTCTGGCAGTCCCTTATCGTTCGTCAAGTACTCCAGAATCCACCGAAAGGCATCTTCCTGGGATCCAATCTCCTGGATTTCTTTGCCCTTGATTTTCTCGTCGCCCCGCTGGTATTTGAGCGTTGCGGGCGGTGCAGTTAGCCCCTCGATTACGGCCTCTGCGAGCTGCGTGGGGTCTCCCGAGCCATTGGCTAGGTAGACGGATATTTTTACAGAGGAGGAGCCCGAGTTGATAGAGAGGATGATTTCGGGCATTGTGGTGGTGGGGGATGTAGTAGAAGTCGACGGGATGCCCCGGCAGTCTTTTCTTGGCGCTGTGAGAAATGAGGTCCGACGGTGGAAAAGAGTTGACGGAGAAATATAATCAGATCGAGAAAAAGGAACAGGTCGAGAGGCTTATCAGTGATATATTGCAGTCTGTTGTGGAAGAAAAAATATTGTTTTCTCACTCCACCGTCGTGAGCCTAGCATGTGCAGAGTGGAATGATCGAGCCCACGTCGAGGTTCCAGGTCTCTCATCTCGCACGCGGAACTGTCGGAGCCTCGTCCCTCTCTTCCAGAAACGAACCAACACCGACTTGCAGTTCCACCACGATATCGTCCTACGTCAATCTGCTTCTAGGTGCAAGCCCTATCCGCCATAGGGTCAGCACGTGTAGCGCAGACGGTGTGTGTTGAGAATCGCGATAATTTTGATCGAGCGACGTCAGCATCACGCCGACACCCACTCAGCGTTCGCAATCACCAGGAATTCAGCATTTCAGTTAGAGGACTTCCAATAATAGTGAATTCGGGACTGTTGTGTGATTCCTGATCATCTGTGTTGAGATGTACCAATCTGCCGGATAGTCTCTACACTCGACACCGATCTGATAACCATTCATACTTATGATGCGATCAAGTCCACGCACTAGATAGCGCAAAGGGCGCAAAGGGCGAAAAGGAGCAAAATGATGGATATGCTGCTTGCGACATTAATGGCGATCTGAATTGTGGTATGGAAACGCAAGGGGGATTCGTATGCGTCGAGGAGCTGTGGATAGGACGTATGATTTAAAAATAGTGGTTGCATAGTTTTTTGCCCTCGAAATGAGAACCTTGCGATATATTATGCAACTCCACCACCGTGAGGAGGCTGTAATGGAAAGTACATACGTCCCTCAGCGAGATCTGTATTGACTGGTTGTGAATGTCGTAACCGTTAGAAGCGATTATATGTACCAACGTGCTTGGAGGGAATGCACGTGTCATGATTGAATGTGCGGCGCAAACTTGACAGTACATGTTGACTCGTGAATCGATTACGATAACTCTGTATCCGAATTGTGTCATTTGCCGAAGTAGACGTGTTGCTGTTTCTCCCCAAGAAATTCCTTGCTGATATCAATTGGAGGTGATTTTGGCCGCGCGGTTAACAACACATGCTGTCCATAGTTAAATGGACCTGATCGAGCACGTGGCGATCTTCAAGGTGAGAGCTCCACAAACGGGTCGCTTGAGAATACCCCACGTTTGACCGGTTGTTCTGCGAAAAATAACCCACGATGACCGGCTGTTCCGCGTTGGTGGTGAGAAACGGCTCGGCAAGCACTCTATTCGTCATGGCTTGGAATCAAGGTGGGTCCCATGGAGAAAACGTTGTCCGATATTAACACAGTAGATTGAAGTGTTCTATCTTGGGAGATTGACAGAGTGCGTCTAAAATTGTGAAAAAGGACGAATGAAGACAATTGTACATGGATCGGACGACGTATTTGGCTGGTGCTGCTGTAGCGTAGGCCCGATATTGTGGGGAAACGTGGCCTCGAAGGCATTGATGCCCAGTGCAAATTGCACGCCGGTAGACGCCGCCGATCAGATCTTGCAGAGCGTCTGCAGAGCGTCCTTTGTCTTTTGGTTCCACTCTTTGACGACGTTGATGATTTGGCGGAATCTGCAGTGATGGTCAGACAAGACATTCTGTAGCTGTCTCCGATCCACTTGACGTGAGGGGAAAGGATACCCACTCTTCAATCCCCGCATCGCCTACACACTCGTACATCCAGCTCTCACTAGTGGTGACTACCGCACCTTCACCCCGCAGCCGTGCCAGTGCGATGGGCACTTCTTCTTTGTTGCAGCTGCTCACGCCGTCGGCGAGAATGTAGACCTTGTGCCCGTCGTGCAACAGATCCAGCGCCTGCCTCTTTGTCAGTCGGTGGCTCAGCCAGACCGGAAGGCAGAGCTAACAGTCTGAGTAACGCAAATATGGGACTCGATGCCGACGATGACACAGGAGAGCGGGGAGTTGAACTTGGAAATGGCCTGGCGGACTTCCGGGGTGCTGTTGCCGCGCAGTCAGTTGGGGAAGGGGCGCAGCGGGTGGCTTCCGTACAGCATCGAAAAGAGCGTCTTGTCCTCGTGCGCCACAGTCCGCACGCCACCGGGGACATCCAAGCCCAATTCGGGACATGTTTCACCTAGACGGGCTCTGTTCTGCGTCGTGGCAAACACGGGTATGTTGAGGATTTGGCCTGGACTCCTCGGTCAGTGTTTGCGACGGTCGAGCGCCTCGGGAGGCTTGCAGGCGTGCAGAAGCTGTTTCGGGACGGCGACATACTCGCTTTGAGCATCTTCTGCGTGGTCGCAATGACTTTGGGGAATTCATGGATGGCGGGCCGAAACTTCTCTTGCAGGTCGCATATACTAAGGCAGCATGAGTGGGCGCACCGAGACACGGGTGGGACACTCGTACAAGAGGGCGGGGTTTGCTATCGACGGTGAGCGCGTTGCGGGGGCGTGCAATTGTCGTCAGAAGCCTACAGATGCGTCGGTTTGCCATGGTGCCGATTGTGCGGGAGGAGAGCACGCGCAGTGGAGGCCTGGCGAGAGAGAGCAATAATAGCAGATGTCGAGACATGACGCACCAACGGCACCGTCGACGGGCCTCTTGCGGGAGTCTCGGCGGTGGGGAACGTCCATCGTTCCCGGGGCACAGCCGTGGCAGGGCTGCGAAGGATGCGGCAGAGGCTCGTAGCGCCCGCCGCAGTGGGCCGGCGACGCTTCTGCCCGCCCGTACCCTGGGGAAATTTGGCCTGCGGCGGCGGTTTTGGATATACGTAAATGATTTGCCCATCTGCACTCCACACAAGCGGGCCTCCGCAAATTGTCTTAATCTGCGGTCTGCCCCCGTTGCAGCCGGCGTGATTGGCCCGCCAGAGTCCGGACACCCACTTGTGCTATACTTGGGATCGGAGCCGCGGCAACTTTGACACCATCGTGAGAGATGCGATCGCACTGTGTGATGACGGGACATGGCTAAGCGTGCAGTGTCGATGACAGGAACACTAGGCCCTGTGGTGAGAATATGCTTATTGCGATGTGCCCTCCTGGAATGGGGGGCGCAGGGCCATTTGCAATCGGTCCCTTGGCTGACTGAGGTGTGAGCCAAACCCCATCAACTTCACTCCCTTCGACCTCAGTCTGCCAATTCCAGACGACCCTTCCCCCCACGGACCTGGGCTGGCAGTGACATTGCGGACAAGTCGAGCGTGCTGCCATATTGCAACTCACCTCAGCTGCTCCACTGTCTCAGCTCTTGGAAGGCCGTCAGTCAGCGCATTCTATTTTTTCCGAAGAGGGACGAGTGCGAGGATTTGGTGCACCCTGAGCCACTCCGCGCCGTGGTCAGACCATGACTCCCGAGGGACGACTGACGACTGCGGAGGACCGTGACGGCGGCGGCGTGACGGCGTTCCGTTGTTCTGTGCTCGTCTCTTGGAGAAAGAAAGGGAAAAGGAGCACGGGGTGAATGGTGTGGGCGTGGTGGACGTGCCCCAGAGACGAACATGTTCAGGTAGTCCCCTCGAGCTCAGACGCGCCAATTGGGATGCCGCCACGGGCAGCCAGGCAGGCGCCTTCAGCGGCCGTCCAGGGCGTCAAGGAATGGGAGACAGTAGATAATACAGAGTGCATCGCAGCCCGTCGGCCTCTCTCGCGCGCAGTTCTCTCGGCCGTGAACTCCAGACCAGCTCGTGTATGGACGTTGCAGCACACGGCCCAAAGCGTGCTAGCGGGAAGCGAGCTGCTCGGTGCTCGGTGCGCTCAGTGTGTCTGTCGCTGGCTGCCCTTTGCGTCGCTCGCCGCGCTTTGGTCCAGGGCAATTCAATACTCTCTCCCTCGTCCCCTCCGCACTCACTCCACACTCCCTCGACCTCGACACCCTCATTCACCGCCGCTGCTCGCCCGCCGCCCCGCCGCAGCACACGCCTCTGGCATTGTTTAGGCGCTCGCCGTCCCAAGTCACGTTTGCTGCATCCACCACTCACGGCTGATCGCTACGGAACCGCGCTGCAGCAGGGGCTCGATTCAAGGGAAAAGGTACCCAAAACCACGTCGAATTCCACCTCACACAGTCCGCCTTCACGCCAATCTCAGTGACGCCCGCGGCCACCCTTGCTCTCTGTCTTCACGGGAGCCGCCACCTGCGAGCGCCCTTCTCGCTGCATTCCCGTCCTGCTGAGCGGCGGCCCCTCTCCACGCCGCCTCCGCACCGCAACTCTCCTTTGACCGCACCACGCACGTTTTATGGGCGATTCCGGTCCCCTCGACCCGACCCTCGCGTATCACTACATCCAGCATCCTTTGCATATTCATTCGGGCCAGCGCCGGTCTGCTGAGCGATCCCCTGTGGTTGGACACTTTCCCGCCGCCCTTTCGCTTTCGGGCAGGTCACAAGCAACACAGCAACTCTTCGCCCAGCAGCCCACGCTGCTTCTGCTACAGCACCCTTCACTGCAACTCGTCCGTCTCGACGCCTTCCATCCTGACGCCGCCCTCGCCGCCTCATTCCCCGCCGTCACCGTGTCTTCGCATCCACAGCAGAGCCCGACCACGGAGCGGGACAAGACCCGTCCCGCAGCGAAGAACAACCACGCCAATTTGACCAGAGCGCGCCAGCAGCCCGATGGGAATACCGCACACGTGCACGGCGTTCAGCGTGGCGCACCGTCGATGACCTCGAACGGCGTTCCAATCATGGGAGGCAAACGGGACGAAATGGCACATTTTCCGAAAAGCCAGCGGCCGTCTATAACATCGCACCACTCAAATTCAGTTCCATCCACCCCACTTGTGGGCGCGCGCCAGTTTGAGACGAGATCGAGATCGCCGTCCCCCAATGGTGGTCTGGGTAGCCACTCCCCGCGGTCCGTCTCCTCGGAAGCCAATGGGAACATGGCTTCGTTGAGGAAGGGATCGCGGCCCTCTGGCAAATGCCAATACGAAACGAATACTGCTTTTGGTAGGAGACGAATACCGTACACGTCATCGGAAATTTTGGAGAAGGCAAAGGAGGAGCCGAAAAAGGCGCTGGATCCCCACGAGGACAACAAGTTGAGCGGCGACATGCGCGAGCTCTACGACCGGTTACTGCCGAGCAAGGAGAGCACCGAGCGGAGAAAAAAGTTTGTGACCAAGCTGGAGGGCATTCTTCGGAAAGAGTGGCCTGGCTTTGATTTCAAGGTTCACGTGTTTGGCTCGTCAGGTAATGACCTGTACACGAGCGAAAGTGATGGTAAGTCGTGCGGCTAACGCTATCTGATATTGGTCTAACAAGACTTGCAGTCGACGTTTGTATTGAAACCTCCATGACCAAGCTGGAAGAGATGCACTCGCTCGCCGAGGCGCTTGCAAAAAGTAGGGCTATCGTCTCACCTCCAATCAGCATCGCTGACTGCAAACAGATGGTATGGAAAAGGTTGTCTGTGTGCCTGGGGCCAAAGTCCGCATCGTCAAAATTTGGGACCCCGAGCTTGAGCTGGCATGCGATATGAACGTCAACAGCCTGCTCGCCCTGGAGAATACGCGCATGATCAAGACGTATGTTCAGCTTGATGAGCGCGTCCGTCCACTGGCCATGATTGTCAAATACTGGACCAAGCAGCGCATCCTGAACGATGCCGGTGAGCCCCTATTCACAATCTTTCATTTCGAGATCGTGGCTAACACAGCCTGCAGCCCTTGGGGGCACAATCAGTTCGTACACCTGGATATGCATGATTTTGAACTTTCTCCAGACGCGCAATCCCCCCATCATCCCTGCGCTGCAAAAGCATAGGAAGAGCGATTCCGACTTTGAAAATGATAAGGAAAAGTTCCGCGGCTTTGGCGACGCGAACAAAGAATCCTTGGGCCAGCTCTTGTTCCACTTTTTCCGCCGCTACGGACACGAGATAGATTATGAAAAGGACGTCATCTCGGTGCGCGAGGGGAAGTTGATCACCAGGAAAGAAAAGGGGTGGGATCTTGCAAGCCTGACAAAGGAAGCCCGCAACCGGTTGTGCGTCGAGGAGCCTTTCAACACGGAGCGAAATCTTGGCAACTCGGCAGATGATTTCGCCTGGCGCGGTATCCACTTGGAAATACGGCGAGCGTTCGACCTGCTTGCCGACGGTGGACAGCTCGACAAGGCCTGCGAGCAGTATGAGTTTCCGCCCGAGGAAAAGGTCGTGTTCAAGAAGCCTACGACGTCGAACAAGCCCACGCTCACAGCGAGTATGCCGAGCAACCGTGGGGGACGTGGAGGACACCGTGGCGGAAGAGGTGGCTTCAATCAAAAGGGGAACGGAAATCACTCATATGGGAGAAGGGCATCAAGTGGTGCTAACTTTGGTGTGAATCGGCCTTCTTTCCTGAACAGTCCGCCTATTCAGGCCCAACCCGGTCAGGAATATTTCCAAAGAGGCATCAATCTCAACGAACAGCTGCATGATCATCTGTTTCAGCAATACCAGATGCTTGAGATTCAGTCCAACACGCTGCGTCAACAACTCGCGCAGCAACAGCGTGTCCAACAAGCACATCAAGTCCAAGCGGCTCAGATACACGCGCAGGCTGTCGCGCAGGCACAGGCGCAGGCTCAGAGTCGCAACCAGAGTGCGAATGGGTCTCCGCAGAAGTCACCATACGTCAACGGGCGGTCGAGCCCTAGAATGGGGGAGATGAGCATCCTGCCGAATGCTCTGCCACAGACATTCCTCTACCATTACCCGGCCTTTTTCGAGCCACCTCAGTCAAGCGCGGCAGCGTCACAGGACGGTTCGAGAACAAATCCCTCGTCTCCCTCGTTGCCAAACAGCATCCCGGGATTGCGGAGGACCATTCATCGTTCTTCGAATGCCAGCGATACCGGGTCGATACGCTCGCAGTCGCAACCCGCACGCGGTATGCCACAGCCGAGCCTCCCACCAGGATACCAGCTAGTACCGCAACTGTTCGATCCCTCCGTCTTTGCGTCGGGGTACCCAATTGCTCGCTCAACACAGGAAGTACCTAGCACGCAAGCAACACCCGAGGTTCCGTACAGTCCCATGTCTGGATTTCCCGAATCCGTAACGTCTTCTGCCCACGGCACTCCGAAGGAGTACGTCGGCTACTACGTCGCGGATCAGCAGCAACCGCCGCCCGCACTTCAAGACTACAGCGTTCCGCCAATTCCGCCGTATAGCGAGATTGCGCGCCGCAAGCGTGTCTCTCCCGAGATTACGCAGCCGCTGCTCAACACTGCCCTGAGACGAGTGTCGCGATCACCCTCGCCGCTAGGCGGTCACGTCCGGAGCTACTCGACAGGTGTTGCGCATCCAAATGGGGCCAAACCACAGCCACGTAAGGACTCCAGTGTTCCCGCCGACGATGGGAGCCCGGTCATTGTGAATGGGTCCTTTCCCACGCAGCAACGCGAGACTAGAAATCGAAGCGAAACGGTTGATGGCCTTCCCTCTACGATTGATGCAGCCAATCCGAGCGCGCTCGGTATCTATGTCAATAACGCGGAGCAGTACCGGTTGAACCCCCAAGAGCAACACCAGCAATTTCTCTTGGACGAGATTCATCGTCAAAAGGAGATGGCCAAGGTTAACATGGCCAATGGGACTGGGAGCAGCACTTCTCCGACAGATTCGAATGCTCTGTCTCGGGTGTCAAGCGGTGGCAAGCAGCCGTTCCCAGCACTCCCAGAGGCTTTGATGAATCTCGACACTGTCAACAGTGCGAAGAGCAATCGGCTTCCCGACGTTTCCCCAACGCAAAAGGCGCCTCCGCTGTGGCGACATCAATATTCCAACGGTCTGAGCGCTTTAGACACGCTGAATATATCACGGGCGCCCCCACAGGAAGTTAAGTCAGCGACTCTACCCCTCCTCTCGCCTGTGTTTGAGACGAGAACGCCATCGCCAACAGCCTCCCGTCAGTCAGACACAAAGCTCGTCAATGGGAACAAGTCGCAGTCGAAGGAGCACCACCAGCCACGACGCGCCTCGCACACCCCTGGGCAAGCAGCGTCCAAGGAAAATGTTCGCAACGGTCAGCAAAAGGGGAACACGCAGGCCGGAGACAAGAACACCAAGGCCAATGTGGGGAATTATTCCCCCGCGGGAACATGGCAGCAGCAGACGAACACTAAGAGAAGGAAGAAGCCAAACAAGCCCAACAAGGGGAATGATGCAAAGTCTGCTGGTGAGACCCTCCCAGTCAATGCGGCCGATCGCAAAGGTGGATAGGTGTCAGTTATGAAAAGCTTTTAGTTCGGTTGAATTTGGATACGCCGTTACAGAGTATCGCGTCCACTCGCTCAATCCCGCCGCTTGGATCTCCACATATCTCGGTACAGATCTCGCTTCTATTGATCCCTTGTGGATCGACATCCTCCGGATATCTTCGGGCATCGATTCTGGATCTCGATGCAATGTTGGCAAGGATACTGCACGGCAAGACCCGTCTTCAACAGGCATAGGTTGCAACTTGGTTGCGTAACAGCAGGAACGCTGGACGGAACGGCACGGCACACGACATACGCGCTATTGCATTGGAAAACATGTTCATGGAAAACGAGGAGGCGGAGTCCCAATGTAGGCCAAGACCGCTGAAAACCCGAAACCCTTGCAAGAGCGAGGCTGGAAAACTGTACGCGGACGGGGTGATTTTGCGGATGAAGGAGACAGGCAAGCAGGCACTTTTATCTTCTCAGTCTTGTAGGCTTTATTTTTATTTTTCCTTGAGGCTTTCTTGGAGCATAAACGGCATGCTGTTCTTGTTCTTTTATCTTGTCGGCATTGAGGTGGAGTTTTTGCAACTTGATACATCGGGCCCCTCTTCTACTTGTTTCTTTTTCTCCTTTTGTCGGTCTATGCGCATTCGAAATTCATTGCGAGGGACGAGGTGGGGTCTGCAATTTTGCTCTGTCTTGTTCCTCTGCTCTTTTTCCCTATTTGTCATGGAGCGGGCTGGCCTATGCTATCGATTCTCCTGATTATCGGTATCGGTATACGAACGTGGTTGAGAAGAGGCCTCGCTAGATGGACGAGCGCCTGACTGCCTTGGCTGCCTGTGGCGCTCGACTTATTGCGTATTTTGCGGGCACTGGGTGGTGGCGGGAGGAAAGGTGGATGGTTGCATGTATAGATAAAAGTGAGAGCTTAAGTTGATACTCATGGGTGCCCTGGCTACGGCTGGGGGAACGAGGAATGAAAAAATGTGAAAAATTACTGGATGTGTAAGGATGGCTTTGGTGATGCTAAATACGTACGAGCAAGTGTGTGGACATTCCTTGGTGCCATAACTACGTATGTAAGTACAGGTAATTAACGGTGGAGGGGGGGCAGGACAACAATTCCAACAGAGCTTATCCATACCCAGCACATACTTGTTCTGAACGAACCGCACGCAATCTCCATTTCACTATTATACTACCAACCTACACAGAAAATAGTTGCGTCATTTCGCACAAACATCCTCGCCAAGTGAATGAGCATCCGTAACAGGTAAAGCGTGGCTTGGCGAGAACTGAGACACCTTCAGCCTCTTCACACATGATCTCACTCTTGCTCCTCCACTCCATCGCAGATCGCACTCCAATTCCATATTTCGTCATCACCGTATCCGCTGAATTATACCCGGTAGTCGTATCCGGCCGTCTTCCTATAATTAGACGCCCTAAGCCCGGACGACGTGTTCTGTGGTGTAACGTTCGTAATTCACTTCTGGCTGAATTCATTCCCCACTGGCGTGTCAAAAAGCTCACTCCGCAGCGTTCCGGCGACCGGGTTTGGGCTTATAAGAGCTGTCGTGTATTCCACCAGAGGGGTCTACGTTGCCGCTGCTTCCGTGTGCCTGACCTGGCTGCGAGTTGGAAGCTTGTTATTGCTGCAAGACCGGTCGAATGTTGGCCTTGAGGAACGGATATGAACTGTGCTACAGTTGGAAAACAGAATTCAGGAATGAGTAGCTTTGCGGACGAGCGAATCAAGTCGTGGGAGGCTGAGCGCTTGAGCAATCAAACAGACGGCGGGTGTTGGCTAAGTGATGGTTATCGCTTGATTATGTCGACGCAGTCCTCAATCGATCAGCCACGGACTTTGTATCCATTCCCATCCAGCATGAACCCTACAGCAAGTATCGCCGAACGATGCTCCGCAAGCCATGCACGACGATGACTGGGCTTCCGTCATAATACTTCAATAGAGCCCGTATAGCTTCCAACCTTCTCCTCTGAATGCAAGGGGAAATGCAAGAACTTTCAACCAAACCTATAACATCCTCGAACAGAAAATTCTCACGGGTCATACTCGTCTAGAAGGGAAAAGATCAACATACTGGAGCTCGTTTTGGACACGGAAGCTACGCGTAGACCTCCGAATCGGAGTTTCGCGCTACCGTATTCTGGATTTCGATGCGGATTTGAGTTTTCGGTGGGATCAATAGTACGCCTCGTATTGGCTGCTAGTATAAAGGCGTCTGCACCGCTCAGGTACCCGGATGTTGCTTTCAGATGACCATATGCGTACTTACTGAGTGTATTTTCGTGTCTTAGGCGTCCCCCTTCATCTTTGGTAAGTTTTCAAAAGGAATCTACCAATTTGAGTTGAATTCTCTGAGTGGGCTTTGGCTAATCCAACTGCAGAAATATCGCACTCATTGGCAACATGCCTTCCTTCTTCCATACACTCGCGTTCTTAGCGTTAATATTGCCTGTTTATACCGCAGCTCCGGATAGGAAGGCTATCTTGGCGCAGCTGAAGAGGAATGCCTCGTGCGTATGTGATCTTGCGTCCAACTCGGTTATTTAGTAGCATCTCATCGATCTAGTGCGCCGTTCTCGATTTCTATCTTCCTGGCAAAGTCCACTCCAACAACATCTTGGATCTTGGTTACCAATCCTCACAACAATCGTTCTGGTCTGCTCAAGAGCAATCTCTCAAACCAAACTGCATTGTGATTCCGACAAGCACACAAAACGTCTCGGTTGTGGTCACGATTTTGAGCATTGGCTATCAGGCGGGCATCAATGGCTGTCAATTTGCCGTACGGGGTGCAGGGTAATCCCCAAGTCAATCCGAAAACATTGTGTAAGCGCTAACTTCCTGTTAGGCACACTCCCCAAGCTGGTGCCGCCAACATCAACGGCGGAGTTACCATTGATCTCCAAAGTATGAACCAAGTGACCGTATCCAGCAGCCAAAAGATTGCGAGCATCGGCCCCGGAAATAGATGGGGGAACGTATATACCATCCTCGATAACCTGAACCTGGCAATGGTAGGAGGACGAGTGACACCCGTAGGAGTCGGTGGACTCGTCACAGGAGGTAAAAACCCCATATTCCGATGTCACCCACATATCTAACATCAACCAGGCGGCGTATCCTTCTTCTCCGGCCGCTACGGCCTCGCCTGCGACAACATCCAATCTTTCGAATTCGTCCTCGCAAACGGCACCATCACCACCCTCTCTCCCACCTCCAATCCCACACTCTTCCGCGCCATCAAAGGTGGTAGTAACAACTTCGGCATCGTGACCCGTCTTGACGCCAAAATATTCCCCCAGCAAGCATTCTGGGGCGGGTCGATCACGCAACCGCTGACCGACAAAGAAGCCTATTTCGATTTCTTGAAGAATTTTACGAGGAGTGAGACGTATGATCCGTATGCGGCGCTGATATCGAATTTTGTCTGGGTATTCGGAATTCCGAGCTTCCTCATCCACGACGTCGTTTACACAAACGGCAGTACATCGTGGCCACCACGCGCTTTTGCTCCGCTGGACGCTCTGCCAAAGCTCTCAACCACGATGCGTAAAGCGAAGCTCTCGAGCTTCACGGATGAAATCGCCGGGAGCTCTTCGGTCACAAATGGACAGAATAATTTGTTTGTGACGGCGACCTTCGTAAACGATGTAGATCAGTCCCCGGAATATATGGCGGAGATATACGAGCTCGCCGACGCAACTGCACAGAGTCTCATCTCCGTCGTCGGGCTCGTCATCACGATGACTTTTCAACCGCTGCCGCACGTCATATACTCCAAATCTACCTCCACTGGTGGGAATGTGCTTGGATTAGACCGGTTCACGGACGATCTGATCAACGTTCTTTTCGTGGTATCCTGGCAATTACCTACGGATAACCCACGGGTGGAGCAGGGCTTAAAGGCGCTGGTGGAGAGTATCAATGATAGGGCGAAAGAGAGAGGGATGTTTAACGAGTTTGTGTATCTGAATTATGCGGCCGAGTGGCAGGATCCGATTCAGGGGTATGGGGAGGAGAATGTACGGTTTTTGAAGAGCGTGAGTAGGAGGTTTGATCCGAATGGATTATTCCAGAAAGGGGTGCCTGGGGGGTTTAAGTTGGGGATGTGAGGATGGGGTGAGGAGGGATTGGAAGGGAGAGGTGATCTAAATCCATGGGTCAAAATGCCTTGCCAGACTGCACAACAGACTATTCAGATATTCATACACCTCCCGGCTTCCTTCTTTCCGGCCCCGTCTACGCTCCATCTACTCAAGGACGCCACGCCTGAATCCAATCCCTCCAAACCGCTTCACATTTCCCGGTCTCCTTCACCATGCCCGCAGTCCCATTGTCCCCCTTGCCGAACATCATGGCATCCGCACCATCCGTCCCGCTCGGCGCCCACCCCGTAATTGGCGCCTGGTTTGGGTTCCGAGCAAAGGCTGCCCAGGCTTTACGCATCGTGTCCCCAAGCTTGACTTCGTCCGGTGTGGCGCCCGCAGACGGAAATGTGTTGAAGACGAAGGGGATTTCAGAGGTGTGGTATGCGCCTTGGTATTTCTCGGGCCAGCGCGCAGGGTCCTGGATGCGCGTGTTTGGGAATGTGGCGTTGAAGAGGTAGCGGTATGTCGGGACATATTTGGCGGAGGCACCGGCGTGGAAAACGGCGGGCTGGAATTAGGTGAGTCGCGTTTAGCGGAAGGGATATGCAGGCATGGATTGAGGGGACTACTTACACAGTGGAAATTCCAGTCCGTCGCGATCTGTGTCAGTTGCGTCATGAGATCGACACGGCCGTCCTCCCCATTGATGGGATACGCAGTCTTGACTCTGTCCCGCTGCGCATTGACGAAATCGCCGCTCCCAAAACTACCTGCCCAGTAGGTGTCAAGGTTAGAGTCGCGATAGAAGTCGGCGTAGAAGCTGCCATCCTGAGTGTTCGAGCCTAGCATTACGGGAACTTGGGCGAAATTCCCCGTCTCCATTCTGTTCCGCGGATCAGTGACTACGGTGAAGTTGTCGCATTCGTTTGCCTGCGCGAAAGCTATGGCCGGAAAGTCTTCCTGGGCTTTCTTGATCTCGGCTGTGGTCTTCCCTTTGACGCAAGCAAAGGCGGCGTCGGCATCGGTGGGGTTGGGACAGGAAAGCGCCCTAGCAAGGCCCTCCCAAATTATGTAATCGTTCGTGAAGCAGGGTGGCAGAGGAAGATATGCAAGTACGCCACTTTCCATAATGGCCGCTCTGAACGGAGGCGTGGAGCCTTTCGGATAGCTGGTCAGGAGCATGTCTACCGCAGTGCCGCCGGCAGATTCGCCAAAGATGGTGACGCTTTTGTTGTCGCCACCAAATTGGGCAATGTTCTTCTGCACCCAGTCCAACCCTGCACGCTGGTCTAGCTGTGCGAGGTTGCGCTCGGTGGCATTCGTAATGGCTCCAGTTTGCGGTAGACCGAATGCTGAAACGACTATTAGTTGAGATGACCGAGGGGCGAACATTCAACGTACCGTTCGTTCGATAGGCTACAGTGACAATGATCACATCTTCCAGTGCCGCAAAGTGCGACCCGTCGTACATAGGCAGCGTAGAGGACCCAAATTTCCAGCCTCCACCAAATATCCAAAACATGACCGGATACGGCGGCTTGGATGGGTCCCATTTCTTCTTGGGCGCGAAAACGTTGAGGTAAAGACAATCCTCGTTCTCTCCAGCAGGGGGATGTGGGTTGTTGAAGACTTCTTCAACAAATGTTCGATTCGCAGTGGGCGCTATTGATCGTTAGACATCTAGAGCCTCGATAAAGTTGAAACTGAAACTGACCGAAATTTTGAATGCACGCCGGTTTCACCTTCGTGGTATCTAGATTGCCGGTCCATTTGGAAGGTGGTTTTGGGGGCGCAAACCGTCCAGCACTCCCCGTTGGCGGTGCGGCGAACGGGATACCGAGAAACTTATTCACAGCAATCGCTGTTCCTGTTGATCCTGTAATGCTCGTCGTAGTACCGATAATGTTGCCATAACTGGTGATTGTCGCAGTTGGTGTTGCGCTCAAAGCATCCGAAACGATATCACCACGCACATGGTGAGCCGTCAAGCCTAAGAGAACGAAGACGGTCGCAAAGAATTGCATCTTGCCGGTTGGTGTCGCATTGGGGAAACCGCAGGCAGTTTGGGGCTTTTATGTTGCTTGTTGCATGTATCCTGGCGTTCGGGGCGAAGTCGAAGGATGCGGTTTTGGCAAGGATCCTCATTGATCCCCACTCCTAGAATATCGATAACGTTCAGGGGAGCTCGAGGCTGCCCTGTGTGGCGCGAAAGATTATGTATGCCAATTCGAACTGCTGACCTCCAGGTATATATATAATATGAGTGTTGCTATAGAAGAAACACAGGCAATGAAACAGCCACGAATGAGACGACTGGAATTAACGAAACCTTCCGAAGGAATAAACACACAATTCTGACAGTGCTAGAGATCGCGACCTCTTGACACAGAAAGCGGAATGCTCCAACAATGACGCACCGACACAGGGTGAGGGAAATGGGTTCCAAGTCCCATGTCGGGGCATCCAGTTAGGATGAATGACTATCGCCAAAACAGCCTAGTGCTGATTTCCCCACGTGGTGGCACCTGATTTCCCCGTCAGCCGTCCCGACAGGCCGCGCCACGAGCTCCACCTCAAACATGAGGATGACCGATCCTCCTTTATGCTTAACTCGTTTCCCGGTTACATCTAAATGCTTGCTTACCCAATGGTGCGTTTCGTTCTCATCTGATTTGTGACGTGAACAGTGCATTTCAGCCCCCGTCAAAATTCCCAATGCTTCTTCATGCAGAGAGACGATTCGAAAATATCATTCTGTCAACAGTTTGAAACACGCTGCCGGATGTACACTGAGATGGAAGCCTGGACGGGGATGGTGACTTACTTTTTATTCTAGGGCGAACCACACGCTCATGCGAACGGGCCGGTTAATGCAAGGAACGAGCTTAACACTAAGACAATTCGCTCGCCCTGGAAGGCCGCGAGTATTTTTTTTTCGGACGAGGAATATGCCGGGCAGCAAGGTCGGTAGTTTTCCACACAAAAAGCTTACTTCCACCCCGCCCGAGATCCCGGTGCTTCGAGCGAAGGATTCAAGTATTGGTCCCGTGGTCGTCTGCTGATGTGATATCGCAATCCTGGTGAACTCGTATGGGATTCCCGGAAGTGCTCTAGAATGCTCGGGGAGCACAACGCGAGGTGCGGTTGAATCCGCCGCTTTGGACTGGCCTGACTCTTTAAACCTCAATCCGGTAACGATTTGCGTTGGGAGTACGCCTGATCTCGACGAATGTGGACGTTGCAACGTACGTGGGCTGAAAGTGATGCGCTCTGAATGTAGACTGAGGTTGCCTTTTCCATCGAACGAGAAATCATATGCTACCTCGGTACATTGATGGTACGTCCCGCTGTGCCCCGGGACTGAATTTGTAAGGCACTTCAAACTGTGCTATACTCAAATTATCTTTCTACAGTGAGTGAGTCTACGTACCCTGAGTATCATAGGTGTGCAGCGCTGGGAATGAACCTAAGTCAACGCCGCATGCCTGAGCATTTTCCAAGCATTATTTCACATTACAATACCCTCGAACAATATCCACCAACATTTGTCTCGTCCTCTTCTTATCAAACACTTGCGCGTGGTCCAATTTCGGAAACCAAAGCAGATTTAAATCATCACCCTTCCAAATTCCATCTTCCCACTTGCCCATTTCCTTTCCAGCGTCGTCGGGACTTGTAAGGTACGCTTTCACGGTTGCGGTATCGACGATTAAATCCCTCCCGCTGAGAGACACTGTCACATTGTGACCCTGCAAGTCTTCTTTCCACAGAATGTTCTCGCTCCAGAAGAAATGCCGAGATAGAGTATGCGACACGCCCATGTCTCTGGAGGCAAAGTAAAACAGCTGGTGCTCGTTGGCTTGAACGGGTTTGCGACAGATCTGGCGGGGTAAAAAGTTAGTTAAGAAATCAAGTGGGGCTTGCTAGAGAGGGACTCACAAAGTTGTAAGCTACATCAGGAAGATGCAGCAAGAAAGTGACTGGGTCGATGAACAGGGTTGATGCAACCTTTTCGGCAATGTGTGAGGTGTGAAGAAGATGTGTGGCGACCACGCTCCCGTATCTTTTTGTTATCAGTATTAATTCAACGGAAACGAAGCACAGATCTCACGAGTGCGAAACCAGAACGAATCGGTCCCAGCCGTGCGCTTTCAGTATTCGATCAATCTCCTTGCACATCTCCTCCTTTTGCAAAGCTTTGCCGGTGATCCTAAAGCTCACCGGCATGATCTCGAGAGCGATGACACCTACATCGGAGTCTGAGCCTCCCGGATTCAGCTCCGCGAGAAAGTTGACGTATGGGTAAAGCCCGATTCCGATACCGTGAATAAAGAGGATAGGTAGCCCCGTCTTTGAGGTGTGGGGACGGTGCCAGTATGTGAGCGTTTCTGCAGGAGAGCGATGCCTTGCGAGAAAGGTCAAGGGCCGGAAGGGGAAAACCGTGGGAAATCTGATGATGGAAGTCCGGTACAGGTGGAAGGAGTGGTAGCGCATGTATGCAGAGGCCAAAGTATCGACGACTGATACGCACTATGCACAGAAGTTAACAACAAAAACTAGGTCCAAGGAAATATTAGCTTACCAGGTACCACGTTATGCTCCGGTGCAGCATATCGACCTTGTCAAGAGTCAACCTGAGGCATGCCGCGGTACCTCTCCCGGGCACAATTTTGCGACCCAACACCCTCTCCAACTCTCCCAGATACTCTTCCAATTCTTCTTGGTCTGCCGGATTATCTTCTGCGGTATTAAGAAAAGCCCACCGCAGCCATTCTTCGACATTCTCTCGCTTGATCTCCGACGACGGGGCGTCCATGAACCATTTTGACAAGTAGCGCTCGGCGTTGGGAATATGTTGATTGCAGCGACGGAAGAGCGCACGACGGTCTTCGCGGCCGATGAGCGTGGGATGCGTGGCAGCCCTTTGTAGGTAGATTCTGCGTGGGTGGTATACGAGAAAGTAAAATGCCGTTTCGAGGGCGGCCCAAATCTGTACTGCCTTGAATCCTGGATATTCAAGGGGGTATACAAGAGAGATGGCACAATAGAGGATACTGAGCGGTGCGATCCAATGTAGAAATATGATACAAGATCGGATGAAAACGTAGTCGAAAACTGAAGTTCCAATCATGTTGCAGATGATTGTCGAATTGTGTTTTTGTTGAGTCGATCGAAGTGGGATGATACACTGACGCCAACTCCTCCTGTTTATGTACCTGTGATATTCGTGGCTTCTGTGACTGTGCCCTCGGTTTCACGCTGTTGGCATCTACAAGCATGCCTCGCGATCAACAGAAAGTTCACAGCAAAGAGTCCTACGGCTAGGCTTGCGAGTTGCGGGTCCTGCCCTGCTGGCTTTATCGATAAGAACGTCCCGAGGCTCTCCCATCGCTAGCTCCATGTGAAATACATAATATCACCTAGGTACCCTTCAGCTTTAGCGAACATTGCAAGAGATTTATGTGGGCCTGAACGTGAGAAAACAGACAGTTGCGACCTATTAATCTTGTTGACACGCTGCTTACCAGAGTAGCTGCTGCATAAAGTCGTCATTGTGATGGACTTGAACGATAGGCGGATGGATACCAGGCAAGTTTCTCAACATTTGTTCACAAAAGTTTATCACATGTGAAAAGGAGGTCAGGAGAGAACATTCGCGGCGAGACACTCAAAGTACGTATGCAAATCGTGACGAAGATCACGTGTTGCTGACAAATTAGGGGCCGGGCGATCCCGATTTACCAGCAACAGTCTTCCCACCTACGACTATCACTTTCGACTGAAACGAGACTTGTACAACCCATCATGGTTTCTCTGCATTTTACAACTTCATCAAGCCAATGCAGGCTCCCTCTACTCCAACGCTTGGCATGATGCTGCGACACTACTCAGCCACAGTGGTGGCATGACTCGGGCGTTTAGTTTGCGGGCAAGAATGTGTCGTTATTTCTAATGGTAACGAATATTGCTTCTGATTTGCTACCCAACCCTGTACTATTAATTCCTAGAATGAATAACTCTCCCGTTCCTGGAAAAGAAATTCACCAGCATGGCATGCCTATAGTTAATCGTTCATAATCGTAGTTTTCAAGGTCTTAGGTCCACCGTAAAACAAAAGTATCTTGATCGCATTGGGTCAATGGTAAGGTACGTGGAGAGCGACGTTTATAAACGTCTTAGAATAATGATGTGGCCAGCAAACCCACTGTAACCCTCAGCCTCATCGCAACTGCGCAAAACCCAGGACTTCGCATTTTATCAAACAAATGCGCACACAGACCTAGGTTATTCCCTCGTCAATTCCATCCCTCTTCAATCCTTCGATCACTTCTTTTATTCCATTAATCGTCATTCCCGCTGTTCTGAACATCCTTGCGGTTTCTCCTTGGCCATGGCCGAATCAACGAGGGCGGACGCGGTCGTCCTCGGCGCAGCGCAAGAAAGTAGTGTCGCGGGGGCAAACTTCAGCCTTGACTTCTCAACCATGAAAATCGAAGCCCCAGCGGAACCCGGGGGCGTCGGAGAACCGCTTCCAAAACTACGTGAGGCCGCGGCAGCTGAAGACATTCAGGCGCCCACAGGAGTAGTCTGTATTCTTGTTCCAGATCCGAATAATTTTGTACACAATTCAAAGACGAGAAAACGAACGAAGACAGGATGTCTGACTTGCAGGAAGAGGAGGATTCGATGTGGCGAAGAAAGACCAACATGCGCCAATTGCATCAGATCCAAGCGGCAATGCGAAGGTTATAATCAGCGAGCAGTCTTCAAACCTCCAACAGGAGACCAGCCGCCTCACATTAAATCTCGAAGCATGTCGGCGTATCACGGCACACTGGTTCGTGGGAATGAGCCAATTACGGAATACCCAGCGCTGATGCGGTGGCTATCGCTGGCAATAAGGGAGTTGACTCGGTCGGAGCTCAAATCGCTAACGGAGATGCCGCGTCCATACAGCCTTCCAAGTGAATTCTGTGTGAAATACGAATTTCTTGAGCACGAAAAGTTTGTACTCAGCCACGATGATCTTTCCTGGAACAATATCTTTCCTTACACCGAGACTGTTCAATACACCCAGACAATCCCTTATGACTTGAGATTTGGGCATCAATGTGGCTCAACCACTCCATATTCTGTACGCCCATTCGGCGACATATCACCACTCAGGGTGGTCTCCTTATACGATCACCACAACACACCTGAGGAACCCTTGAAATCCATTCTGGGCTCATTCGACTTGCTCACCTGCCACTCAGCACACTCGGCGCGGCGATTAATTACTTCCGGGGGCCGGGACCTAGAATACAAGGTTTCAGAACACACGATGGAGGCTATGGATGAATGCGACATGGGGAGGCACGCAGTTAACCAATATTCCTTGGCGTTACTTATCGACTCTGTCGATACGATTGAGTACCTAGACGACGATTACTACGATTTGGAATCGGACGATGACTCTGATATGCCCTCCCCACATACGTCAGCCTTGAGGCCTGAAAGCCCACATACATTCAACAAATCCTCAGAATTTGTGCACGATGTCCACTACGTTCAGGGAGTACTGGACCATTACAACCCTGGAATCACCGCAAATCCGCTCAAGGCCATTCACGTAGCCGAATTATTCGCATATTTCGTTCGTTCCACTGGACCCAGTCTTTCCCGCATTTTTATGGGATACGTAAGTCCTTTATGGTCGAATGGTCTTCCGGTCCTGGCCTTTACCGATCTAGGAGTCTTACATGGTATACTTGCATTATCTTCCTTGCACGTCGCGCTTCTATACAACGGGTCCAAGACGTCATCTTTGCAGCATTATGCCTACTCGCTTAAGTACCTCTACCGGGCCCTAGGAAATTCTCAGAAACGACTCCGCATTGAAACCTTAGCCACCACCCTGCTCTTAGGTCTGTACGAAACTGTTAGCGGTGAACCGTCCAAGTGTAGGACACAATTGAGTGGGATTGGTTGGCAATTTGCGAACGATGCCTGTGTTAGGCCACATAGGCGGTGGGATGGCATGGTGAACATGAATAACGACCTGGACGGGGATGACCCCATTACAGAAACGGACAATCTTTCAGCGAGCGAAATCAATACAAAGGGTGACACTCGGACCAAGAGTGATGCTGTTCTGGACAGCGAGGATATGGTGGAATCGACGATTACGACGGAAGCCCCCACCCTGGTCGGGTTGAGAGTTGAAGATGACCCGCATTTTCTACTTTCAGAGCCGCTCTCCCCTTACTCAGACCTTCCATCGAGAGAAAGTAGTCCTTCTCTAAGCGATACATCCACCAGTACAGAGCATACCTCCGAAACGACGATTTTGCAATTGAAGAAAGCCCAGCTGGTAGACCGTGTTATGGCTTATTTTCACTCGATCTTTCGGAGCAATCCGGTCACGGTTTGTCAGAGAAATCCACAGAATTTGTCTGGTAGCGGACAATCTGGCCGAACGAGCAGCGGAATGGACACCTGCGGCTCTAAACTCGCATCCAACATTGGGAAAGGGAAGCGTCCGCTAAGTGGTGATGATGATAATATGACCGACGAAGAAGATGGCTTGCCCAAACGACCAAAGAGGGACCGAGCCAACGAGCCCGAGGAGCGTGGTGATATCCGACGTAGGTTTGCTTGCCCATACTACCAGAGAAACCCTGGGGGATACCTGACTCGAAGATCTTGTGTTGGGCCTGGCTGGGAGGAGGTAAGACGAGTGAAGTAAGTCTCTTTCTAGTTAAAATCTCCTCGGGCTCCACTACAGCCCTATAGCTTGTACTTCGTACCCGGGGGTCCCTCTATATGGTTTAGATTGAAGCTTACATCCGATTTTCTTAGAGAACACCTGTACCGTACCCACACACTGCCAATCTTCTGTCCAAGATGTTACGCCACATTCAAGTCGGACCATCTCCTACACGAACACCAGCGAGCGGACGAGCGATGCCCCAAACAGCCGGAGGAGTTCATTGAGGGTTTCGACAAGCTCCAGGAGAAGCAGCTCAGAAGTCGGAAAAAGATCCAGCCTGAGCCCAGCGAAGAGGACAAATGGAAGGAAATGTATCGTGTTCTATTCCCGGATGATGATGAGGCATTGATGCCTTCACCATACATGAATTACAACTGGGAAAGGGTGTATCAACGACGAAAGCCAGCCTCAGATGAGCTTGCTCGCTACGAACAATTCCTTCGGCGGGAGCTCCCACCTGCTGTTCGGCGGGAATTGGAAAGTGCAGTAGAGAGACAGTTCAGCCCACTGGAAGAAAGTCTCAAAAGTCAATTGATTGAGATAGTCCGTGACCTTCAGCTTCGACTATTTGAGTCATACACCCAGGCTCGTAACGCTGCTGGGGTTGCCTCTACCGACCTTCCGTGCGCAACCGGTGCGAGTATGGAGGAAAAATCATCTGGGACAGGGGCTTCTGGAGTCTTACCAGGAACGTCTTCGGATCATCATTCGGCTGACCCAGAAATAACGTTGGAGGACCAACTTGCTCCTTTTCAACCTGCGCCACCAACCGACAACCCGACCGTCGACTTCGATCCCATTCTCTACCAATTCACCATAGAGGGCATCGATGATTCGGGTTACAGCTCAATGTTCGATACCTTTGCAGACTCGGCTTATGTAAACACCGTTTGCGATGAAGAGCCTGGGATGTATTGTGTACCAGAATACGACAACGGCGAAGGTCCATCTCGCAGAAAAGGATGAAGAGATGACATTGGAAGTCTGAATCAAGGTTAACAATCAAGCCTGCCAGATGCAGTTCTCAAATGAATGTGAAGGGCGAGATTATTGGCCCGACACGCCTGTCCAGGCGCTGGGCAGACCGGAGAACAAGGAATATTGAAGATCGCCAACTCGGGCCTTGGCGAGACACAAGCTTGCGCCTCAATGCTTGAACAAGCGTCCACAACTTACATGTGGATCTGACCAGCCCTCCCGGAATTCCAGAATGCCAGTCATTTCGTCTCACAACACTACTCTGGGAACCTGAGGATTAGTAGCCGAGCAATGAACCTACAGTGCCATAAATGCGGCGTCAAAATCCGACTGAAGTACCGCTGCGATCTCAACAGCCGGCGTGTATTTCGAAATACTGTTGATCGCGGGCTGTAGCGCGGTGTGATTCGGGACATATCCTGCTGTCGCCCGATCTGCGAGATGCGAACTGAGGCTAGTGTCAGTTTAGTGACGACAGTCCCCAAAAATCCCTGTACGAATAGTCACATCCTTTTCTGGGGCTCCACAGAGACACCCCGGATAACTTCCAAGTTCCCGAGGCTCGAATCTCAGTTCCAAGATGAGTGCCGTTGCTCGTTAGAACATAAGCTGTCCCTATCTGCTTTTTTTTCGATTCCGTACCCCTAGTGCCCAACAGCACAGGCCGACATGGAGAACGGAAAAATATACTGCAGAAAGAGGAGACTAGTACTCAGAGAATCTGGATCACGCAGCTACTCATGTGACGTATCTCGAAAAGGATGGGCTCGCCGGACTGTCCGCAAAGCATCGCCAGTACCTCCTCAATCGCCATGGAACCCTCAAGTGGACCCTCTTCCTACAATGCTAGATGCAGACCCCTAAGATTGGTCCAGCTGGAAGGTTCGTCCCGTGAACTAATGGCCGTTTATACTGTACGCTGATTACCTAATTGCTAGAAAAGCACCAATCTCATACTCGTTACATTTCATGCCTGCATGGCAACCTTCATCGCGGCATTAATCATTACGGCCTACGAAGACATCGCGACGGATCTAGGTGTTAGCCTACAACGTGCATCGCACCTAACCTTTCTTCAAATTGCCATCATCAGAGGCGGGCCTCTGCTTTGGCGTCTCCTCTTTCGACCCATTTCCGCCGTCGACCTATTTTCCTGATCTCCTTTATCAGGAGTGGGCTGTTCAACATCGGATGCGCGAGGACAAACTCGTACACTGCTAAGGCAACATGCCGTGTATTTACTGCGTTCTTCATATGCCCCGTGTCTGCTATCGGGAGTGCAGTTGTTGTTGAAACGTTCTTCAAAAAAGACCGCGGGAAGTACATAGGAATCTGGACAGTCATAGTCAACGCGTCCAACCGAACGTACTGCTGTCAGTAATATACGGCTTGGCTACGCTCACGTGACCGTAAGTACGTAGTGAATATCTGAGCCGTAGTTACGGCGTAGCTACGTACAGTAGTACTTTCCAAAGCTTGGCTGCTAAGGTTGGCTAGAGCTCTACTAATTCTGGCTGCTGGGTAGCTAAAATAAGCCGTTACGCCGTAATCTGACCCGAAACGTTGAAAAGTAGAGCTATAGTGAAAAGTAACTCTACCGTACGTAGCCTGGAGAGGTCTGAGACGTTACGGTGCCCAATTGGGTAATACGTTACGGTCTACGTTCGGTTGGACGCGTTGGTCATAGTCACCATTGGTGTCTCTCTTGCACCATTCATATTTAGGTTCGTTGCGTATCACGTCGGATGTCGCTGGTTTCACTGGATTCTTGCAATGGTATGACACTCTGACACCCCACTCACAACTTCATATCACTGATTCTCAGGGACCAACGGCGTGCAGCTGCTCCTCTACGTATTCCTCGGTCCCGAAACTCGCTTCATCCGCACAGGCGTCTAGCGCCCCGTCCGGCCCTCAAGGAATCCTACTTCATATTCTAATGCGTCGACAAGATCCCCTTCTCGATCTACGAGTTCATATCGCCTCTCCGCATGGCTCGCTTCCCTTGCGTTGTTATCCCCGCATGTGCGTATGCCATGGTCTTCCTTTTCGCCTACCTCCTCACGAGACCGTCGAGATACCCCAACCGTTCGTTCAGAAGTTTCACTTCGATCCCCAGCGGGTAGGGATGCAATTTATTGCTCTGATCATTGGGTCGGTTATCGGTGAACATATCGGCGGGCGTTCAACTGACTGGTGGATGAGCAGACGATCGAAATGGATCGAGGGACGGCCTGCGCCGTAGTTTCGGTTATCGATGAGCTACTTCGGATATCTTCTTACGATTTGTGGGGTTGTCGTGTTTCTAGTCAGGATCCAACAGGCGCCTGTTGAGAAGCGGAACGGGACACCAGTTGTTGGGGCTGGTATTGCCGTGGCAGGTAATCAAATTGTCACAACTGTCTTAAGTAGGCATTATTCCTCACCCATTTATATCAATCGCGCTCTAACATTGAAATAGTCACATATGCTGTCGACTGCTATCCCGACGAGGCGGGGAGTATTGGCGTGTTTGTCACTTTCGTAAGACAAATCTGGGGATTCATCGGTCGTTTCTGGTAAATCCAACCATTCTGCAAGATTTCTCACAACTAACAGCCGCCACTCAGGCTCCCCCCTATGTTCGAGAACGTCGGCATTTTAAACAGTGCTGGCATTGCCGTGGCCTTGTTCATGGCCATTAGCTTCGTTCCAACCTTGCTGATATAGTGGAAGGGGCTTTCGCTCAGTGGGTCATGACAGCAAGAGCGTGATAGTGCTTCGAAATCTCGCGGAAATCTCGAGGCGGCGATTTCTAGACCAATTCGACTCTGGGGCATAATAGCGTCGTTGCTTCTTCTCCCTCCAGGATTTCATCGGGATCGCTCTCGGAGAACAAGCTGGCAAATCCATGTAGAAACGTAGTACGCGTCACATACACTCGTGCAGCCTTCAAATTCCTCTGTAGAAAAGATAAATTCGCCGGTTGCATTTATCGAAAGTCTCCGTAATCACTCGAGATGATTTCTCGGTTTTTTTGGCTGCTAATGTGAGAGTTGCTGGATCTGATTGCAAGAATACTGGACCGTGCTTGGTGAGCGAAATACCACTTTAAACTGCATTGCCCCCATGCGTAGTCTCCGGCAGCGATGCCCCCATTTCGATATCCGAGCAAACGGCGGCAATTCTGTAAGCCGAAGCAGATTAGAGCACAAGACCCACACATCTCGTTCGAGTCGATCGCCACGTTTCGGCAATTAACGACTCTGAGTACTGGGACAGTCGATAGCAAATGGCTGTCTATTATTTCAATACTACAATTATCTCGAGCGGTATTGCAAAGCCACGTGTCTTGAGAAAATAGGCAGTCTACGGGAAGAGTACAGGGCTGGAGCGGTGAAATCTATATCTTTAATCTCTACACAATATTAATCAGCTATCATCCTCCAAAGTGGGCCATGGATTCCACCTACAACTTGGCCGTGAATCCCGCCTCTCGGCATGCCTTCTCTGCTTCCGCCACACAATCATGGCCGTATATCATCCTCTGAATATCCGCGTCCGCCCACTTGTCCGGCACGGGCCCTTTCCCCGACTTCAACGCAGCAAAGACCTTGTCTCGCTCCTCCTTCGCCTTGCCCTGGCCGAGATGCATACTCCGTCCATTTTCCGCTGCGAGCTCAACCAGCGCCTCTGCCCGCTCTTTCCTCACACTCTCATAAATCTTCAATGCCTTGTTGATAGTCTCAGGTTTTGCGTCCGCAATTCGCTTAGGCGCGAGAACGACGCCAAGAACCGCCGCGTCTTCAATCGCTTGTGCAGCACCCTGCGCAAGGTGAGGGAGCGTCGGGTGGCACGCGTCGCCCACCAGAGCCATAGATCCGTGCACCCAAGTGCTCAGCGGAGCGTGAACCCTCAACTTCCACTCACAAACCTCCCTATCCGGAACCAGATCCAACATTCTATGAATCATCGGACAATAATCTCCATATACCTTCATCATCTCAGATTTCGAGCCTTTGGTCGTATACGTCGCGTTCGTTGCGGCCGCGAAATTAGTGTCTGGTTGGGCCGTGCTGATGTTGTATATAGTCTTGTTCGCGATCGGATACGCGATGATGTGCCGCTTTTCCCCAATCCACCTCGTCACGCTATCCGCGTCGATCAACGCTAGGAGCTCTGAATCATTCTTCATTTGATCCCGAGTCAGCATAATGCGGTATGCCGCTTGCCCCGTGTCCTCCACATCTGCTGTCTCGTCCAATTCCTTCAGCATCGCGACTCTAGTGTTACTTTTCACGCCGTCCGCTCCGAGCAGTACATCGCATTCCACCTGATACGGTTCTCCTTCCCTTGGCGTAACCGTGAATTTCGGTTTCGGGAAAAACGTCGCTTGGGATATTGTACTGGAGAACTTGAACGTAATTCTCTCGCTCTCGTTCTTACATCCACCGTACAGACTCCCCGCCAGACTCGCTCGGTGTCCAACCATATGTGGGTATCCGTACTGTTTCTCTACGTAATCGAGCTTGACGTGACCGAGCTCTTTGTCGGTGGACCCTTCGCGAATGCTGGTGTCGGCGCACTGTACCGCTTCGGCAGAAATTTGCTTCCAGACACCAAAATGGTCGAGTATGCGTGCCATATTGGGGGCGAGCTGGATTCCAGCGCCGACAAAGCCTAGATTGGAGGCGGTTTCGTAGACGGTGATGTCTCGGTGGCCGGCTTGGGCGAGGGCGAGGGCACACGCTAGGCCGCCCATTCCTGGTAGGTGTTAGGGCGAATTGGGTCTTGATGTTATGAATCGAAGACTGAACAAAATCGGATAATAGCGTGTAATGAGCGTGAATGCAAGCTCGAAAAGATGTGGATATAACTACGGGAAGAAGAAATTGTTAAGCCCACCTGCTCCGGCGATACATATCTTGATTGACGCATCGTCTTTGTTGGCACCGTTGGGCGCCATTGTGAGATATAAAAACAATTGCTCGAGATTGAACGAAGATCTTCGATAGGATCGAGAGAGGAACTCGGGTATCAACGCAATAACAAGATACCTTCCCAGCTCTTTATCCACCTTTTTGTGTGCGAAGCTACCAGAATGCCGTGAATTCACAATCTTCGGCGAATAACTCTATAGCCGATACCGGGTCCGGAAGAAAGTATACCAGCCTCCAAGAATACCGAGGAAACAAAGCCAGACGCCTGGGACGGCAGCTAAAATAGGTGTCTCGTTATCGGAATATCAGCTGACTCCGATACTTTTCCCAGGTCTCTCGGCGCGCAGTTGCGGTTCTTATTGACGCGTGGCGGAGATGGGATGAGGCTTGAGGAGCGAATTGCCTTCACATGCCGATCCCCGCGGCCGGTCCCACATCCTTGCCCCGCACGACGCCAGATGCGAGCCCCACCCACCGCTGCGGCCTCGGGGCAGTTTCCATCGCGGCTAATCCTCGGGAAAGCTAGTCCGGAACCGTCAGCCGTGATTGCACCATGGTCCGCAACCATCTTCATCGCGTGTCGATCTCCCCGTGGTCGAGCAACCCTGAATGGCGAACGATGGAACAAGCAGCGGGACTAACGGGAGCCGGCTTGCGCTATTGTTATAATTATTCCTGGAAAATTTCGCCGCAACCTCGATTTTATGCCACCCAAACTGCCGGGCGGGGAAGATCCCTAAAGAAGTAGACCCTAGCAACGTCATGGTCGGGAAATTCATCGGACACAGGCCAGCATGAGGCAGGTACCGATCCCGTCATTAGGAGTCGGCCTTTCATTCGGTCAATTTGGAAACAAACATGTTTCCATTCATAAGGGCACCAGTTCGGCCTCGTTCGCCCTTCTTCGCTGTGTCGTTGAGTCTGAGGAACACACCCAAAGCCACTGAAAATCCCTGACAATGCGTCCGTCTTCACTTTTCAGCTGTGCAGCGCTCCTTGGAGCTGCTCGTGCCTTCAATTGCTCGCCGTCTGCGATTCAGTCGGCCCTCCCAGGAAATGCGAGCGTGAACTTCGCATACGCGCTTCCAGCAAATTCGACTTTCCAAGTCCCAAAGAGTACAACTGGATATCCCGATAGCCCTGTTGGATTACCAGCCCTGTGTGCCGTTTCAGTGCAGGTCAAGTCCATTGGCAATTCCACGTATGGATTCGGATTGTTCTTGCCTGAAAACTGGAATGGGAGATACTTGTAAGTCAATCCTAGGGGCCGTTCACCACATCTACTGACTAGTCGTAGAGCAGTTGGAAACGGAGGCTTTGGGGGTGGAATCAACTATCTTGATATGGCATGTGAATATCTGCCGTGAAAGCGCAAGAAGCTAACACCTTATAGGCAGCTGGCGTGCGGTATGGCTTCGCAACAATGTCAACAGATACTGGCCACAATTCGTCGACGTTCGACGGAGCCTGGGCGTTCAATAAACCGGATGCTCTCGCGAACTGGGGCTACCTCGCCATGCATGGCTCCGTTGTCAATTCCAAGGCCATCATCACCGCATACTACGGAAAGGCCATCTCATACAACTACTATTCCGGCTGCTCGACTGGGGGTCGGCAGGGACTGAAGGAAGCTGAAGTATTCCCGGAAGACTTTGACGGTATCGTTGCGGGTGCGCCTGCCTGGTGGACTTCGCATCTCCAGCCATGGACGACACAGGTCGCCTTATACAATCTGCCGCCAACCGCAGACTACCACATTCCCGCAGCTCTTTTCCCAGTAATCGGGGCTGAAGTCCTCAAGCAATGCGACCCTCAAGACGGTCTCAAAGACAACATCATATCCGACCCCTACGGCTGCAACTTCCGGCCCGAGGAACTCCTCTGCGGCGCAAACATCAAAAATGGAACGTCGGCAGGGTGTCTCACATCCCCTCAAATATCCACAGTCTACAAGATCTACAGCGACTGGGTCGGCGAGAACCAAACCCTTTTCTTCCCCCATCTGGCCATCGGCAGCGAAAACCAATGGATACTACTTAGTGGCGACACACCCAACCCCCTTGGCCCCAATTTCGTAAAATACTTCCTCGGCTTCGGCGCAGACTGGTCTTTTTACGATTTCAACGAGGACATCGTTCGACTAGCTGACCGCGTCAATCCCGGCAACGCGACTGTGGGATTCGATCTCTCGGCTTTCCACAAGAAAGGTAGCAAGATTCTGTCCTATCACGGCATGAGCGATGGCCTGATTCCGACGGGCTCCACGCCGTATTACTACAACCAGGTGGACCGACAGCTTAAACCAAAGGGCGTTGAGATTGATGACTTTTTCCGATTCTTCCTCGTCCCGGGTATGGAGCATTGCTCGGGCACGCCGGCGAAGGTGAACGCGCCGTGGTACTTTGCCGGAGGGAATCAAGCGCCGGTGCTGGGACCGACGGTGTATAGCGTGCCTGGCTTCATGGATAAGGAACATGATGCGATACTGGCGATGATGGCGTGGGTCGAGAATGGCACTGCACCTGAGCAGGTCGTGGGGACGAAGTATGTGAACGATGCGCAGCACGACAAGGTCTTGAGACAGAGGCCGCTGTGCATGTATCCGAAGCAGGCGAAGTATAAAGGGAAAGGCGATGTGAATAAGGCGGAAAGCTGGGAGTGCAAGGGTTTGTATTAGACGGGGAGAAATGTACATACTCGGGAATTATCTCAATTAGAAATATAATGTTGCTTTTGTCTGTTTATATATGCAGGTAACCCTAAGTGTCTTGGTGGATTAATCTCTTAACTTGCAAATTTCAAACGTCCATCGAATCCAGCAACGCCGGCACATTCTCCAGCAAATACTCAACAATAGCATCCGGGCCCCTCTCCACCCGCAGTCCCTGTGGTATCGCATGCGTCTTTATCCCCGGCCTCTCCTTCTCTGCGACCTTTCTTATCTGCTCTGCTTCCTCGCTCGACCACATCGACGCTGAAAACAGCACGTCTGGCTGATATTCTTTTACCGCAGGGCTGACTTCTTCGATAGCTATATGCAAATCGTCAGGCAAGGGAAAGGAACGGGTAGTGACGAGAAGGAATTCAGGAAGACTTACTCTCGCAATTCGTGACATGGCGAATCTCGTATCGGTCTTTGAGCTCCTCGGTCATGCGGCTGATTAATTGTTTTGCGCGCGTGGGCGATGTGTTTACGGTTATGAGAATGAAGGGGCCTTTGGACTCTGGCATTACTTGATGGTTGTGAGGCATTTTGGGCTGGAGTTGGAAGATGGCAGATTGGTGTTGTACAACAAACACAGTGTCAATTCCCTACGGTAGGCATTTAAGCATTTGATTATCTGATGGCGTAATGCCTACTGATCTTGTTTTTCCTCGAAACTCTAGCTATTATCCCGATTCCCGCCTTGAAGTGCCATCCCTCGAACCCGGCATATATTTCGCACATGAGAAGAACGCCATAAGAAAATAGCACCGGCAGATTCCGCTTGAGGTTTCACCCAAAGGTTCGCGTTCGGACTTCGGCGTCCAGATCTACCGCCGAACGATATCGGCGTCGACGCAATAATCGACAGGGGTCGACGCGATGGAGGCGGGGTAAAGCATTTCGAAAAGATGGTGAGGGGCGTTCCGCAGTCGACAGCTTCAGCTCATGATCGGGCGAGCAGGATCTTCCTAACTTGCATTGCTGTTCTAGATCATTGCGCAATTGGACCCTTAATTGTTGTACAAAGAGCCATTGGGTTGATTCATTGGAGAGGTTGATTTAAGCGCCGGAGAGCAGAGCGCAGGGCGATACGAGCTGCATTCAATTCGATCCTGGGAAAAGAGGAGAGCTTGAGGGATCAGGAGAGATTGATGTAAGTTTCTGGGCTTACATATATTCAGAGCGGGGCGGCATTGGTGGATTGTAGCTTGAAAGGACCTGCCATCCTCTACTCGTTCCAACAAACCTCCGATACCCAAATTCGCGCGCCATACCTACCGCTACCTCAACAGAGTGCTCAGAAATAATCATGGAGCAAACAAAATCCTTCGAGAAGGCGTCCTCGGCGTTTCGCAAACACTTCCATGACCTCTCGTCCCCGCGCTTTACGACAGCCTCCAAACAGAACGTCAACGAGTATGCGAAGTACTTCCAAGATAACCATGCACCGCCGTGGCTGTATGATCTCACGCAAGCTTGGGCGAAGCTTTATGACGAGCCGTTCAAGGGTGTGACAACGGATGGGAAAGTTCGAGACGGCTTGTTCAAGTCGCAGGACGAGGGATTGGAGATCGACAAGATAGTGGCCAAGGCAGAGACATTGCTAGGAATGTTGGACGGGGAACAGAAGAAGAAGATGTCGTATCCTGGAAACGCAAAAGAGTGGCGAGCTTGGAGTAACCCGGAGATACTGTTGAGGCCTTTTGGCTTGCGATTAGAAGAAGGTACCGAACTCACCCGTTTGAGAAAATCTCCCGTCCTTAAAATTTCTAGTGCCCGAGCCAACAGCCCTTGCCATACTCGCGCTGATTGAATCCGCACTTTCACCCGCTGGCTACCAAAAGGCACTCGCCGCAATGCGCATAAATCACTTCCTCGGAGAACTCGTCAAACTGCCGCAGATAATGAACAAATACTCATACAACTTCCTGCTCTTCGGCATACCCTCCTCCTCCCCCTCGTCCCCATGGGGTTTCCTCCTCTACGGCCACCATCTCGATCTCTCCGTCTTCTTCAAAGGCCCACAAATCGTCATCTCCCCAACCTTCACCGGCGCAGAACCCAACATCATCGACGAAGGCGAATGGGCCGGCACCGAAATCCTGCACAAAGAAGGGAATCTAGGACTCCAGCTCATGCAAAGCCTGACTCCCGAACAACAGCAGAAAGCCCAGATATATAAGCTGCTAAAAGATCCGGGAATGAAGCAGACAGGCGACCTTCTCACCGATCGCTGGAACAAAGACGACCAACGGCACCTCTGCGGCGCCTTCCGCGACAACCGCATCGTGCCGTACGAAGGCCTCCTAGTCTCCACATTCACCTCATCCCAAAAATCACTCATCCTCGCCGTGGCCGAGGAATTCCTTCTCTACCTCCCCGACGCATCGCGCAAATTGCGGCTGGAGCAAATCGAAAGCTACTTCGATGAGACGTACTGGAGCTGGATTGGCGGATATGGAGACGAGGATCCGTTTTATTATAGGATTCAAAGCCCAGTGTTGGTGTGCGAGTTTGATCATCATTCGGGCGTATTTTTGGCGAATGAGGAGCCGAAGAAATTTCATACGCATACGATTGTGAGGACGCCGAATGCGGGGGATTACGGGCAGGCTATTAGGGACGAGAAGGAGAGGCTTTGAGAGTGTTGGTGTTTGTGAACATGGTTGGTGCTTGTGTTCGTAAGGCCGCGCAGGTCCAAAATGAGGCAGAGAGAGAGCCATTCTTTTTCGTTCCAGGTACTTCTCGTAATGGGCTTCAGGAATTATTGTTGTCTCTATCTCGGAGCGTGTCTGCATTTGCTGCTTCATGAGAAGAAGAATGGTTGGTGGAGGCCCCTAAATATCCAGTACGCGAAAAACGCAACCCAGGGACTGAGTTCACTTGCGTTGCAATGTGAAGCCCCGAGATATATACGTTCTGTGGTGTCGTGGAAGCATGCCTCGGTCACCAAAAGGAACAAGCGCAAATGCGAGATGTCGCAATTTCTGCTGCGGTGATCGATGAACATCCCAATTACCTGCCCCTTTAGGAAGTTGTGACCTACTAAGACGGTGCACGGATGTCCACCTCTGCATGCACCGAGTCCTGCCCGCTCCATCGTCCGAACAACATCTTCGCATCCGAAAACATATCGATGGGAAGCTTCACTACGAGGGCGCATCCTAGGCTTCATATCCTGGAAAGCGCTACCATGAGGGCGTGGGAAAGATTCCCTGTGCTGGCAAGCTTTACCAGGACGCGCCAAAACCTCCAGGTTCGTCTGGTCCCATCTGGCCACCACTAGCCCCCAGCATGTTTTGGAGCCAAAAATTGTCGTCCAAGTCCAGAAACTGTCCAAAAAGTCCCAGATCAACCAGATCAAAATCTGCTTCCTTCTCTTCCGAAAGGCTGTTCTCAACAATCGGTTCCGAGCTTGCAACCGCCCGTATCTTGGCAGCATACCATTTCCGAAGATCCTTCGCAACCGGAACAAGTCCCTTAAAGAACTGAGGAATTTGAATAGGTGGCATCCTTTCCATCAACTGGCCAAGGTTGCGACCTGCAGATTCGAGGATTTCCTGGAATTCCAACTTCTCCTCCACCATCCTGCCGGACCAGCCTTCGCAGCGCAGCGAGAACAATTGGACGGTCAAGAAGATCGCGTGGCTCGACTGTGTAAAAACTAAGGTTGGGACGTTGAGAAGCATGTGTGGCCGTTGGTCCATTGGGTGGAATATGTCATTGAGCGATTTGATCGCTGCCACACATTTATGGATGACCACTAAGCGGTCTGCATCCGTCGAAAATAACGCATCCTCGAGGCAATCCTGATATAGGCATACTCTGGCATAATGGTACTGGACGCACAACAGCTCTGTGAATTATCAGCACGACTGTTCCGGCCATCATCATCGCATCCGTCGGATCCTGCTTACCCGTTTTGTCGTTTGGGGGAATACGGTCCCAGCCTTGGGTAAGTTGCCTGTCCCAGCGATCAAAGTCAAAAGTCTCCTCGACACGTATGGACTCTCCATTATATGAACGATTCTGGGGTTCCAATACAAGGGATGCTGCCAAGCGCCTTTGAATAAATCGGCTTCGGGCGTCTTCGAATTTCTCCACAACGTACTGCAGGCGCATCATATGGACCAAGACTTGGTCCGAAGGCAAGCCGCTTGCTTCAATAACCGCGCAGCATCGATGAGAGTATTCCGAAAATCTCAGCGCGTCCATGTTTAATACTGATTTGCCCATTCTATTCGGATCAGAGGAAGCAGGTACGTGAGACTTAGAGACACCTACACCGAGGACATATAAAGGCAGCCGAGAAAGGCTCTTCTTTGGTCTAAAGTATGATCGGGGGCTTTACTAGTATCGACATCAAATCCATGCGTGGCTTCGCCAATTCTCTTGAGCCGGTTCCGAGTAAAGGGCGATTTGTTCAATTCCAGGTCGACCACCAAGGACATGGCGAGATGCATGAATACACTTCTTTGGGAAGGTAATTCAAACTGGTAGTGATACCTAAGAACAGCCACGCGTCAGCTCGGCTCTCTAACAGGGAGCCAGACACCAGACAATGCGCTTTGGTTGTTAAAACTAGCACTTACCAATTCATTAGCAGCAGCAGGCCTTGCAACATATCCAAAGTCTTCTGTCCACATTGAAGCATTGCGACACCAAGATACTCGCGAGCCTTGACAGCGAGGTCGCGTTGTCTGGACCTGTCCTGGATACAACCGAGCATGGCCATCACCAAGGCTAGAAATGCTTGCTCACGTATGAATTGCTCGACCGAGGGGAGTTTCTCTGGAAGAATGACAAACGGAAAGGAATGTTCCATCGACTTGCGATAGTGTTCTCTTCCTTGTGTTACCTCCTGTAGAGTGCAGGGCAACACCAAGTTGGGACCCTGGATTTCGTTTGCACCGTCGCTTTGGGCTGCTCTTCGTCGTTTGCGTGGTGCCGGCACTCTGACAGAGCACTCAATACCATAGATGGTACACCTTCTCTAGTCAGCAGCCTTGTTTCCCGCCAGCGTGCTAAGCTTGAGAAAGCAGATCGAGAAATTGGAGCCGAACTTCCTCGAGCGGCATCAGAATCAAGCAAGGTGCACCATACAGACCTTTTGCACCTATCGGAACCAACCTCCGGCTCGCATTTCGCCTTCGCTTCCGCACAGCCCTGACAGGCCTTTGGTTTCGGAATTCCATACATGACCAGAAGCGATGATGTTTGGTGGTGGAATTGTCGTCTCATGGTGAATAGGTGAGTGCGGAAAGATCGGGCATTTTCTCCAACGCCGGTAATCAATGGTATTAAATCTCCTAATACGTGGATACACGAGCGCACGCCCCTTATAGTACCACGTGCCCTCGCCAAGAGCATGGTCGTGTTATTGACTAGCTTCTTCGGGCGCTCACCCTTCAGCCTTCATTCTTACGACTCAACACGGAATGAAAAAAAACGGGCGAAACCTGATGCTCCGTGTAATTTTCGATCCTTCGTAGGCTCCAGATTCTACCTAGGTATAAGAACGCATAGGACTACTCATATTATCTCAGTCATACGTTGCATTGCCTTCTGCTTCCCTCATCACTGGTTTACTTCCTTCAACATGTCAGAAAAACTTCAGAGTCGTCCAGCTCCCAGCCAGGAATCCGAGCCACAGAAAGACATCGTGTATCTCACAGGCTTACCCCTTTTTCTTCTATTCTTCGCATTGTGTCTCTCCTCCTTTTTGATAGTGCTTTACATGTCCGTCATTACGACTGTGAGTTTCACTATAGGAATACAGATTGCTTCTGTTGCTTACAATTTCGCAGGCCGTCCCCTCGATCACGACCTACTTTGGGACAGTTGAAGACGTCGACTGGTATGTGACCGCGTATCTTCTGGCACTGTAAGTCCAAACCTGAAAGCATGTCGAGGGAAATGTCAGGAAGTCTTCCGTATTAACCTTGATTGCAGATGTTCTGTTCAACCTCTTACCGGCCAAATATACAACAACTTTCGAATAAAGGTCCGTTCTCCTTTGTGTCGCTCTGCTCCCTCCAGACCACCTGTGGCTTATCGTTGCAGTTCACATTCGTGTCCTTCATCGCCATGTTTGTTCTCGGTAGCCTGATATCCGCTCTGTCAAAAAGGAGCATAACCTTCATCATCGGAAGGGCGTTTGCAGGAGTCGGAGCCGCCGGCATGTTCAATGGAAGTATGGTCATCATCACTGCCACAACCGCTCCAAACCTTCGCCCACAACTCATGTCTATATCGGTATCTCTGATCTTGGTAGGGGGTTTGGTTGGGCCTGTTATTGGAGGAGCTATTGCGCAACATTTGGGTTGGAGATGGTGTAAGTCGTATTGCTTCATGAAAGCGCCGGCGGCCTGACTAATTTGGTTTGAGAACAGGCTTATGGATCTTCCTTCCTCCTGGAGCGTTAATCGCCATTACCATCCTTCTTCAGCCCATTCGGGAGCATGTTAAAAAGCCCAAAGCCGCTTTCGTGGCCCGAAATGTGCACCACAAGTTTGATCTGATTGGTTTTGGACTCTTCGTACCTACATGCGTAATGTTCATGCTCGCCACGAGCTGGGGAGGGAGCAAGCTCGCTTGGAACTCTGCGACCGTCATCGGCCTCCTCTGTGGTTCCCTCGCGGCTGCTTGCCTCTTTGGCTGGTGGACAAGGTATCACGGGGAGCGTGCCATGATCCCGCTTAGCATCATCACCAACCCAGTCGTGATGTACGCGACCTTTTTTTCGCTACTGGAAGGTGGATCGTTCATGATGAACCAGTACTATCTCCCACTCTGGTTCCAGTCCGTCAAGAGGGCCAGTCCGCAACAGAGTGGCATCATGATGCTACCAACGTGCATCTCGCAACTCCTGTCGGCGATATGCTGCACTCTACTACGTAAGTCGACCCAAGATATTTTCAAACATATTTCTCACACTTCAAAGTTCGCGTGGTCCCATACGCTCCTGTTTGGGGACTCGTCGGTAACATAGCAGTGGCAATCGGCTCGGGTCTTCTGACGACCCTGACTTCATCCGCAACAGCCGCGCAATGGATTGGCTACCCAATTTTGAACGGCATTGGACGCGGGATGGCGTTGCAGATGGTAATTCAATCTCTTCTCCTCCACTTTGGCTCTCTGACGAACTGTTTAGCCTGTGCTTGCCGTGCAGGCCGTTCTCCCGTCCACCGAAATTGCCTATGCTACCGCTATTATTCTCTTATTCCAATACTTTGGTGGGGCGGTCGCAAACTGCATTGCCAAAACTGTGTTCATAAATGCACTTAGCCCTGCGCTTCGTAAGTACGCCCCCGGCGTTGATGTGCTCAGGGTTATCCAAGCTGGTGCAACTGAGGTCTTTGAGCTGGTCGATGCGAAGGATGTGGACGGAGTTGTGAAGGCATATAACGAGGCGCTTACCTTGACTTTTGTGAGTTGAATATGTCACCCAGTCGCTTCGAATTCATTTTGAATTTAGCTGATATATTGTAGTGGCTTCCAACCGCGGCTGCTGTCGTGGGTTGCGGTTTAAGTTTTGGGCTTGGTTGGCAGAGAATTCAGATGTCAATGAAACAAGAGACTGCGGAGGAAGCGGTGGTCGAGAATTCTGAAGCTGAGAAGGCGGGCCACAATGCGGACAGCAAGTTGGAGGCTGACGACAATTCTGAGAGGAAGATGGAGGCTGACGATAATTCCGAGAACAAGGCGGATACAGGGAGTGCTGTGAGGGAGGTGCGAATTCTTGACAGGCTTCTTTTACGCCGTCTTTTCCCGAAAAGACCCAAGTTGTAACCATCATATTCCTTCTCTTCTCCCTTCAATAGCAAAAGTTGGATGCATCGACAACATCTGTTATAGAGTTTTTGACCGATTTCTTTCTGTGTAGTTAGTGTCCGCATCCCTTTCTCCCTTTCTCCCCTTCTTCTGCTTCGGTTTTTCTTGTATCATCGAACGCAATTTGCATCTAATATTAATACCGTGAACTTACGCAGCGGGTCCGTTGATATGTTTCGTTATCCGCAGGCTCGGAGATTCCTCATTCGGTTCGGCGCGAATCTCTTGATCCTGGGATTTCGACAGCCCCGACTGTACGGCTATTGGAGCCGATGTTCTTGGCCCAACTTATCTGGTGACACTTATTTCCCGCCCCGCAGACCACGGAATTACGGACGTATCTGAGCTACACCCCTCTCAATTGATTATATCTTCGGCTGTGCCGCTAAACGACAACCATACATTCGCGTGGCACCACGACTCTCAGCGAATCACTGTGCCCTTACTTAACCTCTACCACTGTAGAAATTGAGTTTCACATTTCCCCTACCAACGATCTAACATGGCGCTCTCTAGACTCTATAAAGCGAAAAGGATACTGGGAATGGCCCGATCGGCAGATTTCCGCATCTCAAGTTGGTTGTTACTCGGTGCGACCCTGCAAGGTCTCACTCTCGTGCTCCTCCCAAAACGCATCGCGCTACTCCCTCCATTGTTCATCCTACTCTATCGCATCATCCTAGCCTTTCTAATCGCCTCGGGCCGCCTACCCAACGAACTTGATGAAGGCGTCATCCATGTCAAAACCTCCTCCCAATTCCCTGCCGCCGATGGCACCCTCACAGCCCCACGATCCGGATCGTCAATCGTCGTATTCATCCTCGGGTCCCACAACTCCTCACCACTCGGCCGTCTGACTCCCGGCGTCAAGGAAGTCGGCATGCATTTCGCAGCCATGTGGAAGCAGGCCGAAGCCGGCAAGGCGAAGTACGGGTATCTAGGTAACACTCCGGCGTTGGCCGCACAGGAGGATCCATCGGAAATTTTTGGGTATCGCGGCGGTGACGACAAAGGCCTGACGACGGTGTGGATTAGCTATTGGAAGGATTTGGAGGGGCTGCATCGGTTTGCACACGAAGAGGCGCATTGGAAAGGCTGGATGTTTTGGGAGAAGGAAGGCGCGAAGAAATTGCCGTTTCTAGGCTTGTTTCATGAGGCGTATGAGGTTCCGGCGGGGAGCTGGGAGAATGTCTATTTGGGATGTCGACCTTTTGGAATGGGTGAGTTAGTTTTGTTTTGCGCATTTGATGAGTGTGTGAGCTAATTTTCGGTAGGCAATCTGAGGTTTCCGGTACAGGTCAACGAGACTGGGTTTGAGGGAGAGAAAGGGGCGGGGGTTAGGTTTGTTAGTGGGTACGGACCGGTAACTGGCAAAGATTGGAAGAGCATGGAGACGAGAATGGGAAGAGCGCCCGGCAGTTTGGTTGCCAGCAAGTGAAAAGGTGATTTTCAAGATATGGAATACAGGTGGAACTATGTACCAAGAAGGCTCTGAATCCGTCTGGCGGTATCACGTGGGTGGTGGCACACGGTCAGTAATTGATAACAACTCCGATCATGTAGCGACGATGCCAAACGCTCACATTCGAGCGGGTTAAGTACCTACCTAACTTTGGCTAAGCAGGCGTGTGACAGCTCCCCATCATACGGGCCTTGTGACCTGACTCTAGCCCCCCACCACAACTTCTCTGTGCGTTCGGTCTTGATAAGTACACAGTTTCCCGAAACCTTCTCTCTTGATTAATGTTTGAACGATATCTAGGTATGGCACCAACAGTGAGTTTCAAGCCCCCAATCCAACGCCATTTCTGACTCAATAAGCCACCTCCACTCCAAATTCTCCAACTACGATTTACCCCATGTCAAACCTCAATCCAAAATGGCACCCCTCCTCACCACTCTTCTCGCGACTTCGATCCTCGCAACCAGCGTCCTCTCGGCACCGATCGACGCCGGCCTTCCCTTCCAATGCGTCCCTGGAGCAGCGTATTATCTCCCACTCGACCAACGCATCTTCACATGCGATTAAACCTATCAACTTTGGGCGATCGCTATGTGTACAAATGATTGCTTCTACGCTGGTCTCGATCATATCGCTCATTGCAAGTGACCGTGGATCTGGGAGTAGTCGTCGGAACCGAGATACACGACTGGGGCGTCTATTTCCGATTTCAGGATCCGATTGGGGGTTGGTATCTTTCGGGTCGGTTTCAGGATAGACATACGGTGGAATAGGTGGCGTCTGGACGGGTGGTTTTCAATACATTTCACTTCTTCGAGACGGCGAGTACACTCTTAATGGTATTTGGTCAATATATATTCAATTATCTAGCAGGGATTCCAAATTTGTGAGTTGCGATTAGGCACCTTGAAGGACTTTAGTTCTCATTAATCAGAAAGATGTGCATATTTCAATGTTCGCAGGCGGCAACAAGAAGACCCCTGGCGCTTCACAGAGCCAAAAACAACACATTGCATGTGAAAACTTCTAGGCGCGCCCGCCATACAGGCATCAGACAAACATAAACAAGTATTCGCGAAAATTTCAAGGATGATTTCGTTTCTCTTTTTGGTAGGGTTTCGCGGCATTCCAAGGCGGCGGACTTATTCAAGCTCAGGACACGAGCTGAATTCGAGTGTTTGCCGAATTCAACCCAGCGCTTTGGTCAACAAATATGATAGATTTCGGAAACCATAGTAAATCTTTCTCTACGTTCTTAGAAGTTGCTTGAAGGTTTATTTGTGACCGTAGCGGGACTTTGCACGTTGCGGGACAAGAGTTGCAGTCTGGTGCCTCGGCGCACACACTGACGACTACTACCCCGTGCGACTCCTCAAGAGGGACAAAGCTAACTAGGAGTCCCTCCCACTAAAAGGACAACTGTCCTTCCCCTCGCCCATCGAAGCCCCATCACTACCACTCATCACCTCAGCGCATTGCTATAGCGCATTGGTATACAGGCATTCTCGGAGAGCTGAGTACTCCTCATCGCCTCGAGCTCCGTTGACGATTATTTAGGAACGCAACTTGAGCTAAATGTCGGCACCATAACCGCCAAATTCTTCACCATGTGCATCACTCTCCCGGCATTCACACTCCTCGCCATTCTCATATCACCGACTATATCCGCCCCGATGGCAGACGAGCCAGCAGCCCCGGCAACAGTGAATTCTTATTGCGAGCCCAGAATATGGTATTGTGTTCTATGGGAAGACCTGCAAGGCGTTTATAAATGCAAAGCCGAAAGGGATTGCACTTATGAAGGTCATGCAATGCCCTGGGAAGTGTTTTTATATCGGTCCAGTACCCTTTTGTTGGTGTGACGGTTCTACACTACTTCAGTACTAGTGAGGCTTGGCCCCTGAGTATATATATGGGTCCTCGAGCCTCATCTATCAATCAATCAATCAAGTTCTCTACTTTGAAGGATTTCCACCTTTCACAGTTATGAGCCCGGCTATCGCTTTTTCTACAATATAACTTAATTTAACCCCTAATTTGGCCTTAAATACGTGTATAGAACGATATTATCGTAGAATATACTCTTTTATAGTCATATTTACGCCAAACACCTCTATAACTCTATGAGCTATAGTCTATAGAGCTAAACCTCCTATCATATCTATGATACCTCTACGAACTTCCTCTAATCATAATCTCTTAATATAGCGTTTTTAGCCTAGGAGAGCTCTAGACGGAGCAGGGAAACCATAGTACTACTTAGGTCCTAGAAGGACTAGGATGACTAGTAGTTTATTATAAAGAACGTGGCCAAAACGACTAATATATAGGAGTATATTAATCCTAATACGCCTACAGAGGAGCAACAGGAGCTACAAAAGGTAGATTAACCTATAATTAGACTGTTTATAGTAATTAGCCTACTAGGGTTAAACAACAAGCCTTATAAGGTAATAAGCTACTTAGAGCTAAGCTCTAGCAAGCAAAAGGAGCTTAACTACTTAGTAGACAAATAGAAACACTAAGAGCTAGAGTATAGAACAAAAAAAACAGCTCTAAACGCTCTACAAGAGAGGGTGATTACGACTATAGATCATATCTATATCCTACTAATTTAAGAAAAGAAGACCCTCTAAGGACAGCTTAAGCGATTAAAGAACCACTTTGCACTAGACACATGGCTACGCTAGCAGCAGCTCTCTAGCTAGCTAGAGGAGCTACAAAAGGGGAGGGGCAAGGGCAAGAGCATAGACAACTAGGTAAAAGACTAGATTATAACAGTAGGAAAAGCAAGGACAGCTAAACTACCTAAAACTAACAGCTAGAGAGCCTAGCAACTGTTCCTTAAAGCAGTAAGCAAAGAGGACCTAGGCTACGCTTAAAGCATTATAATTGCTAGCCTTCTAGAGGAGATAAAAGACGTGGCGGCTCTAGACTTCTGCAAGGTAGCAGAGCAGTGGCTAGCCTACTGCATAAAGGAACTAGACAGAAACGACAGAAGCTACAGAGCCTACGCTGCGGATAGCACTAGCGCTAAGCCCTCCTAGGGTTCACTATCAGCTTCCTTGCTTTAAGTTAGAGCCCTATAACACTAAGGCGCTACTAACTAAGCTAGGCAAACTAACTAACTATCTCTATAAGAACAACGCTAGAGGCTAAAAGTTAGTAAAAGAGACCTACATAGCTAGCTAAAGTGTCTATGCGGCATCTGCTATGAACTAACGAAGTGCTTTCTATACTAACCTAGTATATGCCTAGATAACTATACTATTTTAAACTAGAGACTTAGGGCCTTTAAGGAGAAGTGCAAAGCAAACTAAGACTATAATTATAAGGCTAAGGCGCTAGTAGCAAAAGCAGAGGCAGAACAAACCTAGAGGACGATCGCACTAGACAGGGGATCTTAGTTAGCTTAGCTTTATTTAAACGCTGTATACATGCTAGCAGTGCTAATTGCTTAGCAAAACAATAGACTCTATCTACACCAGGCCTATAGCTCCACTAACACAGAGGGCTAGCCACTACTAGAAAGATAGATCCTTAACCTAGGCACAAACGTCTATATCTGCAACTCTACAGGCTATGGCTAGGAGAAGACTGCTAAGGCGGCAAGCTCTGACTAAGTAGTAGCTAGAGCAACGTATAACTAGGTTAAAGCTTAGGGGAAAGTAGTAATTAACGTACTATATAAGGGCAAGCTAAGGTTAGTCACTCTTAATAAAGTAGCGCTAATACCTAACTTTCTTACTAACCTAGTCTCTCTCTCTTGCTGCCGCTCTAGTAGAGTATACTTTAACTTAGGCTTAGATTAATTATACTATAGAAAGACTACTCTAGTAGACCTAGAGTTTACTAGGGGCCACTAGTTGCTTAATGCTAAGGATAACATCCGTGTGCCTAGGAATCAGCTATCCGCTATGGCCGCAAGCTCTCGCCAGCCTCTACCACCTATACAAGCTACTCTAGCTCGAGCACATGCTCTTGTAGGCCATATGGGAGCCAGGGTTATTAATTACCTAGAGGAAAACACTACTAGCATTAAGCTTATACTAGGAGACCCCTGCCTATTATAGAAGGAGTGTAATGCCTATATAGAGTCATAAATGCACAAAATCATGAGCTAAAGGCCTTGTTAATTTAAAGCTACTTAGCTGTTCTTAAGGATCACAATAGACCTTATTTAGCTAAGAGCTAGAGGCGAGGAATGTTTTAACAGAGACCTCTAGTGCCTTCATGGCCTCTATGAATACAGTAGCTAGCACCTACAGGAGAGTATAAGGAACAAATCAGGGTCCTTATATATACCTGTGATTAAGAGATAGATAGCTCGAATGGAGCGCCTCACAGGCCTACTAATTCTCATAATATTAACAGACAATGAGTTTAGAGGAGAGCTATTAGATTTCCTAGCAGACGCAGGAATAGTACATAAGCTTAGGGCACTAGACGTACCAGCTCAGGCTAGGGGGGTAGAAAGAGCAGGAAAAGAGCTAACAAAGGTTGCTTGAGCCCTAGCTTGCTACGCAAGGATTCCACTAAAGCTCACCCATGAGCTATATAGAGCAGCAGCCTATCTCCTTAACCGCACACCAACAGAGCGCTTAGGGTGGAAGACTCCCTTTGAGATTATACTAGGGGACAAGCCCTCCTGGGCTCACACGGCTATCATAGGGTCACAAGCCTTTGTTCTTAATAGGAACGTACCCTATAGAGAAAAGCTAGCCTCTAGAACTATAATTAGTACACTAGTTAGCTTTAACGCTACTAACATCTACTATATATAGATTCTAACGCTTAATACTATAGAAAGACTAATTAGGTAATTAGAGTTAGAGATATAGTATTTAAGGACCTAGGAAGTAGAGAGATGCAGAAAAGGCCTCTGCTAATTGCTAAAGCAGAAGAACTAGTTAAAGTACTTAATATACCTATAATACCTAAGGTACATAAGCTATCTATTAGTCTCTTTAATAGCATTAGCTCTACTACTATTTCTAGCAGAGAAGAAATACGTAAACAGCTTAAGCAAATTTCTCTCTCTCTAACTAGTGCCTCTCCTCTATAAGGAAGAGAGAGCACAACAACAGATTTGCTAGAGAGTCCAAGCTTGCCCAAGGACCATAGGGGCTACGACCTAGGCCTCCCATCGCCAGATCAAACACCAGCACCAGGCTATACTAGAAGCTATATCAGTAGCGACCAAGACCAGGAGCCACCTGCTGAGGCAAGCACCTCGGTACCAAACAGGAGAGGCAGGCCAGCCAGGCTCCCTAGGCCAGATAGCTAGCCAGCTAATTAGCTTAGCTATATTAAAACTAATCCTAATAATAAGCAAACGCTGTTAAGGGCAGTTAACAATGCTCCTAGGCGGGGAGCAGCAGAGGTAGAGACCTTAAATATTATTAAGGGAGAAAGGAGAACTTGCTATCCTTAGCAACCTCCTACACGCGAAGCCTACTACCTAATAGCTATAGCTTTAGCGCTTAAGATACTATATAAGAAGCCATAGCTCCTAGAGAAAGCTTAACTACATTAGAACTAATTGCCGCCCCTACTAAAACGATTTAAGGATCTCTAGAACTATCTATATAGCCTAGAATTTTATAAGGCAATAGAAAAGGAGCTATAGCGCTGCTTTAACATAAGTTGCTTTAAGCAAACGTTAGTTACCCTATTAACAGCAGACGTAGAGATCCTGCCTCTAATATAGGTATATTTATATAAGTTTAATAAAGATAGATACTTTAGCTTGCTAAAAGCTTGCCTCTATATAAGAGGTGATATGTAGCAGAGCTAGGGGGAGACGTACGCAGCTACGCTAGCAGCCAAGGTATTTTAAACCCTAATTGCTCTAGCATTACTCTTTAGCCTAGTTGCCTACTAATACAATGCTATAAACGCCTTTCTAAACGCCTACCTACCTACTAAACAATACTGTTACACCCTAGAAGGATTTTAAAGCTAGTTTAGCTAGCTCCTGCTCTTAAAGAGAGCGCTATATAGCCTTAAGGAAGCTCTAAAGCTCTAGCTTAATAAATTAAGAACCACACTTAGAGATCTTAGCCTTACTTAACATCTAGATATACTATACCTGTTTACTAGTAAACAGCTGCTAGTATTCTTCTACGTAGACAATATAGTCGTCCTTGTACACCTAAGCAACAAGGATTACTAACAACAGTTTAAAAAGGCCTTACTTAGTATATATAAATTAAGGTGCCTAGGAGAACTAAAATAGTTCCTAGGGATCCAAGTGCTACAGAATAAAGATACAGGCTAGTACGCTCTACTATAGGACTCCTTTATATCTAAAGTAGCTTCAAAGTTCACGCTCTAAAAGGACAATAGGAAATATCCACAGGCTCCACTACCTAAAGAGCCATTAGAGCGCAACACCTCTAAGCTAGATCCCTCACTAATTAGGATTTATAGAAGCTTAACTAGTTCACTAGCCTATTTAGAAACATATACCTAGCCAGATATTACAGCAGCTTACTTAATACTAGCCTAGCACCTAGTAAACCCTAGCAAGCAGCACCTTCGCTATCTAAAGCACTGCTAGAAGTACATTATTAGCACCTAGTATTTAGCCCTCTAAACTAGCAATCTTATTAAAAGATTTAACTAGTTTATATAAGGAAGCCCTACTAGAGAACCTATATTCTATAGGGCATCAGACGCCTCGTTTGCTAACCAAGCAGAAACCAGAAGAAGCTCTCAAGGACTACTCTTTAAGCTAGGGGGTATAACTGTTCACTAGCAATCAAATGTACAGCGTACAGTTACCAAATCAACTACAGAGGCTAAGCCTTTAGCTCTCTCTGCCACAGGCTTAGAGATGCAGTTCTAGATAAGGTTTTTTAAGCATATCAACTTCAAACTAAACTGTTAGCCTACCCTATAGTATGACAACTAACAAACAGTTAGTATAGTCACTAGGGACTAGGACAAGCTAAACACTAAGCTTAAACACGTAGACATTCACTAAAGCTGGATACAGCAGGAGACTCTCAAAGGCAGGCTTCATGTGCAGTGGAAGCCTACTGCAGAGATGCCTGCTAACGGCTTAACCAAGCCGCTACCAAGGCAAAAGCACAAGGCTTTCATTAAGCAGCTTAGCCTTGTAGATGTATCATCTTGAATTAAAAAGAGACAGTAGCTTTTGCCATTGCTTAGCATGTGCAACGCACTACACCCTCCTTTAAACACTGAGCGCTATATTGCTGCTCTATTTTATATATTTGCAGATTTTGCAGCTATTGCTGCTAAGTATGTAGATGCAGCTTAAAGCTCTACACTACTTTCTCACCCTTGTTTAACACCTAGGGAGCTATTTAGCAACTGTTTTCATAAATTTACTATTTCTGCTAGCTATTTTTAGCACCTTTTAGAAGGTCGAGGACGCCTAGTTCACAAAGGCAAGGCAGACATTCACTGGCAGAAGCTCCAGTCCTCCCCTCATTTGGTACGGCCTGGGGGGGTATGTGACGGTTCTACACTACTTCAGTACTAGTGAGGCTTGGCCCCTGAGTATATATATGGGTCCTCGAGCCTCATCTATCAATCAATCAATCAAGTTCTCTACTTTGAAGGATTTCCACCTTTCACAGTTGGTAATCACACACCACATTCAGGGGCGCTTTTGACTCCACTGAGAGTCCGAGACACGCCACATCATCGAGTTAGAAATTGGTAAGTGCATTTCGCTCCTTTCTTCCGAAACCCCGCAATTGGGAATATTGCACCATAGTCATGGATTCACGGACAGTCGGTATCGAGGTACCCCTTGGACTAGTCACTTGCCAATGATCATGCCCCGCCATCACAGGTGAAGCTCGTGGCAGTTTGAACTCTAAGATCTCGCCCCCCAAATACCTTTGACTCAACGCCTTCTCCTCTCTTTCTCTCCATCTCTCTTCCTCCCTCCTATCCTCCACTCTTCCCATAACCTTGCTGCTTTCTCCAATTCCTCCAACGTCAATTCCACATTAGTATCTCTGTCTTAATCCCCACACTCTAAGAGCTCCTCGGGACCTTCCGATCGGCATGAAGCTCTCACAGCTTGCCACCTTCGGCTTGCTGGCCAGCCTCAAGCTTGCTCAAGCTCACCCGGAATCATCTTCGGCCCGCAACGCCGTGGACCTGACATCTCTACCGTTGACCCGCCTCCTATTGGCCAATCACCAAAAGGTGCCCAGGCATGTTCCCCTCCGAGACTCACGCACTACATCGATAACGAAATCGTCGTATGCGTGCAAGATGGGTCTATCGTACACGTTGCCTATTGTCCATATAAGTGCATCCAGTCCTACGATTCCACGGGTGTCCGAATGGCGACGTGTGGATCCAAACGAGAAATTTCTGCCAATGGCCTTGACATATTGGAATCACAAGCAGTCGAACGTGGTGCATCTTTTGAATGCATACCTGGTTCCAGCTACTGCGAGCAAGACCATAAACGTATCGGCATCTGCGACCAGGATCACCACTATATATTCATTGGAACATGTCCCGGTCACTGGATAAATGGTATACCCCAAGCAACATGTGGCAAACAACAGGAACCTGTCATCAACGGAACTGATGCACCAGAGCCACGATCCTTGGAAACTCGTGCATCTGAAACGTGCGTCCCTGGCGCCACATACTGCCAGGGCAGAACAATCGTTGGGTGCGACCAAAACCACAACACCACAGTAGTCCCCACTTGCCCGTACAAATGCATCCAATACAATGATTCTTCCAATACCCCCATCGCGGCTTGTAGAGTCAGACGAGAGGCTGGTATCAACAACCCAGAGAAATCCTTGGGAGCTCGAGGTGATGTGCTTGATTTCCAGAACCAGTATCACACCGAGTGCATGGGTGGCTACAAGATCTATTTCGCCATTTCGGAGCATGAATTCTTTCCAATCTAAAATTGTACATGCGACTGTAAGATGGATACGGAACCATACTGGCGTGGTTACTGCCTTGAACCAGGACCTGACGGGCAATACCCCACAAGGAAAGTTCCGTCACAGGCTGCTCCTTATGACAAGTATTACACAACGTGTAAGAACGACAAAACTATATATTACGCCCTTGAAGACTATCATATGTTTCCGATCTACGATTGTCCATGCGGCTGCGATGTGGATATGGATCCATACTCTCGTGGTTACTGCGTGGAACCGGAGGCTGACGGACAATGCCTAAAGAAGGGGAATCCTATATATACCGCCCCTTCGACAAACGTGCTGCCGCGTGCCGTATCCACACAAGACACACCCAATGAGATTCATCTCCCTTGCCCAGTCGGGTGCACCTACTGCGATGAAAATGGGGACCTTCACCGAATTTCGGTTTGTGTAAATCCTACGCATGTTCAAGGAACTGCGGTGTTTCCACACAAGTGCATCCAATCCTACGATTCATCTGGTGCCGCGATGGCAACCTGTGGGGCACGAACGGAAGAGGCAGATGCTCCAACCACTTCCATGCTACCAGGCCATCCAGCCCAGCGCGCAGCTTCCAAGCCCTCTCAGCTAGCAACCGGAATCAACGAAGCCGAGACTGAAGACAATCTCCCCATTCCTTGCACACCTGGTACCACCTACTGTATTGGCCGCGAAGTTCACATCTGTGCAGATCTCACGCACTTTGTGAAAATCAGCGTCTGCCCACCCAAGTGCATCCAGTCATATGATTCAACCGGCGCTGGCATGGTATCCTGTGGGGTACGAAGGGCAATACGGCGGGACCCTCAGAGCGGGCCTCCACCCCAAACTCAATGACCCCCAGCTCCAGCATATACCCCGGGGGTATCGTACTGCACTGAGAATCAACACATCTCCATTTGCGATCAAAAACATCGGCTGATAGATGTCGAGACTTGCCCACAACGCTGCTTCGAAGCGATGTACGGATCAGGTATTCCGCTCGCCCATCACCATCAACGCTTGCCCCTATCGCTGCCAGCAAGATTTCAACAGCGCGGGCGTTCCTACCGCTAGCTGCGTTGGACTAAAATAAGTACGACGGGTGAGTTGGCCAGTCTGAAGGACAGGCCTCTGGGGGACAGGCTTGTGTTGGAGAGAGGAGAATGGCTTCTTTCTCTCTTGTGACCGGACCTTCAGAGTTTTCTATCGAAGCTCAATGATTGGGAGTTTATGGGGTTGAGTCAACCATCTAGGTCAAGCTTCACTGGCTATGGATGATCTATACTTTATCAGCGACAAGTTAATATGTGTCATAAACTTGTTCAAGTCTACTGCTTCAGTGCAGTGTCATAGATGTGCACTGAACCCCAGCACAGGATACTGATGCCAGAAATGGCGAGAAGCTTACTCGTGAGACAACAAACCACGCATAGTCCATCAACAGAATCCCACTCCCGTCCCTCGACTACAATAGCATCATCTTCATCAATAACGATCGGATCGCAACCAATCTGCAGTGCCGTGTTTATCAGCATTTCTGCGGGGGCCAAGGGGTTAGTTGTGTAACAGAGGACTTCTTACCGTAAATGGTGCACTGTGCAAGGGTTCCTCGTCTATCACTTCCTTGGAGAAGAGGTTCGCGTTGTTGGGAAGCCTCTATCACACTTGGCAGCCCGTTTACTCCACATACGCCACAGAGTGATGGGATTCGGATGTCCAACGAATGAGGTCCGGAGTTACGCTCGTCGTAAGGGCCACAAGGGCGGCCCGGAAGGGAACCACACATGCCGGAGGCCAACTGGAACAGTGACCGACGGTAGTGGTTTCGGCTTGCCGGTGGACTAGAGAGCATGCGAACCCATACGTGCCGTCCCAACACTAACGCATAGGGCTGTTAGCAGTGGAATCTGTGTCAGAATTGTGTGAGCAGTGTTGCTGATGGTGAACCCGCGCTGGGAGATTACGGATACGGTGCGGCGCTTTTTCAACCTTTTGCTCGCCCGCTATCCGAAGATCATGCCCAGAGCATGCTGGGACTCAACTGGACCAAACAACTACTGGTATGAGACTGTTGGGAGGCAACTGAGACGGCACGGGCTGTCGGTGGTGGTGCGATCCCTCTCCGTCGTCGATGAGAACCGCGTCCTTCTGTGGTGACCTGACACGCGTTATTTCCAGCCCGCCCAGATACCCCTCACTCTCGATATGAACTCCTGCGGCGTGGAATCGATAGACAGGAAAAAGCACACTCGCAACGACTTCGCAGAGTCGATTCGTTCTTTGCACGCGCCAGTCGTGGGGAACACCCGCATCAAGCGAGGCCATTGGATGCTTCCGAACGACGCTAGCCGCTTTCGGCGATCGCGATTCTCCTCCTCCGTACGAAGGATGGCTGTGGACTCAACCGTCCTGGGAAGTAAATTGCATCACCTTATATTTCTGGATCCCGATGGTGCCAGTCCCCAACACTTCCAGTGGGCCATTTTATGCTCGTCACGTTGATCACCGATTCGGGTTGCCCATTCGCCAGACCTCAAATGCGGCCAAAGCGCTAATGGTTGCCACTGGCGCCCTCGGCATGCTGATTGGCTGCTGCAGACGACCCGAACGTCGCATTCCCTGCGGTGTCTGTCCAACTACCGTCAGCGACTTCTTGGTGCCTGCATCTAGCCCACCCTGCTCTGTCGAATTGGTTAATCGAAAGTATCCGGCGGCGTTGACCGAGCTGACCAAGAGCCATCGGGTACCTGGCCCCCGGACCGTCCCAAGGCCTGCCATCCAGTCCCGCCAAATGTCACACTTTAGCACTTGCTGTCACGTTCTGCAGACCCTGATACGTACCTTCAGTGGACCGCCATTGTGGAGCCCATTCTCCTGGTGGCTTACTTGGGAAGCTGGGGTCTGCACGGGTATAACATGTCGAGTCTGCCTCGCACGCAATGTCCGGCTTCCAAAGGCGATGCTCCATTGTTACTCTCACCGGAGAGTTGATCGAAGCGCGAGATATCCATCATGAGGTTCCCTCCAGCTTCGGTTCTGCTGTCATGGCCCAAACCCAACTATGTCGACCCGGTTACCAGAGGACCCGGACTCATCATCGTTGAGCTCTGTATCCTGCCTTTTGCGCTGCTGGCGGTCGGTCTGCGACTTTGGGTGCGGATAGGATGGCTGAGAAAGAGTTGGTGGGATGACTGGCTCATGGTTATTGCAATGGTAAATGCCTCAGGTTCTGCGTCGTGGTATCTGCTAATTGGTTCCAGTTCTTCTCGTGTGGCACAACAGCAATTGTTATCATGGGTATGCGCTTTCCTCGAATATGCCGCACGAACACCGGCTGACTGGAACATAGCGACGCAACTGTACGGCTGGAACATTCACGTCTGGGACCTAACGATCCATCAAATGGAGACGGGAAGAAAAGTGAGTGCGTCCCGCTGGACGCAACGGCTCGAGCTGATCAGATTACCACAGGCATCAATGGCAGCCCAAACCCTGTTCGTTTTGGCTTCTAGTTTTGTAAAGCTCTCCATCCTGGTCAGCTATTTCCGAATTGCTCCGGAGAAGTCGACATTCCGCAAGGTCGTGTGGGTAGTGTTTAGTATAGTCATGGCATCATTCCTGGTCTTCCTCATCATGCTGTGGACACAATGCATGTAAGTCACGCGACCACTCCGCGCCCTGCCATGTACTGACCTGAATGTGAAGTCCCATCAGCAGCTACTGGACCTTTACTGCCGATCATCGCGACTGTATACCAGAGGGCCCTCCACTAGTCGCCCAGACCATCATCAACGTCGCCACCGACTTCATGATCTATGTCCTTCCTATGCTCACGCTCTACAAGCTTAGCCTTCCCCCGGCCCAGCGCATCGGTCTGATGGTTCTCTTCGGTGTTGGTGGAGTCATTGTCGTCGCGGGAAGCTTCCGGGCCTACTGGGTCCACTACGTTCTCTACGAAACCTACGATGCCACCTGGTACGGATTCCAGATTTGGATCTGGACAGCCATTGAGACCAACGTCGGTGTCATATGCGGATGCATTCCCGCTCTGAAGCCCCTACTCTTCCCAGCACGCGCCCGCGCAGGAACATCCCGAGGATCGAAGCCCTACGGATCCGGCCACAGCGGCCGCAGCGCGCGAAAGACAACACCCAAGATTCCACAAGCGGAGCACGAGCTAGAGACTCGTGCGCTGACATCAAAGGAGACCAAGGACGGAAGCATCAACGTCCGAGGCATGCCAATAAGCCCTCCGCGGCCAATGAGCGATGGGACGGCGAAGAGCAGCATGTTTGAGCAGGACATAGAACAACAGAAAACTTACATGTACTGAGGGATGCCAGGATGGACTTCTCGCTGTACTTTCTTTACTTAGCTACTAATAGCGCAGTCATAGGCGCGTGTTGTGTAGATAAATTCATTTCTTTGCGTTCAGCGTCGATCACTCAATTATTCCGCTCACCTACCTATGTTGCCAGACACGAACCCGGAATAAACAACGAAACTTTGAATGTGTGCAATCCACCCTGGGTCTTGCAACGTTAATCGAAGCGTAAAATTAAACCAGCTCCCGCAAACTGCCACCGTTGAAGTCTCTGCACGAGCTTTATGGAAGCCGCGCTTCGGCCCATAGTGTCACAAGGTACGGTGCGTCGGAATGGGATTGCGACCCGCGCCGGACCCTCAGGCGTCCAGCGAAGAAGAGCCACTTCATCCATTTATAGATTGTTTAGCACATCGGTATGTAGAAATTGGTGCAGAAATTGGCACACAGCTGGAGTGGAGTATACTAGCCAGGACGGGCTAGCGTAACGGACCGTGCATCCACACTTCCAACCACACGTTGCACGAAGATATCTCCTGCTTGGAGACATTTCGAGATCGATGCATTTTAGAGGACTGCGGCTTTGGGCTTTGCGCCAAGCTCGAACCTAGAGTTACCCTCAGATGTCGCAGTGCTAATTATTTTACGCTCTTCGAATTTTCGTTGCTCCACTTAGCCTTGGCGGGACCATCATTTCAACCACCATTGCTTAAGGCATGACGTAGAGATCCCCTGAAGGTGGCTCTTGGAAATAAATAAAGCTTCGGTATATCTACGTGGATGTCTGCGCCGTCACAGCGGAACACTCCCCATTAAACCACCAACCCACCACCCCAAACAAAAATGGCCAAACCCCTCCCCTCCACCCTCCACACAACTCTCTCATCCGCCATCCACACCACCGACACCTCTCTCCAATCCACCTATCTCGCCTCCCTCGTCTCTGCACTCTCCGATCGAGCCACCCGCGACGCCTTCTTCGACGAGGAATTCGCCAGGTATGGGTATCAGAATCTGCCCCGGAATCTGGATTATCTGGAAGAGCAGTCTCTGACGGGCCCACCATCGACGATGCAGAGTGCTCTGCGGATTTTGGGGATGTGGTTGGATTGGGGGTGGGGGCGGTGGGGTGAAAGGAGGGTTGGGGAGGGGATGGAGAGGAGGGAGATGGTGGGGAGGTTGAAGAGATTTGTTAGGATTCTTAGGAGGAATCTGAGGGATGAGGATGTAAGTCTTTGCTTTACTTCTCTTTCATTTGTTATGCCACATTTCTTTTCCACGAGATTACAGAATTGGGCATTCATCTCAAATCCTATCGTCCCGTTTCCAGCTCACAAGCCAGCAAACCACCTCAACCACACACTCCACCCCACTAACACCCCTCTAGCCCTTTGACTCTCGCCACGCCGCAGTCCTCTCCCTAGTCCCTTTAACCCACCTCTGGGCCCCCACTCTTCCACCCCTCCTAACTCTTAGCCTCGCCATCCTGATCTTCGACCTCCTCTCCGACGACGACGAAGAAATCCGGACTCTCACCTCCCCCATCGCGACAACCCTAATGACTAGTCACAACTATTTCCGCAACCCGCCCTCCGTCTTGCCTATCCTGACAGCCCACCGCCTCGCCAAATTCCTCACCCGCAAATTCACCGACTCCTCATCTCTATGTCGCGAGAGCCTCCGTCGCCTAACCTCCGCCTCGAGCTCTCAATCTCTCTTCTCAACGCCATTTGCGGAGTTATTCGAGCGCGAGAGAAAAGAAGATACATCTCTCTTCATCCGCGAAAAGCAGAACCTCTATCGCGACGATACTCTCGATGCTATGACCTTCTGCTACATCCTCAAGAATCAGCATCTGTCCCCTTCTTCTGCCATCCCTCCAGAGACAGTCCCGCAGCTGCGTTGCTGGGTTTTAGACGGATTGGCGCATTTGGTGAGTGTAGCGCAGGATGAGGATGGGGGGACAGATGGGGCGTTGGGATGGACTCGAAAACCGGAAGTCTTCACGTTAGGCATACGGCTTATTTGCCTCGCGGATGTGGTGTTGCATTGGCCGGGGGAGGGGGAGGAGAAGTGGAGGGTGAGGCGGGCGTTGGGGGAACTGCTTGAAGTGGGGGAGAGGGTTCAGATGCATGGGCTTTTGATGGAGAGAATTGAAAGGGTGCTGGCTGCTTCTGTTTTAGATGTTGTGACGGTGGTATATCGGAGTTTGCCTGTAGTTGGTGTGGGAGAGGACACGTCCGTAGGTGAAGAAAAGTGAATAAATTCAGCCTCAACGTGACGATACCGGAATCTTCTCCGCTCCTTCTTGCGTGATGCCACTCCCCGTGACTGAAGCTTCTAATTTCCGCCTACATACAGATAACATCTGATAGCAGACCATTGCACGCGGTGCTCAGGCAAGACGGCCGTTTGCTCAGCAAGAAAAAAGATCTTTGTGCGTTTCCCACGTGGCGCCTCATCAACCGGGCAACCCACCCACCCGCTTCAAGTCCAAGTGAATCCGCCCGCTCTCGAATTTTTCTCTCCGACCTCGCTGACCAGCTGACCGCTGGCCTCGACTCGCGGAGCGTAATTCGTGTCTGTGGGGACCCACGGCTAACGAGTTCTGCAGTGCAAGCAATTACAGACCAGGCCATACACGTGAGCCTCACAACTCGCAACCCGCGATTTACGGGTCATCCGAACACCACCTACTCTCAACACAGGACGGGATAACACCAGCCGAGAAGGAACGCTCCGCCATCGCCGCTTCCGTACCAACTTCACCGACACGTTTCTAACCTACCAAAAACATCACACCCCACAGCACGTGGTTCCGAGCGAGCGGCTTCTATCCCAACGCCATGCCACCACCGATTCCGATCCCGACTCTTTCCTCCCTCACACTCCTCTTCCCCCGCCAAGACGGCGCGCACCTTCCAGACCCCAAAGTCCCGCCCAACTCCAAATTCATCGACTGGAAGAAGAGCGGCGGCATGAAAGGCAATAACGTCGTTATAATCATCATTGCTTGTCTAATAATCGGTACCGGCGTAGTCTTCCTATTCGGGTACTGCTGCTTCATGCGCTATACTCAAGTGCTGTATGCACGTACTCAGAGTGCGCTCTTGGGAGCGGGGCCTGGTACGGGAGGAACGGAGACGTCACCATCACGCGCCAACGGAAATGGACATGGAATGGGGAATGAGATGGGAGGAGTAACGTCCAGGTCTAAGTCAACGGACAACTTCGCCCGCCGTGGTGCATCGCCCCCGACGAACGACAGCTTCGCGAGCACGAAGACCTTCAGTGCCATGCCAAGTCGTCCTCCTTCCGGGGAATTCGTTCTCGCAAGCCCGCCGCGGACGAGGAGCATCAGGACGATTTCGATGGGGAAGTACGCGGCCGGAGATAGCTATGCTATGAGCGGGGGTATGAGCGGGTACAAGCGTGTCGAGACGTCCAGTCCACGGAAGCATGTGAAGAGCAAGAGCAGCGGGGGTTCAAAGAGCGTGAGGACCGCCAGGGATGCAGGAAGTGGAGGGGGAAGGAGCAAGAGCAGCGCTGGACACAAGAGGGGTCGCAGGTCGATGGGAAGTTCTGACTGGAAAGCTGAAGGCAACAGCGGTAAGGGCAATTGGAACTGAGGCCTATCAAATCCTGCAGCGGATTTTGGATCCAAGCATCGTAAGGTTGACCACACCGCAAGCCACGAGGCCAACTACCGGAGCATAGTACGATCATATGGCCGCTTGCTACATGACACATCGGGGGAGTTTGTATAGATATGCGTGTTTGTTTTTGCGCAGCTAAAGATGGTGCATGGCAAGGAGTTTGACGGTTGCCGGGTATTTGTTTGCTGTCGTTGGATTGTGGAGCGGATAGAGGTTACACGGCCCTAATTGTTTGCGACATACCAACAAACTGCTGATTCATGCGAGTCTCGAGTTCGAAAGATAAGAGAATAATGCTGCCCTAAACTCACCTTTCAATCTTCCATTTCATTGATTTCGTCGTGGCAATGCCTGACCAAGGACTCATCATCGCCATCGTTGCGGCCGCCATCTGTGGATCCATTCTGATCTGGCTAGGAGTCTACTACCTCCACAACTGCATCCGCTACTACCAAATCGCGTGGGAATACTTCCTAGACCATGTCATCCGACTCCACAGGGATAGGGAAGACTTCCTCAAAGAAGCCAATCGCGGACGTCCGCCTTCGCCGAGGAAATCTTCGGAGTCATCGAAGGCGCGACGACGGAGTCCAAGGCGGTCGCTCGAGGATGTCGAAGGACCGGGGAGTCTGGATAGGCCACTGAAGCGCACCCCGAGAAAGGAGTTCAGGGAGAGACCTAATTTCAGGGGGCCGCAACGGAAATGGCCTCGAGCGTTGCCTCCAGTCGACTATGATGGAGGATATGGTGATCAAATGTTTAACAACCCAGTCCAGCAGCCATTTCCATATCAGAATCCGTATGCAGGAAATCCGTATGGCGCGAATCCCTACGCGGCGAATCCATATGAGGGTATGGCGATGCCAAACCCGGTGTATGCAGCACAGCCTGCCCAGAACCCAGTATACGCAGAACAGATCGTCCCGGAACCTGCGCCACTAGGCAGCCCCGCACCAACGTCTCATCGCCCCGTACACGAGCATGTGGACATAATCCATGTGTATGATGGCGAACTCCCAGAATTCCTTCGCGATGAACCCAGTCCGCGGACATCACCTCAACGGGAAACTCCCGAGCAACAAGTCGACACCGGCGATGCCTCCAGTTCAGCATCCTCATCTACAGAGTCGATTCCACGGTCAGATATTCCTGGGAGTATGCCACCACGACGTACATTCAGATACGAAACCCCGCGTCCAGTCTACCAATCCATGGCAATGCCCATTCCGCCAGCGCCAGTACCATGGCCAGGAAGGGTGGGCGGATCTAGGTATGCGCCACACGTAAATTTGAACAACCCCAAGCAGGGAAGGGGGTTGAGACATGAATCTGCAGATAAGAAATTCACACCGAGTAATGCTTCTCCCCGCCATTACACGTAGCTCCATGTAGGATACCCGGTATCCTATTTCCGTTTCATGGAGGTAAATGCTGACTTCGAGCATGGTAGTCGTGGAGTTCTCTCCTGCGCGGCCGAGGGTAGATGCGAGGCACAAGCAAACGAGAACGGCCCCGCAGTGGCACCCGAACGGTAGAGGGAGTCGTCCCATACGCGACAACGGTAAACGTCCTCCAACCACCCGGTCGGCGCACGAGAGACGCCTCAAAGGACGGAGGCAGAACAAAGGGGGAAAGAAAATGAAGAATGCCGAACACGAAGATCAGGAACGAGATGCAAAATTCAGACAGAAGGAAGGTGCAGAGCTCGAGACGGAGAAGGCATCAAAAGAAGCCGATCAAGAGGCTGAGCGAGATGAGCAGGCAGGCGAGGGCGAAGCTGAGAAGGGCGGGCAGGAAGCTAAAAAGGAGTCTGAGAGAGACGAGCAAGCAGCTGAACAGGAGACCCAGCCAGCGGAGGATGGGGAACGTCAGTCGGGGGCAGGAGCGGCGTCAGTGCATGAGCATGAAAACAAGCCTCCTCCTTCTATCGTGCTGTCACCACCGGAAGAGAGAGAGGCTGGGTTGGTGGAAAGCCCAGCTTCCCCAATGACTAGGGTTTCTAGTCTTCATGATAGTGTATTGTTCGGGAACGGCAGGGGGAGGATGTCAAGTAACTCTAATAGCGTTTCTAAGGGAGAAGGCGAAGGCGGCGCGAGCCCAGAGGCACAGAGCGGAGGAAATCTTTCGGCTTTGCTGCCATCGATAGACGGAGGGGGCTGGGAGACAGAGTAGTAGTAGATGGCGTTGTGGTCGATGAAATGCACGTGTACAATACAATGGAACAAACTTGCAATTCCCCTTCACGTCGGAATCGGCGGGGCTTGAGCTCGGGCCATGCAGCTAGCGCGACGCAACGTCAATGGTGCTGCGTGCATGATGCCTGGGAGAGGAGCTTCCAACGTCGACTTAGCCACATCCACCGCCCCTGACAGCTGAACTTGATCACTCTTTCTGATACCCATTGCCACATATCGTCGTCCGCCTGCGCTCTCTCATCTCCCATTTCCCTCCAGCCGCGGCCATGTGGGATGACGAGGACAACAATCCTTACGGCTCCTTCGCCCGCCATGATTCCAGCGCCTCCGATGTACCAGGCCTCACATCGCCCGGTGCACGTAAGACTGCCCGAAAGGCTTCCTGGTGCAGAGCTCCAGCTAATGCCAACTAATGTGCAGTGCCCTACCGTCCCGCGACGCCTCCCTCAGCCGCGTCGTCGTCCCCCACCCGCGAGTCCCCAGAGTACATTTCCCACCGAGACATGAGCGACGTCGAGTACGGCGACGAGCGTTCCAGCGGCGAACATGTTGCTCCCAAGAAAGGGGGCTACGATAGCCGGGTCGAGCAGTGGCTGTACGAGAATCCCGCGTCGCACATTCTCATCAGCTACGCGGGGAAGAACGTCGAAGGCGGGGGGAACTATATCGTCTACACCATCGATACAGGCGTATGTCGAACGGCAGTCTGATGCATATCTACCCTGCTCACTCTCCGCACAGAACATCACGGTGAAGCGGAGATACTCCGAGTTTGCCTCGCTTCGTGCCACCCTCGTCAACCTCCACCCCACGCTCATCATACCTCCGATACCCGAAAAGCACACCATGGCCGACTACGCGGCGAAGCCGACCAAGGCAAAGGAAGACGCTGGCATAATCGAGCTGCGGAAACGCATGCTCGCCGTGTTCCTGAACCGGTGTCGGAGGATGAAGGAGGTTCTGGAAGACGGAGTGTTCTGGAGATTTTTGGACCCCAACGCGAGCTGGGTATGTGGCTTTCTCATTTGGTCCTTGGAACGCGCACTCTCGCTGATATTGCTGTTCTAGAGCGAGGTTCTCCTGTCTCCGCCCGTGTCCAATCTCCCCAAGAGTGTCCTCAAGGCACCCCCGCTCGACGCCGCAAATCCCACACCAGCACACAGCTACCTGCCCATCCCATCTTCGTCCGCGAAACTCAAGAACGTAGGTGGCACAATGTCCTCTGGAACCCCCACCTCGCCACCCAATTACCAAACCGCCCCCTCTGCTGCCGCGCACTCTACGCCTGGTCCACAGATATTCGGCCGCTTCCCCCCGGAGTCTCGGCATTTGTCAGAAGAAGAGCTGGACCCCTACTTTGTGAACTTTGAAGGTTCCTCCAAAGAGCTGGAATCATTGCTGCAGGGCAGCATGGAGAAGGTCAATCGCCGCACATTGACCCATCTCACAGCCTGGGGCGATGACATGGCCGAGCTGGGCGGTCGATTAAACACCTTTTCCCTCAACGAGCAATCGCAGTCGTTGGCCGCCGCGATAGAAAAGGTGGGACAGGCCGTCGACTCGACATACATCGCAACAGCCGAACTGTCCTCGTCGCTCAGCGCGAGCTTCGCCGAGCCAATGCGGGAGAGCGCGCAATTTGCCGGAGTTGTGCGGAATGTCTTGCGCTATCGGGTACTCAAGCGCATCCAGGAAGACATGACAAAGGACGAACTCGAAAAGAAGAAGAATCTACTCGAGGCTCTGGAACGCAGCGAAGCAGAAGCGAAACGTCTTGAAGAGCATCTCAGCGGAGGCGGCCGTCCGAGCGCTCCTCGTCAACGATCAACGTCAAACAGCTCAACTCGAAGTACGGAAAGACGACCGGAAGAAGATACAGCATCCATCGACTCCGATTTTCCCCCGACGCATGGCGAACAGCCACCACCTTCTTCGTCCCAGGGTGCCCCGGAACCCAGCTCGCCCAACAGTAGTCCGCATAAGAAGAGCGCGAGCGGAAATTTTGTGACGAGCAGACTTTTTGGCCCTATCAGCCACGCCTTTAGGGGGATGGCGGATGTGGATCCGGAGAGGTCGAGGAGGGATCAGATTGGGAAAACGAGGGAGTCGTTGGTACAGGTCAGTAGTACCCTTTTATCTCTTCCTGTGGGTGGAAATGGTGTGCTGACAAACAAACTTGCGTAGCTTGAACAAGCACTCCACGTCGCCGAGAAAGATACAAAAGACGCAAGTACCGGTGTACTAAAAGACCTCAAGCGCTTCCAGGAGGAGAAGGAGAATGACTTGCGCAGATATATGGTATGAAGCTCGGATTCCTTTGTCTTGATACGATGACCCTTGGACCCCCGCTAATTTGTCATGTCACAGATGGAATTCGCGCAATGTCATATCGACTGGGCGAAAAGGAACCAGGCAGCGTGGGAGGAAGCCAAGGCAGAGGTGCAAAATATTCAGCCTCAAGCTGAATCGGACCTATGAGGGTCGGGTATGCACAGGTCCACCAGGGCTGGCCGCCAGACGATTGTGCATCTTGGCTTGTATTAGATAGACCAACCCAGTAATACTCATCCATTAACAATTTCGCTTGACCAAACCTTGGAACTGCTTCTTCCTTCGCACACACAGAGAAATGTATCTTTATTGACATTTAGTGAAGTGTGATCCATCGCGGGATAGATAATTGAAAGTGAGATATAGCCGGCTTAAGAATAACAATAGTACATAGTACATGTAGCGATTCCATGAACCCAACCAAGCCGTTCCCATTCCATCTCATTCCATGCCCGCCCATACAATGCAGCCAATGCACCAACCCACTCCCTCGCATCACTTATCTCTATCCCATCCCTCCCCCCACCTCCGCTACGCCGTAAGCGCAGAACTCAATCCCAGAACCCCCATCCCCACAAACGCACCCGCAAAGCACAGCGGCCTTGAATGTGTCAACTCGAGGCTCTCACCAAAAAGCTGCAACCCCACCATCGCCATTATCCCCGCGGTCCCCGCAAACATAATCCCATACACCATCTCCATGTCCTCACCCTGTCCCTTTCCCCCCTTTCCCTCCCCAGTATTGGCAAAATGAAACCACAGCGCCGCAATCCCAGCCCCCAGCGGCTGACTCACGCCGCCGAGCACGGTGCTCCAGAGCATAGCTTTCACTCGCGAGTTTATAGCGAGGTAGAGCGGGAGAGCCATGGCAAAGCCCTCGGAGATGTTGTGCACGAATAGGGCTAGAAAGATGGTGAAGCCGAGATGGGGGTTTGCGTGGTTGGTTGCGTAGGTGATGAAGCCTTCGGGGAGTTTGTGGAGGGCGATGGCGATCGACGTTTGGAGGCCGATGGAGAGGAAGATGTTGGTGGGCACGTGGTGGTGGTGGGGTGGGGAGTGCGAGTGTGAGGAGGAGGCGGAGTGGGTGGAGAGGAGGGAGTGCCCGGCGTGCGAGTGCCCGTGACCGTGGCCGTTCATGGAGTGTTGGAGAGAGGCGATGGAATTGGACATCGTTGGAGGCCCGGATTGGGATGGTGTTAGTGGGGAAGATTCGTCGACGTCTTCGAGGAGGCCGTGGCGGTCGTGGGGCATGGTTACGGATCTATTTCCGCCGGTGGGTCGGGTGGGCGGTTTCCTGCTTGGGTACGTTCGCGACCCGATGTCTCGTGCGTGTTGGACGATCTTAAAGCACTCTTGTCCACATGGATCAGAGTATCCGAAGCATTGCCCATCGCTATCACAGTACTCCTTAGATCCGGAGACGAGCTGTGAGACTCGAGAGGAGATTTGCGTATGGAATGATGGCCGTTTTGATAGTGTATTGCCGTGTGAGTTATGGTTCATGGTTCCGTATCCGGGGTAGGACTGCTCCTCGACTTCGGGACCATTCCCATCAATGCCCGATGGAAGCTGCTCCTCCAAACTCTGTGCAAGATCCGCGTGGCCATTCCCATGTTCATCATCCACGGGTTCTTTTGTCCCCTCCTCTTCGTCCCCATGATCATGGTCACAATCCACTACAGAATGCGGAATATAATGGTGCAGAATCCTCGATATGACCGATATCCCCAGCGCGCCGACCAAAAAGCACACAATCAGCGTGAAAGCTGCTTGCTTCGGGCTCAACCCTCCTTTTATCAGATAATTCTTCGCCGACGGCAACATGCTATACAAAGACGAGAAAATCTACATGCCATCAGCCTTCGTCAGGTGACCCGGTTAGTAGTCAACCCCAGCCCGCCCACGAAATACATACCATGACCCCAAACGACAAACTCAGCCCCAAGGACAGAAACACATTGCTATCTTCAATTTTAAAGTTTTTCTTCCCCGGAAGCCGGCGGATAAGGAGGTCGACGCATATTATCGACGCTGCTCCAGTTCAGCATAGGCAAAGTAATGCGAAACATCTCGCATGAGAACGCACCTCCAAACGTGCAGGCTTAGCCGTAGTTAGCAGCCGATCAACTCATTGAAGACGCAGGGATCCGTACCTATGCCGCTTACCGCCGTCATGATCCACCCGCGGGTGTCATTGTCGAGCACCATTTTCGGTGTGGCGACACGCGCGCCAAGAACTATGGTGAAGAGCTCAACGAGTCTAAAGGATAGTATTTGCTTGTACCGAAGGAAAGAGGGAAGTGTAAAGAGTAGATCTGAATGCTAAAGATGTTGCGGAAAGATGTCGCTAAGAATGGGGATGAACGAGGCGTGTGATGATGGCGATTACCTTGATGTCCAGACGTCGAGCACTAGCCTTGTGAGTCGTAGCGCCTTGGCGCTGTCACGTGAAGTCCTGAAACAGGAGTTCTGATAGGCTTTGATGCTCTAACCAGAATAATCAGGATTTGCTCGACTTGCTGGAAGGTCTTTATTGTTCGCCCTTCCAAATATAAAGAGTCGTTGGTTATGTGAGGTCTGCATGTAGCATCATGAAACGTGTTTTCACGGCATGGAACCCATCGAACCGGATTATTCCATACGCCAGCCTCGTTGAGTCGAGGGGCAAAGCAGAGCCTATAATACAGTCCATCAGAAGATTCCTCCATTACCCCATGCGAGGTATTCGCTCGGAAACCAGACCTTTCGATCCTCTGCGCCAGCTATTCAGAAGACAGTCATATCACCACAACCCATTCACAGGAACTCCGTACTATCTGCCCAGGCCCCTTAGAAGAAGCCACCGGCCTCATCTTCGTCCTTGAGATGGACGCCACGAGCAGTCTCGCACGGATCTTTGGCGTACGTGATTGTGCATTTCTCCCAATCTTCATCCTCATATAAGACGCGTTTGAATGCCAGAGCGTGCATGATGTTGCTAAATCGGAATTCGATGTAGTATCGCTGTCGTAAATGTAAGTATACACAAATCAACCCTAGGCTAGGTACTTACGCCAGCAGGAGTGCGACCACGCTTGATGCGATCGACCTCGCGCTTGGACTGTCCTTTTCCACGAGCCAGGTTCAACAAGACAATGTCCTGCCAGTCTTGATCTGCATCCAAAGCCCGGACGCAGCGGGATGCGTCGCCCTCGATGCAATTCTTGAGGACGTCGTTGAGGGACTGCGGGCCGGGAGTCTTTTCGACCTGCATCAAGGCCTCGTTTCCGTCAGGGAGAGTGATCGGAATACCGTTTGCGGTGGCATCGAAGTACTTCTGACATCCTTCTGGGGTTAGGAAGCGAATCACCGCATTTGCCTTTCCGGGCTCGAAAGCGATGGCCTCGAGCCTGCCGCCCCAGACATAGGCTTGCAGCTTGTTGATGCTCGCGAGGCTGCTGATCCCTTTGAGGATGCAGATACGCACACCAGCAACTAGCGCGAATTAGCCCACTGTGTACAGGACAGTCAAGGAAACTCACCATTTTCGCGCTTTTGTTGTGCAGGCCAAGCAGCAATCTTGTCGGAGAACTTTGGAGTACCTTGATTGGGAGCAGCAGCTGCCTTGCTGATAGCCTTCACCGGAGTCCCGGCGTCAATGTCCTTCCTTTCGGACCTCATCGGAGCCCCGGCGTCAACCTCCTTCTTTTTGGACCTCACCCTTGCACCAGTATCCACCTCTTTCTTGACGTCCGCTGCACCGCCTGTAGGCTGAACGTTGTTCAGGACATGGCACAAGCCAAGGAACTGACTGAGGTTCTCAATGTTCAAGGCTTTCTCATCGACCAGCTTCGAGCAGAACTGGAGGAAGTTGCCCTTGCACTCGTCGAATATCGCAGACACAGCATTTGTCCCAAGAGCGCTGTGGATATTCTGAGGAACGTGACTGAGGTAGGTGGCGATAGCAGCAACGTAATTGCGCATCAGAGCATCAGTCTCCTCTCGGGACTTGGCTCCATCCGGCAGAGCGAGGCTGCGGAAGGTATCAATCGCGGTTTGAACTGGACGAACGATTGAGTCAGCGCCTGTGCCTGCCGGAAGAGAGGCGAGAAATTCTGCGGCAAGCTGCAAATATTTCTTCGCGACCTCCTCCTGATACATATTGTCCCCACCTTTGCCAGTATCTTCGCCGCTGTTAGTGCTAACGGGCTTAGACGCAGCGGCCAGTGCTTTCATCGTTCCTTCCTCCGGTTTGGCAGTGGCGCTGATGTTTTGAGAGCCATTTGCAAAGCTGCTCGTGGGAAGAATGGTTGGTGCTGCAGTCGGCTCCGCGGCAGTAGCATGCTTCTCTGGGGTGGGCAATTTCTTCTCGGGAGCGGGCAGCTTCTTCTTTGGAATCGACGGCCTTGCCTCGGGAGCAGGAGCCTTCTTCTCCGTCGTGTCCGCAAGCTTGGCTGGAGTACTGGCTTTTGCATCCTTGGCCGGATTCAACGGGGACCTGAAGTTGAAGGCCGAGACCGACACTCCCGAATTCTTCGGCCTCGGGGCAAGACGGGGTGCCAGACTTGAAGAGCGCAGCAGCCTGGCATACATCTCATCGAGAGTCTTCTCGGTCTCACTCATCGGAGTGTTCATTGGAGTGTACTGCTGGATCTTCGGGGTCTCGGACTCCTCAATCTTGACTTGCGGGCTTGAAGATGCAGTCTTCACGGGGGGGCGTGGCTCGTGGGCATCTTCCACTTTCGCTGGAGCAAGGACCGGGGCTGCGACGTTGCGTGACGCAGCAGCAGGCAGCGGAGCGGCTCCAACGATCTTGACGGCCGCCTTCCTCAGGCTTATCTTGGCTGGTGCTGCCACCGGCTGGACGGCAAGATTGCTACGCGCATCTTGCGAGCCATAACCGCGACTCGCCGCAGGTCCCGTAGGGGCTCCCGCGGGGTGGCGTAGGTTTGGTGGAAGACGGTTCATCTCCGAGTCTGGTGCGGATGTCAGAAATACTGATGAGCGAAAGGGATAGAGAGGAAGGGGGGGAGAGGGTTGGTGATCGAGGCATGGGGAAGGTGGTAGGTGAAGGCGCACCGGCGAAGGAAACCACGCTCCTGCACGGAAAGGAAACAGGGTGGAGAACGTACCTTCGGCAGGAGAGGAAAGAGAAGGAGCTGATGAGCAGCGACCAGGAGATGGGGGAGTAGATAGCAAGCTTGTCGCGGCGCGAGGCTTGCTTTGGGATCGCGGCACTGGAGTGGATGTAGAGGAGAGTGAGACTGTGCGCGGGGTGTTGGGCACTGTTTGTTTGTTGTTGAGGTTGAGGCTCGGGGCAACTACACAACGTTAGAACGCTGGAAGGTTCCATGGCTACTGGCGGTGAGAGAAGACTCACCACTGGCAGTGACTCGACGGCGCAGGCCAGCCGGAGACACGGTCAGAGCAGAGAAGCCGGCAATGCAAAATTCCAACACGCTCTGGTACAGTTTCGCCTCACGATTGCGAGGTCGTGACGGGGGTGTTGGAGCATTTGACGACGACATGAATAACAGAAAGTAATTTTACACGCATTGGGACAAACAGGCTCGGATGAGCGGGGTAGTATGTTGAGGTTTGACGGTTGTAGAAGGAGCTGGAGGAGAGTTGAGGTGAAGGTACGTGAAAGACGCGTCGGCGACCGTTTGCGCGTTCTTGTCACCACAGGTCTCGACGCGCCGTGGCGTGTATACCGTGTGGTTCTTACCGGGAAGCTCGCAACTGGGCAGTATGATGGGCAGAGATAAGAGTGACATGAGGAAGCATTGCACCTGCCTTCGCACGCAGCGCTCTTGCCTGGCTCGCGCCTGCCAACAGCCATGGCAAGAGCATCGCCACCAATATGAAATCATGAGAGAGAAAAAAAGAAAGAGTTCCATCTTCTGCCTGGCCTACGATAAATTGCCGTGATGGCTGCTACTTCTTCTTCTATCCTGCGTCCGCAACAGCCATCCCCAAGATCCACTTCCACGATGTGATTCCAAGATTGAATTCAACATCCGGTCTCGGTTTGGGTATTCAAACAAGCTGCGGGGATGACAGCACGGGAAGATCAGCAGAGGCATTCCACCTCGCTGCAAAGCCGTTAGAGAAGAGCTAGAACTCTTGGAATATGTTAATCCGATTCCGCTGATGAAGACGTGGTTGACGATGGACATCTGCAGCTGATGGAGAGGTAGTCGCAACCGTTGCTCGTTTCGGCTCGGTGCGGGCCGACTCCTGTCAGCCTGCCCTGTGCCCCAGGCCCCCGAACCAAGAGTCCAAGACCCCCAAAGATTGAGGCTTCGACGTCGGCAATTGCGCGTCAATCTCTCTCCTCGCTCCCACACAGCCCGCAACCACTCGTCCCACTGCCTCAAGACCTCTCGCGTCTGCATGGCTCCCTCTGCGCACCTGTACTTCTCTGCCCCCCGCTGACTGCCTGCCCAGCGAGCTTGTGAACCGCACGGTGACACACAGCTGCCTCCTGATGCGAAGCAACAATAATGTCGACCCGATTTCGCCGGTCCGCCCACGACTATGAGCTGCTGCCACGCGCCTCGTCCGAGTCCGACGAGCTGCCCGCCCTCGAGCGCTCCGTCTCCAATACCTCGTGGATCGGCCGTCTCTCCGAGCTGCTGCCCGGCGTGAAGAAGAACATCTCCAACCCCGCCGCCTATGCCCACCTGATAACCCCTCGGCGACGGCGCCGCTCCATCCTGCGCATACTCTACTGGACCCTGTTTATATTCCCATACTTTTGTCTGTTCCTGGTGTTGTTCTGGGCCATCTTCCTCCCCTCATACACGCACCTCCCGAAACATTACAACGACCTGCGCCGATGGTCGCTCCAGGTCAACACGCCCGGCCGAGCCAATCTCCGGAACGAGAAGGTTTTCGTTGCTGCGTCCATATACGAGAGGAATGCTACATTGACATCGGGGGAGTGGGGCAGGTCGATCCTGGAGCTGATTGACCTGTTGGGACCGCAGAACGTCTACCTAAGTCTTTACGAGAACGACCCGGACCCTGTTTCCAAGAGTGCGCTTGCCGAGTTCCAGCGGAATGTTACCTGTGAGTGGGGACCGGCCGGGCATATAAACTACAGCTAATCAGTTAGGCAACTCGACTATCAACGACGAAGAATTCGACCTCGGCTCCCTCCCGCGCGTCACCCTCCCCACCGGCGAAACGCACATAAAACGAATTGCATTTCTGGCCGAGGTCAGGAACCGCGCGCTCAAGCCGCTGCTGGAATCCGAAGTCGCGTACGACCGGCTGCTGTTCATTAACGATGTGAACTTCTACCCGATTGAGGCTGCTCAGCTTCTCTTCTCCACAAACGTCGACTCAACGGGCCGAGCAAACTATGGTGCGGCATGTGCGGTGGACTTCATAAATGCGTTCAAATTCTATGACCGCTTCGCGACGCGCGATCTAGATGGCTACAGCATGGGCATCCCGTTCTTCCCGTGGTTCACCAGCGCCGGGTCCTCGATAAGTCGGTCCGACGTACAAGCAGGCAAGGATGCAGTCCGAGTAAAGAGCTGCTGGGGAGGAATGACGGCATACGAAGCGAAATGGTTTCAGAAGGCCCAGACCACGGATTCACAAGACTCGCCGACGACCTCCCCGCTCCTCTTCCGCGCCGAAGAAGACCCGTTCTGGGACTCCTCGGAGTGCTGTCTTATTAACGCCGACCTCTCTTACCTCCGTAATGGCGTAAACACATCCTCGGACGCAGGAATCTACATGAACCCTTTTGTCCGCGTAGCCTACGACCCAAACACCCTATCCTGGCTCTCCCTCACCCGCCGCCCTGAGAAATTGTATTCCCTTATCCATAACATGCTCAACCATGCTATGGGTTTCCCGGGGTTTAATCCAAGGCGCGATGAGAAACCGGGGGAGAGCGTTGTTGATCGGGTGTGGGAATATGACGATGACTTTGCAAACGGAAATGGGAATGTGGACGAAACGACGACGAAGGAGTTGAAGGGCCATTATAAAGATGTTGAGAGAAAAGCGAGACCGGGCGGGTTCTGTGGAGGAAGGAAGTTACTGGTCATCAATGAAACGCCCGAGGATGGGAAGGGGAAGTGGTATGGGATTCCGCCGCCGGTGCCGCCGGAGGGGAAAGGGGGACTGGATCCTTAATGTGCGGATGGAGGGTTGTTTTCTTCTTGTGGATATTATTCACTGGACGGGTTTTTTTTTGGGGGGGGGGGGGGGGGGGGGGGTTATTGGGAACGGGTTATGCATAGCGATGGCGTATATGGCATTTTACTACACTGGGAGAGATTCTGTATGCGGCGTCATCGGATCAAACCCCTCGGAAGGGCAGGCGAGCGACTGTGCGATCGTGCGACTGTTTTATTAGTGTAGAGGACTTTGGGGATTGGTGAATCTGGACGGCCTATACTACATTACTAATAATAAAAGGTTGACCTCATACCATCTAAACCCTCCAATCCCCATCCAATCCAATCCAAACCAACCCAATCCAACCCAATCTAATCCAACCTAGTCCCTCCCAGCCAGATCCACGTCCTTTGGTACAGTACCATATACTATCTCTCCTACAACCCGAGATCTCCCCGCTCTCAAAGTATAACACAACCCTGCTTTTATCGTCCTCTTATTCTTGCCTCAACTTGCCTCGTCACGTCTTGGTTCTCGATATCTCTCACCTTTTCGAAATCATCGTACGTTTGCCGGAGGTCCTTCGTTACGGATCTCAAGCTATATTTTCCACGTCCCGTCACGTCACATCCTGTCTATCTACCCTGCCATCCATCTCTTGAATCCACAGTGTCAAGTCAAGTCTCAACGGTGCTCTGCCCGAACACCATTTCGCGCCAAACCTATTCTAGACCTACACTTATCTGCCCCCGCTAGTCAAGTCAAGTCACCTCGTGTTCTATTTCATCACACACCTCAGCATCTCCTCTTTCCTCGAAGCCTGGCCCGAACGAAATACGCTATGCCTTCCCCTCCACCATCTCCCACCTGTATTTCAGGCTAGAATCGAATAGTCGAGTTCAGGGATTCTACGCATGAATGGTTTGCTAATAGCTACTAATTACAGGCGTTAACCCGCTACCACGGGTTTTCGATTTTCTTAGTTGGAATGGAGTTCATTAGATAAGGAGGCAGAGGAATGACACTAGATTTGGCTTGTCAGGGTAGGGGGTCGTTGGGAGATGGGAAGATAATGGGGTATGTGGATGGGGATTGGGAATGCTACTGTAGTGTAACACAGCGGGGGATTTGAACCAAAGACGCTGGGTTTGTCAAATATAAGCAGGTGCTGTGCGTACATGCATGCTTCACGGGCAGTGTCTCAAGAACTTACTCGGCAAGTCTACTGCACTATTTACTGGCGCGTTTGAAACAGCGCGGGGAAGAGGCAATGAGGGACCTGGCGTTTGATCCGCTGCGTGATTTGTTTTTGGTTCGAGTCCTGTTGCCATGATCTCCAGGTGCAGTCTTGAAGAAAGATTCCAAGGCTGTGAGAAGGCAATATGATACAGAGTGAACGAGAAAGAACAGGTTCGGGAATCGACAAGGAGTAAATGTGGGTGGCCAAATGTGTTGTTGCGTAATTCTGATTCTTGTTCTGGTTCTGAATCAAAAGTCTAGATTCCGAGGGACAATCTTAATCGGCTAAGAGATACGTAGAAACAACAAGTTCCCGATGTCATCCTACCCAGTAACTTGCTTACTTGTCTCTCCGTCGTACTTATACAGCGTTCGGGTATCTCCCGCAGCCAGCGGCGTATTATCGTGCGAGCATTTTTATTTGTATGCAACCCCTTCTATGGTGATCCCATGCAATTTTCAAGCGTATGGCTCGATATGCATGGCAGGTATATCCCTTATCTATGGCAATTCTGCTATACTATTTCCCTAGACCCCAGTGTATCAGTTCTAGTCAGGAAGATAGCTACGCGTGCGTGGGCGGCTGTTGCAAGTATCGAGGTCAGTGTACATAGGGTGACTACGTGATGTTCAGCCGACTCGTTGGGTGGGCCCGCCATATCAGTGTCGCCCGGGTGGCGGATGGACCGTCCCCTCCCAATGTAAATAGCAGTCGAAATGAAATTGAGAGTTCTCTCCGGACCTGAGCTCCGGGGGACTGGGAAGTTCACAAGCTTGTTGACGGGGGCTTTGAGCCGCTGTACCTTCTGTTCGGGCTGTTTAAGAGAAGATAGGAGTAGCAGGATATAGAAAGCTTGGTTGCAGTGAATGGCTTCCCGTGTGGAAGTCTGAAATCTCGTAATCTCGGCTGCGGCTCTGACTGGAATTCTGAGATAAACTTACCAAGGTAGATGCCACTCGTTATGTTTCATTTCATTTGGCCATTCCAATATTCGCGCCGCTCCGGACAGGGATCTTGGTCTCGCAAGGACGGAGTGATGGATTCAAGTCATTGCTGGGCCAGATCGATTAGGCTCACCGGAGCTGAAGGAAGATCGAGTTCTATTAGCGATGGATGCAGTGCGTATCCGTGGAACATATGTCCAAGATTCTCGGTCCAAAGGTTACGATGATTATGCGATGGAGTAAGTTCATGCCATGCGAGCTGTTGAGTGCAGGGCTGGCTTGAGACTAGAGTGGCATAGTGGGGGAGGTCAGATTTGTGACATGCGTGTGTGCATGGGTTGCTTCTCAGTAATTCCATTATGATCGGAGAGAAGAAAGGTCGGAAGGAACATAACGAGGGAGGGGAGAGGACTCCGTCGGAGTGAGGGGAACGGGACAATAGAATGGCTACAAGAGGACAATAGAACCGCATTAAACGTTAGCAATCCACCAACAGACGCATCCAGAGACATGAAACCATCGGGGTACTGGAAGAGCGCGGCCAAATAAAAAAAAAACCATATCGCCTAGAAGGATAAAAGAAGGTTCTATAGAATGCAAGGCTAGCCTTGACAGTCCAATATGGCGATGCCAAGGTGAAACCGCAGTGACGTACAGCATTTGGTGGGGTCGACCCTGCGGAGTTGTTCCGACGACTGATAGTATAGGTCGATGTTCGAGTTTCAGGGTCTGGGTCTTGCGGCTGCAAGCTGGAATGTGGTGGATTGTTCTGGCGAGCGACTGCTACTGGTGAATCGGGTGGCGGAAGCGATTGAGATCGTGGAGTGATCGACCAGGGAGGATCTGATATCGCGTGTTGAACCAGCCTTATATCGTACATTAGCATGAGGGTATCCGTCGTTCTAATAGTTTCACACATCTACTTGAGGACGGCGAGGTGAGAGGCAAACTCTATTTTGTTAGTCGGCATGAGGGCATGAAGGAATCGGGGTTGCCTTTAATGTCAATGAGGGTCGTTGGGACGTGGTCCAGCAGAGCAGTACAGTTCCTGCATGATCTGCTGCCCCGAGCTGCAAAGTATTTGAGTTGCGTGCCTATGCCTTGAGCAACAAAGATGCGAACCCGGCGATGTGGTGTCCCCCAGGCACTAGTGCAATGCGTCCTGGCTTCAATATCGCGCAGGGACCGGTATATTCTAGGCCCGAGGAAAATAAACCCTATTCCTCGTCTCGGGAATCCCATTCGGTGTTATAAGGACCATAGTCTATCTGCTTCCTGGAGCCTGGAAAGTAGAAGGATAGGAGATCCGGGTAACTTTCCATGGACCGGTTTGACGCTAAAATGAAGCACCGGACAGCGCTGTTAAAGATAGCTACAGTAGCCCCTGGAGCCAAAGGAAGGGCCGTCGTGATTATAGCGGATAAAAGGGGAAATGGAAGCATCGTGGAAGGATGCAACATGACGCTGCATATGTCTGCAAATCAAAGGGTCCATCAGCTGCAGTATCGTGCGGTGTTCCCTCCAAGGTTCAACCCAACGTTTCGTCTTAGCTTTGGAAGGCCGCAATGCGAACAATACTTGTCTTCTGGCGAATCAATTGCAAGGCGTGTCTGTGACGTCGAGCAGACTGTCCAGATGTGGCGCACTACATGAGAGTAATGACGATCAGCAGGAGAGTTCGGGGTGCGAGTCGTAATGGTGGTGTGGACTCACGGGTCGGTGGTTCGGGATTGCCTAGTACCACATAGGACGAGCCACGAGCTTCGAGAAGGCTTCTGGAAAGGCGCCAAAATCCACACCTTTCGGCCGGATGTCCCGACGAGTATCGAAATAGCATGACAATGGAAAAGAAAAACGTTTCAATAAAATGCCCAGCAATAGTGGTGGCAAAGAAAAGAGTGAAGCGACAATGGGGAGAAGGAGGTGTGGTCGAAATACAGTTACTGGTCATCTCGCTCGCGCCCGGCTGATGATCTGATCCCATCTTTTCCGGGCTTCAGTGTTGGCATTGGCACTGGCACTGGCACTGGCAGACAGAGCGCGTGCTCGCGCGGAGCATGGATGGTCGCCCAAACTCAACGCTGGTGAAGGGCGAAGATTGGCGGAGCACAGGTGTGAGCGGGCTGTCGCCATGCGCCGGACCTCGTGGCAGCCATGTGGCACTCCTTCTGGCGGGATGCGCAATTGGCTGGGACCTGCGCTGTCGCCATTAGCAGGCTGTGTTATTGCTGGATTTTCTTGCCCGAGAAGAGCAGAACAGAACAGAACAGAACAGTGACGACGTCTTGTCGACTTCCCTCCAGCAATCGCTCTGCAATGCGCCCGTTCGCCGTGATTTCCTATGGCTTTCTGCTAGGGCTGGGCATCAGTCTTTCTTTGAACCGGCCGAGTCAGGCCCTCGCATCATCCATCGCGACCATTTCCCTTGGCCGCGCGCCCTCTCCACGTTTCGGCCAAACCTTCTGCAAAGATAGTGGTGCGCGAGCCTGCATGCAGCAACATGACCACGGTCCAACTGCCCCAAGGGGAGAGGCAGGCGATTTTGCTGAATTAACCTTCCTCGCAACTCCTGTTTGTGTTTCGAGCTTCCTGCAGACGGCAGCGCAGGCAGCACACACTGCAGCATTCCGCATGAAGCACACGGAAACGTGCGGGCTCGCCAGTCTGAGCGCACGTGTTCGGAGATGCGAACTCAAAATCCTCGCGGGTCTGGCGGGCCTGACTCGGGCCTCAGGAGGATGGATGGGTGAATGGATGGCAATCCCACCAACGGTCGGGGCGTAGGCGGTCAGGCAGAGGTTCGTGAGAGGCAACGTGTGTCGTTCCACGGGCAACGTTTCTGTGTCATGCCGTGCACCACCTGATCCGGCCCAGTCTGCTCCGTCCACAGTACACAGTACACAGTACACAGTACATACAGTACACAGGACGTCCTCGGCCAGCCCTAGCGGCTTCGAAAGTCGACGATGCGGATGTGCAGCTGCAGTGCGACGGGTTTGATCGAGTGCCGGCCTGGACGATGCGAAGCTGCCGACGCCCGCATCTCACTCCGGCAAGAGTCGATGTCGCTGCCCGCCGCGCTCTCGTGTCCGCTGTCATGTTTCCGTGTCCCCCTTTGCGGCCGTCTCTGTTTCGCTATGCCAGCCTCACTCACCCCCCGAGACTAGCTGTGCTCCACTTCCCACTCCCAGACGGCCAATTCTTTCCACTCCCAGGCTGTCAGTTCCACCCAGTTCCACTTCCCACTCCCAACAAGCCAGCGCCAGGACCACTGTCGCGGTCCCGTTCTGGTTCTCGTAATTCCCGAATCGGGCGTATCAAAAGGCCCAATCCCGCGGCGTGTGGCTGGAGTGGATGTCGGCCCTAAATCTCCCTACCGCACGCACGGCATCTGTGCGACCGTCGCTGCAGATTCGCCTCCCCCCCCCTCCTCCTCCCAGGGTGCCAGGGGCTTCGAGACAGGCTGCTCGTCGTCGGTACGGGCCACGCTGCTCTGCCAATGTCCAAAATGTGGCTCTTCTGCCCTTGGCTGCTTTGGCCCATGGCCTCCATCCCGCTGCCCGCACCGCCTGCCCTCGGCCCATGCGTTGCGAAATGCTGCTAACTCTGCAAGCATTGCAAGCACTGCTGCAGCCGCGAGATATATCCACCATGTTCACTCACGCCGCCAAACCGGTCCCCGCAACCCAGCCCATGTCCACCGCCCAGGTCCCATGCCTCTTCTGTCTGCCCTTGTTATTGCCCGCCCATCCTTCTGCCGAAGGCTCTTCTTCCTAGGTCCTGATTCCTGCAAAAGCTAAAAGAGGCCCGCCGTTGTAATTAACCCTGCCTCCCCTGCCTCTTCCGTCTTGAGTGATTCACATCCGGCGCCGCTGCATCCAGGCCAGGGTTCGCTCGCAACCGACCAGGCACTCCCTCTAAAGGTCCCACCAGCCCGCGGCCTCTTCCCAGCGATCTTCCGCGTGCAGTCTAAATGCTGAAACAAGCCTGAAGCGAACACAGCTACTCCACTCCTCCCTGACAGTTCCATGTCGAACGGCACCCATCCGTCTTCTGCAAGACACCCGTCCCATCACCACCAGAAACACTTTGCGCCGTCGGCCGACATCGAGTCGAATCTCTTGGAGCTCGGCCTCCTGGGCAGCAAGTCTCGCTCCAAAAAACAACACCAGTCCACTTCCTCCAAACCCCCAACAAAGACGAAGCCCAAGACCAAGGTCGTCGAGTTTGGATCGCCAGTGGCCTACCACAGTACATACACCCACTGCCGTTTTAGTCCCTGTTCCAAGCTTTGACCGGCTCATGTCTTTTCTCGCAGGCTTCCGTCCTCACTCTCGCTCCTCACACGTCTCGTCCGACACTATCAAACCCTTCACCTCGCACTCTGCAAGAAGCAATTCCACCCTTGCGTCGACCATAGTGCCTCCTCGGTCGGCCAGAGGCATGGCCGGCATGCTAGATATCGAGCGGTCCCGGACCCGCCGCGAGAGGACCTTTATCGGCAGCGAATGCGCCGTCTGCGAGGAGCCCCTGGAGCACACTCTGCGCGGCGAGCGAATTCTCCAGCTCTCGTGTGGCCACGTCGCCCACGAGGCCTGCTTCTACGAATACATCCGCGAGTTCGAGTCACAGCATTGCCCGACCTGCAATGCGCCGCTAGGCCTGGACACGAGCCGCGGAGGCAATGTGCTCGACCTCGGTAGGTTGAACTCGGTGGCGTGGAAGGAAACGCAGCAACCCTCGTTTGCAGGCGCTGACGGGCCCGCAGAGAAGCTGAGCACCATTGTGCGGTCGGTGCAGCACGACGCCGGGCCGCCCGCCCGGAGCAGCCAGAACACGCCTACGCCGTGGGACAATGAGCCCGCACAGGATAGACAGGATAGGCAGGATAGGCAGGATAGGCAGGATAGTCAGCAGCATTCCCATACCCAGGGACACCAGCACAGCCAGAGCCAGCAGAGCTATGGACGGCCACGAACCGACAGCGACCCCAGCGGCCGCTACCAGCCCGCACCGCACGGCAACCGCCAGCGCGACAGCAGCCACAGCCGGGAGCGCTCAGAGCGCATGGGTTCGTCCATGTCTCGCCAGCACATGCGCAGCGACAGCGGCGCAACGGGCGCTGCGTCCTCGGGCGACTACGCGGCGACGCACGACGGACGGAGACACGACTACGATGTGCAGTCAATGGAGAGCAGTCTGAGCAGCCCGCGCGGCATGCTCAAGAGCCCCATTCCAGCACCGACGGTGACTGTGCGCAGCGAATTCCCCACGCTGAGCCGGTCCCGGCAGCAGCAGAGCCTGACCTGTCTCGTCACCGTCGAGGTGGTCGAGGGTAAGTGGAGGCCCGATCCCGACGACATGCGCGGAGTCCCGCCGGTGCCCTCGATAGTCAGCCCCGCGGAGCATGCAACTTTTGGGCGCACCAAGTCGCCGGCCCCGACCCGGGCCTTTGACCATGCGTACGAGAATGCCGAGGCTCTCGACGAGGTTACTGAAGACCTGCATGCGCGCGTCGACAACTGGCACGGCCTCGATTTCTCGCGTTTCGGCAAGCTGCGTCTGCATGGTCACGTGCGCGTCGGCAAGGACCGCCAGTCGTGGCAGGAACTCGAGTGCTACCTGTTCTCCGAGATGCTCATCTGCGTCAAGGAGAAGAAGGCTGCCCAGCCGCCGCAGTGGGACAGTAATGCAGACCCCGCCGGCCGGAAGCCCAAGTGCACGCTCAAGGGCTCCATTCTCATCAAGAAGCACCTGAACCAGGTCGAGCATTCTCTCGACGACGCCATCTTGACCCTGAGCCTCTCCGTTGCAGAACTGCCGTCCTTCCACCTGCAGTTCCAGAACCGGAGCCAGCTAGAGCTATGGCGCCGCGCCCTGATGGATATCCGGATGGACTTCCCACCCCCCAACCGGATGCCGGACTACGACCACGACAACTCTGGCACCGACGAAGAAGACTACAACCGGTCCAAGAACCGGCGGGTATCTTCACTAAACTCGTCCTATGGGGGTGCTAGATCCAATGTCACTGCGCCGACCGAATACACCAACTCTCGAGCTGGCCTCCCGGAGCCCCGACTTGCCGGACCCATTCACGTGCCTCTGGATATGGTAGTCGTTATCCCAGTCTCCTCGTCAATGCAGGGCCTGAAGATTAATCTCCTGCGCGACACCCTAAAGTTCCTGGTGGCCAATTTAGGCGAGAGAGATCGCATGGGGCTGGTCACGTTTGGTTCGAGCGGAGGTGGTGTGCCGATTGTCGGCATGACAAGCAAAGCGTGGAACGGCTGGCCAAAGGTGCTCGATTCAATTCGACCTGTTGGGCAGAAGAGCCTGCGCGCCGACGTTGTGGAGGGTGCAAATGTGGCCATGGACCTGCTCATGCAGCGCAAGTCGAATAACCCAGTCTCCAGCATCATGTTAATCAGCGACTCTTCCACATCAGATGCGGAGAGTGTCGACTTCGTGGTATCCAGAGCTGAAGCTGCAAAGTAAGTTTTGAGTTTTCATGCATGCAGTGTGACCGTTCGGAGCTAACCTTATGCAGGGTCGCCATTCACTCTTTCGGATTGGGGCTCACCCACAAGCCCGACACTATGATCGAACTGTCAACGCGCACCAAGGCGTCTTATACCTACGTCAAGGATTGGATGATGCTTCGGGAGTGTGTGGCCGGATGCTTGGGTTCTCTCCAGACCACATCGCACCAGAACGTCAAGCTGAAGTTGCGCCTACCCGAAGGTTCACCCGCCAAGTTCGTCAAGATCAGCGGCGCATTACAGATTACGAAACGCGCCACCGGTCGCGATGCAGAGGCCTCGCTGGGCGACCTTCGTTTTGGCGACAAGAGAGGTATGTCATGCCAATATAGCAGTAATGCTCGGAAAACTCCGTATTGACGCATTCCTAGATATCCTCGTGCAGTTAGCAATTACCCCGGATACCGCCTCACCGGAGCAATTGCCTCAGGACCCCTGGGAAACGATCGTGTCAGGCCTGGAAGCGTTAGGAGGTCCGCTGGACCAGGATGAGTCGCGCAGCCTTAGCGTTGAAGAGGTGCCTCTCATCCAAGCCGACCTGACATATGGCGACATTCTCCGAGATGGCACATTATCGCATCTGCCACGTCCCTCCCTCTTGGCTATCACGATTCTCCCATCGGGCGGCAAGAAGAATCCCACGGGACGGCCCTCGACACCTCCCATTCCACCGCACCCTCACGTCGTACAACGGCGCATGGAGCTCCTTACGTCCGACATGTTGACGCGGGCACTGACCCTCGTGTCTCGCGGCCAGCACGAGCGAGCCCATCACCTACTGAGCGAAACAAGGAGTATCCTGAAAGGCCTCGGTAAAGGCGGTCTACCTCCGCTTCCCCCGCCACCTGGCAACCGACGAGCCGGCGAACCCACAAGTGCGCCCGGCAGCGCAGGACAGTCCTCACCAACCGTCGACAGTGGTGACCGACCACGTACCCCGTCTCCACATGCTGCCGAAAACCCATTCACCCCTGCTGCCGGCATCGACGCAACCACGATGCATGCGCTGGATGCGGAGCTGGAGTCGTCGCTGGAATGGATCAACCACCCCGCGGTCTTTGGCCGGGACTCCCGCAAGGCCGTGTTGCAGGCCATCGGAGTGATTAGCTCGCAGCGAGCATACACTTTCCGCACACCCTCGGAATCTCTCTGGGCGGAGCGGATAACGGGTGTGAAGAGGTTGTCGGAGTGCTCGAGGCAATGGCGCGAGGCGGGAGATGACCAGGCACTTATGGAGGAGACTTGAGCTGACAGCACATGAAGATTCACGCTCCCTTTACATTCCTTCCCTGTATCATACACAGCGATTCCTTGCCTTTACTCCAGGTGTTCATCGGATAGGCGCTCTGGAGGTAGAGTCTCCCTCCCAGCGTTGCTATCTTGCCCCTGGTTCTTACTTTCGTCCCCATCGTACTCCCAGCGTCCCTCACCCTGTTCATTCTTACCCCCCCCCCCCCCCCCCCCCTGGCGTTCGATGAAATGTATCCGTCTGATTTATGCAGATTTTCCTTTTTCTTGTATTTTGAGGGCTTATCTAGGTAGGGGCTCTGTCTTGTTTTTTTATTTACTCCATAGATGATACCACACGTCCAGCCTCTCAGAGCGCGGACTGGCTTGCTGTTGGTTTTGGCTACTACAAAATTCTTTCTGGTCTGTCTGGATGCGGCTGCGTTTTGAGTCGAGATACCATTATCACCGTACGTATCGTTGTGTTCGTTTAGGGAGGGAGGGGGGAGGGCGTGGAAGGGGTTTGGTTATGTTATACATCATAGCGTTGGCAAGCGATCGATGAAGGTTTTATCTATCTATATATCTATCTAGATCGCAAGAGTGGTGTTTGTTTGATTGTACTTGAGTGTTCTGTCGTAATGTGTCGTCCTTTGCTCCGTGGGACACGCTCCGCCACCATTTGCTCCATGTTCGCACCGCCACACCAGCAGGACCCTCTCCCGCGGACCTTCAACACAACCAAGGCAAGCTCATTCATCGAAGGCCAACAGGCGTAAGCCTTCGTCATTCTCATCTCCCATATTATTTCCTTCCGCTTCCACCGTGTGGCTAGGCGCCATCGAACTCGGACTTTTAATATGCGATCCAAAAGTCCGTAGCTGACATTACCGGGGGCTGGATATATTACTCGACATACGACCGACATACATAGACCAGATAATATGATGAACGACACCGTAAGCAGCTTATCGTAGCACGACATACGCAGCCACCCTGAGCACACGAAGGATGATGGGAGGGAAGGGCATATGTCGAAGTCCGGTCTTACCTGCAGCCAGACCTCTGCACTGTGCACACGTGAATGACTGGACATTGACGCAACCCGGCGGATCATTCATCAATCTGTCAGACTAAACTCCGGTCTGGGGATCTGAGGATGCGGCCCGATGATATCATTCGCTGTATCGTGCACCATATGATGTCGGGATGAGATGAATGATCAATATGGTACACGACACGATCACATGTGCTGCCGACCCAGCATCGGGGACCTTCCGCCTGCAGTCTGCAATCTGCAATCTGCAGTCCTGTGTCCCCTTCCTCTGCGCTGGGATCGCTGCCTTGGATCGGGGCTTGGTTGGTCGGTAGGTCCCCGAAGAGATATGTGTGCTCACCAAGGTGGGTGGGTGGATACGGCAAGGCTGCACTGGGCTGACCTGACATGATCTTGGTGGACGGCGTAGTGGGTGGGATATGACGGGTTGGACTGCATTGCGTAGTGTAGCCGCTTCAGACGTCGCTGTGCATGAGGTATGTGGTGCTAGATTAGTATTGGCGCGGAAAGGAAGGAAGGAAGGAAGGAAGAAGCGGGAGAAAGTGAGAAGGTGAGAAGGCGCGCGCGCGTATGTACTGTACTGTGCGTTCTCGGTACTGAGTCTTGGATATGTTCTGCGATATCATTGATCGCTAGATAGCATGATGCGACGTGGTGAGATGCGAATGAGGAATGGACGTGAGAGAAGAAAAACATAACCGAAATACGTACCTACACGGCTAGTAGCTACCCAGACCAAAGCAGCATCCACAAAATCATAAAGAAAACAGCAGATCATCATCTCATCTACGCGCTAAAACAACAATCATACTCACCCTTCGAATAGTATGTGTGGGGGTCACTCTGTCACAGTCCACGGTCTACGGGTCGCGGGTTACGACCCAGGAACCAACAGCATCTCGGAACCCTCCTTCCGAAGAACTTTGGGAAAAAGAATCCTTCTAATAATGACGCGATGGCTGGATGTAGGCGACCGTTTTCGGCAGACACGTTATGAATCTTATGATACGAGTGGTTGAAGCCGTTTGATTAAGCCTTTTGACGGCTGGCTTGGGACTGATCGGTGTGTTAGTTTTTCTGGTTGCTTTTTGGGGTGGCGTGCGGGAAGCGAATGGATACGATGCAGGACTCCGTATGGATTTGGAGACCGAGAGAGAGCTACGCGCTTTGGAGGTGGGTGGTTCTGGAGGGCTGTGGAAGCGCGCAGGTAGGTTTGGGATGATATATTGGGAAGGTTGTTCTTCTAGTAAGGGTTAGACATACACGATAGTCTAGGACAGTAGGTAGTGTTTGTTGGTTTGGAATGACCGAAATGGATTCGCGTGCATTCATTCTGACTAGTACTTGAATTCGTACTGGGGGAATTCTTTTTTGACATTAGCTGGCGGGGAATAAGAAATCAATATTGTTTCTACGTAGGCACTGCGACCTAGACTAGCTTCCTCGCTAATTAACTACATCACCACATACATACATACACTGCCCTCCCCCCACCTGCACGTGTCAATCTCTCCGTCGGAATGTATACACGTCTACCTACGCCTCTGCATCCATCCACCCCACACTCATCGTGTATGCACTGCCAGCGCCATAACCCATTGTATTAAGTTCCATCCTCACAGCTGCTACACTCTTAGCTCCAGTCCTCGTCCGAAGAAGCCCCGTCTTCTGGAATTCTGACTCTTGGGTGCTGGGACCGAGGAAGGCACCCAGGCACCGCGCGAGCAAGTAAATAAAAATCAAATCAAAATATCAAAACTCAGGGTAAGGTAGAGTAGGGTTGCGCGCTCGACCGACTCATTCAATTCTGAAGCATAGGTGTCATGTCATGGTTATCGTACTGATCAATGGGCCGAATGATGCATCGTTGGTTGGCCATGAGGTTTGGATGTTGGAATGCCTCGAAAGCCAGGTTCCAGGGCATCCGTTGAGTTGGTGGCGGGCGTGGAGAGCCTGAGGTGGACGGGTCCATGGATAGGATTGATTTGGGTTGATGAGTCGTGGAGATGAGAAGAGTCGTGTTTATCTGGAATGGGATCGTGAACGAGTCACGACAGAAGGACGCGCGCTGCCACGCTGGCGAGAAATATTGCTGCTCATCTCTGAACTCCCGTATAGTGTATGTGTCTGTCCTGTCGTCTGTCATCTGTCGTAAGAACTGTACCTAGTATGCGTCTTTGCGCCTGCAGGCTGAGCGGAGACTTGACGCCCGTATGACCACATATACCCCCCTCTAACCTTCTCCTGCGCCATAGTTACGCATCCTGTCCTGAGAACGGCGAGGCTTGCAGACCGCATGACAACGGATGTACGTAGCGTCATCCTTCCTCAGCAAAGCTTCTTTCGCTCTAGAACAGAACGCTTACTCGGTCGCCGTTCAGGTCCGCGACGGATAAGCTCGCTCCATCCTACGAGATCGAGATAGATGAAAAGAATGTTGCAGGGCGGTGCGCGGGGCGCATGCAGCGACAATGGAAATAGAAGACGTGGAGCCAGATGCAGCGCGCTGGTGGTCGTTCCACGGCCTGCAAGGCAAAGGAGATTATCGAAAAAGAGGAACGAAATAATGTCGAGGCGCCTTGATTCGAGTGCATACCAACGAACGATAGATCGTCCCAGTAAGGCAGGCAGACGGATACGCAGATAGGCAATCTTTCGCGATCTCGAAGGGGAAAAAAAAGAACAAGCAGCCCCCATGAACAAATGAAACGGCACGCACAGCCACAGCCCCAACGAACCGAAATCCTCACCTCCTATTCCTCTCTAATTGTACCTGTCAAGTGTAATGACGCTCTCCTGTCTGTCCCGTGTGACAATACGACCGTCGTCAGGTCCTGGTCCCGAGTCTTCGGGCCGTTCTACAAGGAAGGTGGCTGGACGAACGGCCATGGAGTACAGTAAGAGGATCATCAAGGTCGCAAACACCAACCCCCCAGCATCGCATCGGGCCCCATGGGCCTCACGTCTCAGATATGAAAAGTCTGGAACCGCCGCCGACGTCTGCAGTTGGATGGACGACCTTTCGTGTGGATTCGATCCGGTTTCATGAGGCCAGATTTCAGGTTCGTGGGTGGCTTTGGGGTTGCTTTCTTCAGACGTCCACCTGCCTGCCGCTCGTTGTTGGGATGGATCATGGGTCGCCGGCTTCCGAGTGCTTTTTCGGCGCAGCGGGATCTACCTTGGTACCTTGGGCATCTACAGCCACTGGGAGGTCGGAGGTGTATGTATGTATGTTGCTATTTTCCTTGCTTATAGAGAGCGATGTGCGATGTTGGGGGCAAGGTGAAGTAGTGGTCGTCATCCATCGACGTAGCGCTCGCAGAACGAGGGCAAAACGAAAGAAAAGTCAACGTCAAAAAGACATCGTTCTGCTCAAATGCTGTTTCTGCGGTCTAAGCCAAACAGAGTAATTCACACGACAGCTCTGGGTGCGATTTCGGTTCAATTCTCCAACCAATCATTGGGGAGCCCCTGCCAACACCGCTGTGTCGGTTTCCAGTCGCAGGAAGAGTGCGCGGTGTTCCACTATTATTATACCCACCGCACCCACTGCAACAGATTGCAGATACATAGCAGGCCTTGCTCAAAGTTTATCAAGCCCGCTCCGCCCCGCACAAGGATTTCAACGGCTGTCAAGTTTCGGCTTCCTGCCGTCCCACTTCAGACAAGCTTCCTCTCGCCTCGCTGCAAGTGGGCATTGTATCAGGTGACCCCGATACTCGGAGTGTGCAGCTCGTCCGACCACGCATTCCCTGCAATCCTCTTAACCGGGATGTTCCTTGGAGACTTCTCGAACGCTGCTGCACAAGTTCGTTGTGACAGGACAAGGAAGAGCTGCAGTCGTGCAGTGCAGATGGAAAGAACTGTAGGTACTTTTAATATCCTCTCATCGACTGTGATTGGGCAGAAGAGAGTATTGGGTCAATCGCACGAACAAAAGTACAGTTTGGATTATCGATCTTGCGCTCCCAATCAGAGGATCTGAAACGAGTGGTTGAAAATCGTTGAACAATTTTCTCTCGGTTATCGATCCACCGAGCAATAAGGGAACCCTGGTATCCTAACATTCAATACTGCCCTCTGATATACCCTTAAAGCGACTAGAGAAAGTGACATTCGCGTCTTCTAATATGCAGTACGTAAAGCCCAATACTTGGACTTGAAATAGAAAGGGATAGCCGATTATTGAGATCCGATACGAGAACGGCTATTTTCGTACCAGCCTGCCGCGGATACGTGAAACGGGCATGGCACTGTACCAACACCGGCTGTTAAAGCCTCGAATCGTTGAGGGGTAAGACTAATTAGCCACGTGCATTGCGTGCCCGTCAGGTACCACAGGCCTGCGAGTTAAAAACTTAAAGCTGGAGTCGAGGGCATGTCTACACACCGTTAGATGCGCAGTAGGCGGCGGATGCGAATATATCCCGAGCGCCTCTGTGACAAAATGGACATGAGAACGGGAATCGCCGATTTCGCTTATTAGATGCCGTTGTGATCCATCCGGCTATCATACAGACCTATTAATATTACAGGAGCCGCAGCTCGTGCTGAGATGTGACTTGAAACAGGGTTCAAACAGATCATTCCCAGCGTAGCCGGCCAAAGGCTTGGCTAAACTGTTCCGCTAGATGGACTTTAGGCAGGTTGAATAAATGTACGTGATGAGCACTTACAGTAGCTTGCCATACCCTGGCAGTCCGAGAGCTCTTGCTTCTCATGAGCCTTGGGTAACCTAGACACAGCTTAGTCTGCGGAGTTTAGATCGGCGAGATGTACCCACCACTCCCTTATCTTCTCTTGCCGATTGTGATGAGCGGGGTGTGTGGAGAGAAGTTGAGGAGGCTGAGCGCCTTGTTCGGCGTGCTCCATTCGAGCCCAAAACTCCATTGCTGCTTCTGGGCTATAGCAACCTTCGGCCATCATTACTAGAATATTTAGCTTGAAGCTCCCAATCTGCAATGACGGTGTCGTACATAGCCCAATGTAGTCGGCCTCAGACTAAACATTCATCAGCTTTGACTCAGCGAGACCAGCTTGAGTGCATTGGTACCTCTTGCCTCCGGCTCCCAGGCAGCGACATGAAAAGATCCATTAGGGTCTTACTCGTGTAAAATGATAGATCAAAAGTCCACAGAAGCAATGCTCCTGCCATCACGAGCGGAGCTTGGCTCATCTTTTCACTGAGTAATTGATCAGCTGGTGCGTCTCCAGCGTTGAGGGTTCATTTACGCGGTGTGATGAGCAACCACATGCGCAATTTCATGGCTCAGAACGGCCGCTATTCCGTCTTCGTTTTTGCAGAGAGGCAAGATGCCTGTGAAGACGAAGACTTTGCCTCTGCACATTGTTAGCCATATGTGCGACGAGGTGATGCCAAGTGTGCCAATGAGAGGCATACCCCGGTATGACGAAGGCGTTTGCCTGTGGATTGTCGATGACATGAATCTCCCAATTGACGTTTTCCAGTCCTGCCTTCTGCGCGAATGGTAGGAGTCGGTCCATCACACGATGCACTTGTCGAACTCTAGGATCCCACTCGGGAAGGAATTTGCCCTGAAACTCCAGCTTGATCTCCTCCATGGTTCCCTGGGCCAGAGATACCTCCAAATCTGGACCTATTATGTTGAACCGTCGGCGACCAGAGACCTAGGCGCAAGAAGCCTCAGCATGCCAGCTCCTATTCCGTGGCACAGAGAAGCCTACCGGCACTTCCTCGAGATTGTACAGATAGAATCCACCCGCGGTACCGCTCATAACTGCCACCTCCCTGTAGAACGTCGGTCGTGCGGCCCATCTAGTGAAGATGTTGGATGCCGACTGGAAGCGCTGGTACCGCGGGCGCGGCCCCGCTCGGTAGAAGCGACATTGGGCTTGTCGAGACAGCGGTCGAGATAGCGGTCGAGATCGTGGCAGACTGCGGAGTAAACTACCACAACGGAACATTTTACTTCTTGGGACGCGGCGCCCACAGAGACCAAAGTGGGGTGGAGAAGTGTGGGTAGATAGCTGCCACTGCCTTCCTCAAGTCGTCAGAGTCGAGCTTGGAGCTTGGACCGTCCGTTGCCAAGACGGACGACCTGTCCAATGGTCTCGGGGACTCCCACTCCCCCACGACTTTGACCTCGTCTCGATCGTTAACAGAACCTGGTGTATTTTCCAACTCAGGTTGTGTCTCCGTTACTCTTCAGCAGGGGGACTACTATCGCGAATAAGTCCAAGTCACTCGTCACACAATTCCCTACTGTTTCCCCTCAGGTTTCCGCAATGTGCTGGCGGTGGCATAAATTAGTGGAGAATTCGCTCTTATTTCCCGAAAATATCTTAATCCGTGTGCTAAATGGTTCAGCCTGGAGGATATACAAACTTCAGGGTCGTCTTTTCCAACACCCAGAAATTTGAGTCGAGCACACCGAGCAAAGGGTACGAAACTCGTTACGACGGAAGCGAATATTGTTACGGAGGGAAAGCTCGAGAAGTTCGCTACAATGCGGTTGACGCGAGAGTATCAAGTCTACAATGTATATTTGCAGCGCTTGGAATGCTGCTTGCAGTGCTAGTCGTCTGAGAGAGTGCCACCCTCTCTGTGCTGCTCGAATAATCCTCTAAGTTGCGAACATGCATATTGTACAGGCTTTCTTACGTAATATATTACATGCAACTTTGTTTGTGTCAGTGGAACTTCCTTCACTCTGTCCAATACGCGTGGTTTATATACACCCGTGTTTTTCTTTAAAGCAGACTTTCCCACACCAGCGAGCTCGGGAACGGCCACATCTGCTCTTTTTGGGGAAGAATTGACTGCGTTGCTTCATCCAATAACATGTTTTGACGCTCTCAGATGAACAAAAGTATAGTTTTGCCATTCCGGCTTTTCTGCTTTCCTTTGGTGTACCACTCCCCAGGAGTGGAAAGCCAAGCCGCTAAAATATGCTTACCCCCAGGAAGTCTTCGTGCGGGATGACGGCTCAATTCCATCCCTCTTCCATTGCCACAAGTCTACTTCAGTCATGTCGCCTTCACAGATACATATCCTCGGCCTGGGAAACTTGGGCAAGCTACTCGCACACTCGCTCCGAAGGAACCACCCAGAGCTCCCAATTACTTTGCTCTTCCATCGGCCAAGTTTAGCCGAAGAATGGAACCAGGCCGGGCAATGCATCGAAATTGTGAGAAATACAAAAGCCGACAAACAAAACGGATTTCGGACGGAGATGGTGTCTGAGAAGAAGGACCAGATCGAAAACCTCGTCGTGGCCACGAAAACGCATTCGACCGTGCAGGCCATTCAACCAATCCGCGAGAGGTTGAGACCAACTTCTACACTCTTATTTTTACAAAATGGCATAGGTACATATATTTCTCTTTGAATCGATGCAATATTTCACTGATAGTCACGTAGGTACTATTGATGAAGCAACGAAGCGTCTTTTCCCACTGCCTTCATCTCGGCCCAATTACCTCGCCGGCATATTCAATCACGGAGTCTATGCGACCTCGCAATTCTCATCTGTTCACATCGGCCTTGCGAGCGCGTTTATTGGGCCTGCCCCTTCCAATTACCAGGGCACTGTATGCAAGTCGAGCCAGCCTCCAGCCGGATTCCTAGCTCAAAAGATCGTCGAATGCCCAGAGCTCAATGCCTCACACGTAACGCACCAGCAGCTCCTCCATATCCAATTGCAAAAGCTGGCTGTAAATGCTGTCATTAACCCTCTGACATCTATCTTCGGCTGCCTCAATGGCGAACTGTTCCAGAGCGCTGCGATTCGCGAACTTATTAATCGCGTCGTTGCAGAGATATCAGCCGTAATTCTCGTGATACTGTCTCAACAGAACGAACCATTGGATCACATTCTTCAAGAACGCTTTTCGCAAAGTAACTTGAAGGAAGTGGTGTGCGAGATTGGCGAGCAAACTGCGCAGAATATCAGTTCTATGCGGCAAGATTACCTTGCGGGCAGGAAAACGGAAATCGACTATATAAACGGCTATATCGTCAAAAAGGGGACTGATCTGGGCGTACAATGCCCAGCCAACGCCATGATTGTAGCGCTCGTTCAGAATAAGCGATCGATATACGAAGCTCAGATCTCGGACGTGTTCTTCGGCGACTCGATCATGAGTTCTACGATGATGGGGGTTGGACACTGAGGAAATTGTGCGGTGCGGCGGACAACTTGGAATGGCAATCGTACTCATATTTCAATCATTCAACGACAGGAAGGAAGAAAAGCTGACCCTACACAGCCATGGGAAAAGCTGGGACGGAACTTGATAATCACCGAGAAGAGAGTCGTCAGCAACTTTTTTGTCACGCTTTGACCCGTACTAATACAACCGCAATATCACTCCCACCTGTTCTAATGGATCTGGTTGCCCACCCGGAGGCGCAGGAGTTTCCAGGACCTAGCATCACTTGGAAGAGTTCCAGAATCAGCTGCACGGCGATGGCATTGGGAAGAGAACCATAGTCGAAACAGGCTCCAAAAATACAAAAAGCATAATATGATATATTGCCCCGAGAAGGTTTCCAAGATTCAATAACATACTTTAATAGTATCTTGAACCTACAACGTTGTTCTCGTGCGAGCCACCAGAGAGAAAAGCAAATAAATGGCCATCCCCTACTCCTGCTCTTTACAACAGGACAAACAATAAGCGCGATACAGCCTGTATGAAACGCATTTCTTCAAGTCCACCGGAGGATGTCGCCAGTCCAAATTCCCAACGCCAATGTCTCAAATACAGATTCTCCTATTGTCTATTTACAGCAACTTATTCAATCGCGGCACGGCCGCTCCCTCCTTCCGTGCATCCGCAGCGTGGCGACAGTATGGTCCAAAACATAGAATGTACCTAAGCCTCCAGTACCACATCTCTTATGTCCACTATAATGACTTATTCAGTTGTTGTAACGGCTGCCAGCTTCTTCCATGCAGCCAGATTGTCGCGAGAGCGATTGTACAACATGGTATACCATATCAACTTTCTTTCTATCCGCAAAGAGGCGCTCAAACGCATCATACCATCAAGTAGACTTGACTTCAGACCCGAGAACCTGCTCGCGACTAGCCAGATAGCAGAGAAGCTAAGGATGCCTGATCCGATAGTTGACTTTATGGCGGTGTTTCGTACGAGAGAAGCGATGTTGGAGCCGGGACGAGGCATCTTGGTTTGATGGGTGATGATTTTAAGGGGCTCGAGGGTCTGAAATCGCGTAGTTCTCTCTGTGAAATACGAGGCGTTGGGTTTAAAGGCACAATAGGAAATTTGCTGACCATGGGATTAAGGCGGTGGCTTTATTTGTTGTGGTAATGCCCTGCTCTGCTCCGGGGCGAGGATGGGTGTTGGATGTAAGACGTAGCGCTTTTAGAAGATGATTGTTTCAGATCGGGGCTGATTTTCCATACCATAGCCCGGAGTTGGATTAAGCAACATCTGACATTTGATGTTCTCCAATAATGCAAACCCGAGTCCAAGATACTACTACATGGGTCATTTTTTTTTTATCGATTTTTCATCTGGAGAGACGGAGACATTTCGCGCACAAGGCAAAAGGATCTGGTAGTGCAAGCCGCCAAATAACCATCCGCGGCAATTTCTATCCCCGAATCAAAACCCTGCTTCTGTAAATGTTGGATATCTTTCGCAAACACTCTCGGGTCCGATGTCGGATCCGGTGGAAGAGATGCTGGAGCGTTTCGCTCACGAGATTAGCACGGATTTCCTTTTCATTGAACCTCTTCAATCTAGCTTCCATATACAGTTCGGCTTTGCTTTGCCGATGAGTAAGCATTTCAATATCCCCGGTCTGCGTTCTTGCGGCATGGAGGAGCTGGCCTATCACTGCCACAACCTTCACACTACAGACCTCGGGGGGTATTTGAGAAACAGAAAGGAAGCGTGATGGCATGTCATTACCTCGGAAAGCATTCTCACGCGTTAAGAGGATTTCCAATCATCCCAACAGGGACAGGTAATAGTCACTTCTACTACCAGCAACTGACAGGATGCAAAGCGACTCGCTGAGTGACCGGGCAGAGCCCAAGAATATGACACATGGTGACACATAGCGGAGAGCGGAGACGTTCATTTTTAGTGAACAGTACTCATTTGTGCACAACCTGGGGTTAGCAGCCTTCTTGAGCTAACCATCGAACAAAGATGAAACTTAATCGCACATGTCTTTCAGAGTCCCCGACTAGAGTCCCCTCTATTGATCAGATTGCTACGATAAGCCTGTTCAGTGCGAGATGATTCAATTTCTTCGTTCCTGCTTCGAATTTCTAGATGGAAATGACTTTCTCACCTGCCAAATAATTAGAATATCAGTATCTACAATAAAATTGATCGAATAGACTTACGGATACATCAACTTGATCGCCTCCACCCCCAATTAGGTTCCAGTGCTCATACCATGGCACTCATCCCAAGTCTGGAACACTTAACAGATACAACTGAAGTAAATTGAACGATATTGTGCAAGCCAGATGGGCAATACTGAGCTGCTTTTGTTACATAGGTAGACCTGAAATTGGGGTGATCAACGCGTGACCAAGACACTAGCACGGGCCCCACCTGCCTAGGTGGACAGCTTCTCCTCTCATTCATGTGTCGTCGTTGAAAGGCATGTGCTCACCATCTTGAAATAGCTCAGATGAGGTTTGAAGTTGACATTTAACTCTGCTCATCAAGGCCGAATGCTCAAATTAGGTTAGCCGATCATGTGCCTGGGGAAATGAGTCCTGCATAGATATGCCGCGGCCCTTGGCACACCCTTTACCTCCAAGACGCGCATATGGAGCAGCGATGCGTTTCGATTCATTTCCCAGTCCTTTCATGCGTAATGGGCTTTTGTTTGGCTCTCGACCAAATTTGGAGATAGCTTTGTAGAAAGGTAGGAGATATACGGAATTCCCTCGATTCCAAGGTTATTGGTGAGAAGTGTATGTCTATGTAATGTTGACCTACTCAAGGAATGCAATAGTGTCAAGCCTTTCAAGTGTATCCGTTGTCAGTTACCAACCGCGGGCTGTCTCATATGCGCACGCGACATCAACCCGCGTTCCTGCATAATGACGTAGATTTGCGGTTGATGGTGAACGCCACAGCTGGGCAGTCCTAGGTGCACGACTTGTCGCGTCTCGGCCTTGATCCCCATCTCCTCCTCACTCTCCTTCTGGAGGGTAACCGGTTCATCGCTGTTCACCTACTACTTTCTCCAAAATTAATCGTTCTTCCATTCTCTTACCCACCAACGGCGCATGATGGGTCTGAACGGGTCTGAACTCCTTGCTCCGTTCCTGGGAGCTATCCAAGCGTCCTTTTCTGTGCTTTTGACCATATTCTTTGGCGTCTTGACGGGCCAATTTGGTCTCCTTTCTTCCAATGCAGCCAAAGAGGTTTCGCGGACATGTGTGCGCATGTTCCTGCCGGCTTTGCTCATCTACGAAATCGGATCCGAGTTGGATCAAGAGACCGGCGTACGATATGTGCCTATCCTGGGTGAGTGACATGTCCCACGCAGGTTTCCAACGCCGGGAATTCGTCCGTGCGGTAGCAAGTGCTAATTGGGCCCATCCAGTATGGTCCGTATCGTACACGTTACTCTCGATGGCCATCGGGTCTGTTGCCACTCGTTTCTTCAAGATGCCAGCTTGGGTAACGCCGGCCATTACATTCAACAATACGACGAGCCTTCCGCTCTTGCTCATTCAGTCCCTCGATGCGACAGGAATATTGCGCTCAATATTGAAGAACGGAGACTCTGGGTCAGAAGCGATTGATCGGGCCAAATCCTTCTTCCTGGTCAACGCCATGATTAGCAACTCTCTCACCTTTGCGCTGGGGCCAAGACTCCTGAGACCTCATGATGAGGATACAGCTGATAATAAAGATGAGGATGACGATGATCAGGAAGACGCTGGCGATGGGACAAATGGGGATATTGAAGGAGGGCAAGGGCAAGACGGCGGCGAAGAGCAGGAAGAGTTCCTGGACGAAGAAACATCCCTGTTGCCCCAGGGAATGATTCGCCGAGCGAACCGCGCCGAACGCGGTGGGTTTAGAAAAGGCCGTCACTATTGGAGTCGTCTTCCGCCGTGGGCCCAAGAAGTACTGGATATCATGTACTTATTCGTCAACGCCCCTCTTCTCGGAGCCCTTGTCGGCGCTATAATTGGCCTCACACCCCCTCTCCACAGGCTTTTCTTCAATGACAGCAACAAAGGTGGATATTTCAACGCTTGGCTCACCACTAGCATCAAGAATATTGGAGAGCTTTTCGCTTCAATGCAAATCATTGTGGTCGGCGTGAAGCTGAGCCAGTCTTTGCGAAAGATGAAGAAAGGAGAGGATAGCGGATCGGTGCCCTGGAAATCGATGGTCTTCATCACCTTGGTTCGGTTCTTCCTTTGGCCCCTGTACGTTTCTCTATTTTTGCTTTCATCCTTGGGTGCTCACTGTACACAGAATCAGCATCCCCATCGTCTGGGCGCTCGCGACGAAGACTAGCCTTTTGGATTCAGATCCCATTCTTTGGTTTGCGATGATGTTAATGCCGACTGGCCCCCCTGCTATGATCCTAGTACCTCTGTCGGACGTCAATGGTAGTCCCGAAGCGGAGAAGATGGCCATAGCAAAATTGTTAACAGTAAGTTACTAGGCAACAAAACACTCTCCAGAACAGGAATAACTTTGTGCTTAGATAAGTTACTCAATCACTCCCCTCATATGCTTTGCTGTTGTTGGAAGTTTGAAGGCAAGCGAGGCAGCGATGGCAAAATAAAGGTGTAAGATGGTCATTGTATGTCTGGTAATACGAATAGAAAGAGGCAAATTGCTCGAAATTGGGATATCGCACCAACACAATTCACGAAGATTCGATCGTTGGGCCTTTTCTAATCTCTTGTCCACCAGTCGGAGTCAGTGCGTCTACCCTCACGCACCACAGAGTCCTTGATTCTGTCCGTTCGGATCTTTTGGCAGCGCGCAATAACCCCTCCCACTCGTCGGATCTTTTTCATCTTTCTGTGAAGTTGTGGCTTGGACCCCCATCATCGCTCACCAATTCCCACGGGTCCACCCACCCGTTGATCCGCTCTGACCACTCCGACGCTGTGTGTCACTCTTCTCGGTGGATCAGAGACCAACATTTTGCTCGCTTTTGTAGACCAGTATGTCATACTATGGCGTGCCCAATAATTTTGGTAAACGTACCAAGGGCTAAGAGTGCGATCGTGTCTAGGGAAGACGTAAGCAACGCATCGCGGGACCTCAAAATTACGGTGATTCTTACCTGCATACTTTGTGGGTCGCCCAAGTATATCATATGTCGAGTTATTTGCAATATATCGGCACGCCTTCCAATCGTACGCGATTTTGGATGGTGAAAACAGCCCTGGCTCATAGTAGTCTAGTACCTCGAACTAATTGCAGGTTAGTATCACTTATGACTACATCGTAATCGACGCAGTAGCCAAATCTCACGTCGGCAGTGTACCACTTCTGGTCAGGGAAACGAAGATGCGTCATTTCATGCACAAGAAGCTTGTCGAAGAGTGCCTCCGCATCTGAGCGCGAGCGATGTCAGCTGTCGGCGTCGGGTTGCCAGTGGTATCATCATGCGAGCCAACCAATTCCTTTTCATGGCGTTCTTGACATCCTACCAATTTCTTATATTCTTGCTGCTCCAGTATTGTAGGACCCAGTTACAGAGTACTATGCGAGAAGGAACAGTGACCCTATTACTTGATTTGTCCTACTCAGAACCCTCCATACTTCTCGGGCTCCATACCACACTTGTGGAGCCTAGAGTAGTATCTGTGGATTTGCGGCATTCAACGAAGTTATCTGAATCCCTTTCTCCGATTTTCGAAGTGGTCTAGTAGCAGGTTCTCTTCGTCTCGCCATTGTCTACATTTGATCAGCACATTACTCCCCGAACATTGAGAATTACGAACCGGCCTCTTCGAGGTAGAAGTGTCTTGTATCGTCGCGTATTTCTTCTTTCAGGCCTTTATCATTGTTACACACGATAATCTGGTGCCTCCAACATTATTAACTCGTCAAATATTTGGAGGCGGCGCTGGAAACACCCACAGGCCTGCACGTACCACGTCTTTCTCAGTCGGATCATCGGTCTTGGTTTTTACGTGATCCACCATTGCATGGAGGGTTCCTGCAGCCATCAGCTATAGCATATCTGCGTGAGGCCGTGTGGGAGAGGATTATCTCACCTCTCACCTCTTGTAATTGTTTGTCCAAGTCGCTTCCGGTTCTTGCGAACAGCAGCTGAATGAGACCTGTCTCCTGTCAGGTCCATTACTGAGATAGTTTGTTGGCCAGTGCGAGCCCAGCATCCACAAGGTCAAAAGCTCGAGTTATTCCGGTCTCTAGCATTTCTCTGTAATCTCCTTTACACGTCAGAAATAGCTATGTAAGAAAATGGCGTGTTCTTACTGCACGATGCATCGATTTTATAACCATATGAAACCGGAAGGGAGACGACTAGCAGCCGTACCAAGAGATAGAAAAGTAAACAACACATGGTCACGAGTGGACCTCTTGACTTCGAAGGGAGGTCGAATGGGTGGTGTTCTTTCATTCAACTTCAAGCCAATCGAGTTGAGCTAATTTGCTCGATTGATTGTTAAAATAGAGGGCGTCAGCTTGACTTAATTGATAGTATCAAGCCAAGTCAATCAAGTCAAGAACTTGATATGGCTTGATTGGTGCCATCTCTGGCCTCAATACCTACGGAAAATCCGACTCATGATGCAAACGGGAGAAGAAAAAGGGCTGTCGCTGCGTTGAATCGCTGGTTCCGCCACATCCATCCCCATTCCGACCCATTGACTGGCTCAACCAGTCAATCATCTTTGACCAAATGATTGCCGACGCTGATTCCTCTGTACTTGCCGATTTAAAGCTGATACTGATCCCTCTGGTCGAGTGGGGGTTGAGACCGAGTCTGGAAGTGGTGAGTTTTGCTGTCATCGTTCACACATGCTGCATAGCTAAACATTCTCGCAGCCAAGTTGATGGCTCCTGCAAAGCTGAAAAGGATTTGGCCTACTTCAGCTATGATGCTGGGCTTTGGTTCAAGTTTCAGTGGGATGGAGGGCCTGATTGTGGGCTTTCTTGTGACGAGATTTTTAGTCGCTTCAGCACGAGTACCAGCTGCAAGTCCCCGTAATATTCTCATTAAGAAAATTTGACAAAGTCATACAGGTTCCTACGACTCTCATTCGAGAGCTTCCTCCGGCAAAGCCTCTGCTGTGGGTGCTGACGAATGTGGCACCGAAATTTACAGCCTACGTAAGATCTTGCCTCCGCAACCCCAGCAGCAGGCGCCTCCCCCGCCTCCTAAAGTCACAGCGAAAGATACAAGACATGAACTGAGAATTCATCAGGAAATGGAGCACAAAAATCCCTTCGTAGAGTAAGGATCCCTCTAATGCCGGGGCAAGCTACTAATTCGGGTGACATTCGCATGCCCAGATAGGACCTCTTTGGCCTTCATAATGTGAGGAGCTACGCTCTACTGGTACTAGTGGAGGCTCGGCACTCCGAGTATATAGATGAGCTTCCGAGCTTCCTTCACACATCAATCAAGTCTCTACTTTCTGAAGCCACCAACTTCACAGTTATAAGCCCAGCTATTGCTTAGTCTGTTATATATAACTTGATTCACCTATCGTTTAGACCAAAATACGTGTACAGAACTCAAAGTTCTCAAAATAACACCTATACAACGTCGCCGCAGACGCCAAACACCCTCCACAACCCTATACAACGTCGCCGCAGACGCCAAACACCCTCTATAACCCTCTATAGCGCGTTGAACGCCTACGAAACGCCTACGAAACGCATACGGAGCCACGTACATTACCTAATACCTCCTCTATTAACTATCCGCCTATAATGACCCTAAACCTCTAGGAGTACAACACTAGGCCTAAGGACGCCATGGTACTGCTTAGTAGCTAGCAGGAGTAGGACAACTAGTGGTTTGTGGTAAAGGATGCAGCTAAAAAGGCTAACATATGGGAATACGTTGACCCTGATGCTGAGGCAGCTAAGGAGGCAGAGCCTAGCAGGCCAGAGGAGCCAATCTACTAGAACTACCTAGCCTATAACAGCTCAGGTACTTCGTTAGAAAGGCAGGCAGAGAACTTTGCAGAGCTGTTAAAGGAAGACAAAGAGGCCTACAAGTTCGTATATAAGGTGTAGAAATTAAAAGAGATAGTATATAGGACTAAGAAGATTACTCTTAACTTGCTTATAGATCTAGTTATAAGAACAATTAACACCTCCTACTTATGTATTATATAAAATAAGGAGGACCTCTAAGGACAGCTTAAGCGCCTAAAAGCTTACTTTGCTCCTAAGGCCTAGAGAAGAGAGAGGACTCTGTCTCTAGCGATAGAGAACTTGCATAAAGGCAGGGGGAAAGGCAAGAGCATAGAAAGCTAGGGACTGGACTAGATTACTACTATGAATTAAGCAAGGAAGGCTAAACTCCCTAAGATGGACGGATGGAGAGCCTAGCGGCTGTTCCTTAAAGCAGTGAGCAAAGAGGGGGCTAAGAGGGCAGGCTACGCCTAAAACATTAGCATCTTAACGCTAGCTGTAGAGAAAAAAGGCAAGAATCCTCTATAATTCTCTAAAACAGTAGACATGTAGCTTTCGTACTAGCTGCAGCTACCTTAAAAGGGTAGAGCTCCAGCAGGGTCATTTGCGGCTGAGGCCACTACCTTAGCTAGATCCCTGCAGAACTCACCAACAACCTCGGCCTTAACGCTCTAGGTGGCTGAATACGAGACTAGCGCGAAGTCTAAGCGAGAAGCTCAGAACAAGGCCAGCAGAAGGCTCTAGGTTAGAGAACTAGATGACAGAGGCTTGCCTAAGTGTCTCTGTAGCTTCTGTCACTAACTTACTAATTGCTAGTTGCTACAGCCTAAGAAACGCCTAGCTAATTAGAGAGTCTATAATACGCAGGCCAAAGCTTTTAAGAAGGCCTGCAAGGACCATCTAGGGTATCTAAGGAAAGCTCAAGCTCTAATTGCTCAGGAAACCAGGGAGGCAGAGCCTGAGAGGCTGAGGACTTTCAACCTTAATGGGGGTTCAAACCGCCCAGCCCAGCTACGGACCAACGCGGTATACAGCCCACCAGCCCAGCTGCGGACCAATGCAGTATACAGTCCACCACCTGAGCAGCAGCGCTATCCCAATCAGGTGTTTAACGCTGTAGATCCAGTGGTTGAGCTACTGCTGCTAGACAGGTGGATCCTTAACTCTAGTTCAAATATCTATATTTGCAACTTAACAGGCTTTAGATAGGAGGAAACTTATAAGGCTAGAGCAGATAACGTAGTCTACGCTAGCGCCTCATGCAAGACTATAAAGGCCTAGGGGACAGTACTTATTAACGCTCTTAGTAATAGAAAGATGGTTTTAGTGCGTCTAAACGACGTAGCTCTTATACCTAATTTCTTTACTAACCTAGTTTTGCTGCTAAGGGTTATTAAGAAGAATATACACTTTAACTCTAGCAGGAGCCACCTCTATAGCTTAGAGGGAAAGATTATAGACGTTTAGTACAACAGGGGTCACTAGCTAGTAGACGTAGAGGACAATATTCGCGTGCTAAGGAACCAACTACGCGCATTTGCAGCAACCTCTTGGCAACCTCTACTACCTATACAAGCTTCACTAGCGCAGGCCCACGTGCTTGCAGGCCACATGGGGTTCAAGGTAATCAAACACCTTAAAGAGAACACTACTAGGATTAAGCTTATACTAGGGGACCCATGCCTATTATAGAGAGAGTGCGACGCCTGTACTAAGGCTTAAATATATAAGCTTGTTAGCAGACGACTAAGGCAGTTTAAGGCTACTTGCCCCTTTATAAGAATATTAATTAATTTTATCTAATTAAGAGCTAGAGAAGAAGAATGTCTTAATAGAGACCTCTAGTTAATACATAGGATCTATAAGTTTAGTAGCTAGCATCTATAACAAACTATAAGAACTAAGTTAAAAGGCTTATATTATGGGGTAGTAGCTAGGGGCTATGAGATACAGTCAGGGGCTACGAGATATAAGGGGCTCAGGGGGCAATTAGGGCGAGACATCTAGAAAGCAACACTATCTTTTTAGCATTAATTCTCTATAGAAAAATTAAGTGTATAACAGCAACATTAATCTTACGTAATGCCTTAGTAATTACTATTAACTATAGAGCGTCTTATCTCTAACTCTACAAGGATCGCCAGGAGCGCAGGTTTAGGCCTAACTCTAAGCACTTTTAAGGTATAGTATTATTCTACACCTTACTTCTCTATAAATAATAGCAAAGCCTATAGGGCGCGCTAGTAGGTAATGCTAATTACTAAGAAAACTAATGTAACAATAGGAACTATAAAAGAAAGAGATAGTATAGGAACAGGACAGGAAGCACTACATAAGCTAGGAAGCACTATATAGGACAGACAGCTTAATTAGGAA
>MCFA01000068.1:0-210423 GCA_002105025.1 Clohesyomyces aquaticus | reverse complement strand
AGAGGCACTGTCTAGTTTCCTAATTTTAATATATATTAAGATGCTAAGGATCTAGCTCTTATTAGTACATATGTTATTAATATAATCTATGTTGCTTACATTGCTATTATTAATAGATTATCTGTTAGAGCATTGTTTAGGTAGATTATGCTATAATTTAATGTCTACTAATATAAGTTTAGTTTTTATAACAGATAAATTTAGGGGTTACTAATTATTCTAATTGCTATACTAGATAGACTTGTTAAGTTCTAGTTATGTAAGTGTTATACCTATATATTAGTTTCTTAAGGTAAAGTAGCTGCCTAGCTATGCTAAAACTACTAGCTATTATAACGACAGTTTTATATTAATTAACGGATGCGCTAGTCCTATATAGGCTAGTAAACAGAGCTAGGCGTGGTTAAAGCCTGCCCCTTGCTTTTTAAGCTGCTTTGCTATAGAGAAGAAGTCTTTACATAAAGCTCCTATAGGGTTCTATAAGGAGGTCTAAAAAGTCTTACTTTCCTTCTGCTTATAAAGTTATAGTAAACAGATAACTTTATAAAAAAGACTAAAAGCTTATTGTTAGCATCTATAGACAAATATATTGCCCTAGTTTAACTCTTAAATGTTAAGATAGTTTTAAGCAAATCTTAACTATATTATTAACGTAAGAGATATAAGCTCTAGAATATGCCAAGCGTACTAGCTAATTTCTATAGATTAGTGCCCTAAATTAGACAAGTAACAGGACAAGAAATGTCTATATTAGAATATAGACATATAACTAAGGGGGGTGAAACTGCTTAGGCTATAGTTTTAGCTACAAGTGCTGCTAAATTAAATACATAAAAAGGACAGCTAGGAGCTAATAGATATAGAGGTATACTTTATAGAATACTCTATAGAGAAAAGGTGTAGAAAGGAGAAAGAAGAGACTAGTAGATAAAGCTCTCTGCTATAGGTTAGGTTTTAATAAGTAATAGAAGATAACTTGCTTATAATAAGCCCCTATAGATTCTCTATTTAGTCTAAGGGGAAGAGTGTTCTGCTAGCTAAGATAGTAATTACGTAAAAAGCTAATAGGCAACATGACATAGCTCTAAGTATGTAATAGAATCTATAATATGTTTTTAGCGTTAGCCTAAGTAAATCTGCTAGAAAGCTTAAGTAAAAGCTAGCAAAGGCTAGTATTAAGTTAATTAAGGCTAGATCTATAGCTTATATGCTAGCTACGCGTAGAGATAAAGCGTTAAAGCTAACGCAAAACATATTTATAGCAATATAACAGAGCTATGCTAACACTCTAGCTTAACTCTAAGGACTAAGGTATTAGTGTTAACAAATTAGCTATAGGTAGATAAGGAATTAAGAAGTTCTAAAGTCTATAGTTTTTAAGAGAGACTCTATTAAGTAACAGGTTCTAAAGAGCAGAAGGCAGAAAAGGCTATAGCTAGCAGCTATAGCATACGTCTATATAACATCTATATTTAATAGGAAGAATTAGTATAAGTGTAGGACATAAAAACATAGGCTAGTATAGGAAATAAACGCTTTTAAGCTTAGGCATGTTAGGGGGCCTAGATTTAGGACTATAAGTGCTGTTAAGGGGCCTAGTTTTAGACACCCTTGCATTAGGCTAAACGACTTGCGGCATACTTTAGAAGCTGTTTTATAATATTAATATAATAATAAACGTGCTAAACTTTAATTAAGTTTATGTAATTCTATCTAATTATTTAGGTAGATACCTAGTGCTAATGCAGGTCCCTATAGACATAAAAGCTACTAGCCCTTAGAGCTTTTCCTTCTGCTAAGGCAGGCGTAACAATAGATGCTATAGAGTGTTAGACTAGTAAAAGATTAGGGCTTAATTATTAGAATTAACTTACCTTAGTTAATTTAAGCAATAAAGTAGCAGTAACTATTATAGAGAGAAAACTAACAGCGTTATAGTTAGACAGCTAGCAATATAGGTCTTTAACACTAACAGCTCTGTTCTCTCTAGGGTAGCCTTACATTAACTCTATAATTGTTATGCCTAATGCCCTAATGTATTAAGATTCTACGTTGCTATAAGGCTATAATTTATAACATTCCTTGCTAATAGCTTGTTTATTTAGAGACAAATAATTTAATAGAAGCAGGTAACAAATTTTTACATCTCTATATAGATAAATAAGGATGCTTAAGCAAGTTAACAGCCTATGCGTAGCGTAAGTTAATAAACTATAATCTAATGCCTATAATAATAGGTATTTAAACATATAGATAATCTGTTATAGTTAGTTACTTTAAGGATAAGTGCTTACTAGAGACATCTTGCCTATATAACTATAGCAGCAAGCTATATCTTATTAAGGAGAAGATTACTAGCAATGTAGTAGAGCAAATATGCTATGTATTTAAAAACAACGTAATAAGGTCTGCTAGGGCGCTAAGACCTAAAACTCTTAAGGACTAAGACAATGCTAACATGCTATATCTGCTAGAACTTATAAATTTTATCTTTAAAATTTAATCCTATAAAACTCTTTACTAAGGCTAGAGTTAGAAAAGGATTATTTTACGTCTTAGAATTTAAGAGTGTACTTTTATAATTAGCTACTATAACGTAGAGGTTATCTGCTCTAAGTTAAATGTTATATAACTTTTTATACTTTTGCTATAGAGAGTTAAATGCTAGTTTTAAATACTTATAGATACTAACGCTAGATAGAGCAACTTTAGAAATCTTAACTTCTTTTAAGTTTATAGTATAAGTTACTCTAATCTCTTTATAATGTTAAGTTATTTTCTAGTGTAAAATAGTTATAGGACTTTCTTTAAGTCTTAAATTATTAATATAGTTATATTCCTCTTTGCCTCTAAGTTCTTTAATGTTCCCTAGGGGGGCGCTGTTTTAGGGGCGTAGACTAGGTCTTAGTCTTTAGAAGTTAATCTACGTTTGCTATTTTTTAAATAGAGAATTTATTATAAAATAGACTTTTTATAGTGCTATGTAACAGGTAGAGAATGTAGAATAGCTAGAGACTAAAGAAAATAGGCTTAAGCAATTATAAAAGCTATTTTAGGAGGTCCTAGATTTAGACCCCCTAATAGGCTAATTATTAAGTAGCAAAAAGTAAGCTTTATATGTTATGCTTATAGAAAGAGTAGCTTAGAGTTATTATACCTTTAAACGTTAATATCTAGATGTTATAGCAACAATTTATTAAACAGGAGCAAAGGCTTGCTAAAGAGCTTAGTACTAAGTTTAGAGGCATAGCAAGCGTTAATATTATAGTCTTAGACTTTCTGTTTAAAAAGTTAAGAGACAAAGACAAAAAGAATACTAAAAGGCTTAAGAAACTATTTAAAAAGCAGAAAGGCTGTTATAATTAGGATATTTTTAACTACATTCCTGCTATGGTATAGCAGGACTAGCTAGATGCTACACTAGAGCGTTTAAATATCTTATTAGAAGCACTACTTAAAGCGCGTGATAGACACCTGCAGCTTAATTTCCTAGCTAGATTCCTTCTAAGCTGCCTCTATAGCTAGCATCAAGCTCTCGCGGCTAAAGCTTCTTAGGGAATAACATAATAGACAGTTAACTTGTATAATTTAGGTATGCTCTTATCTCTAAACCTACGTACGCATCTTACTAAGTATATATAGATCTTAGTAATAATTTTAAGACAACCTTAATTAAAGAGTATTTATATAAAAAGAAACTAGATAATAGTAAGATATACTATAAAATTTAAGAATACTAAGGATATAGAGGTAGAGGGAACCTATACTTTAAAAGCTAATAGTAGGCTCTTTTACATAGAATATCTAGCTATAAGTCTAATAATATAAAGCAGATTATCTAAAATCTAGACTTTAGAGCAGCGTTTAACATTTAGCTAGACGTTCCTAGGCTTAGGGGAGGAATAAGCTTAGGCTTAACGCATAAAGTTTTTAAGATAAAATGCTATAAGGTAAGATTTCCTTTAGATAACTCTATAGATATACTAACCTTTTAGTTAATGCTATCCTATCTTAATAACAACATTAGAGGATTCTAGACGAAAATCTTTTAAGGAGATAGGCAAGCTATGCTAAAGGTGAGTTAGGCTAACGTGAAAGCTCTTAAGCTTAAAGCCCCTAGCGCTTATAGATTAGATTGCCTATCTCTCTATAGTTAGTTATAAGAAGGCAAGATATTTAGCGCGTTTACTAAGCAAGAACGAGAAGCAATGTAGCTAGATATACTATCTAAGACAACTAACTGTCTAATTCCGTCTCTTTTAAGCTTCTTTATAGATGTTTACTATTTAAAAGGTCTAGCTAATTACGTTAAAGCCTTAGTAGAACTATAGCTAGATAAAACTATGCTATCTGCCCTAGAAAGGATCTTTTTAGACGCTAATTAGGAGACTAACTAGTGTATTATTTAGCAATTAGAATTAACTTTTATATTAATACTAGGAAACAGGTTAGATTAACTTAAACTAGGTGTCTTATAAATATAGATTAGCGCCATGCGTAATTACCTTAAAATGCTCTCTAAGAAAGAGAATAATAGTCTAGTAGCAAAACTAAGGAGTTAACTAAACAAACGCATTAGGTATAAGTTTGCCTCTCTTGCCTACTGTCTAGGATTTAATTCTAAGGAGATCTGTTACTAGATTTAGCGTTCCCCTAATAAAGAGATCGCTTATAAAGCTCTTCTTAAGGCTTAGGACCTAACCTAATATAAATATAATAATGCTACTTTTATAAATTTTATAGAACAGATAGTTAGGTTTTTCTCTATAGCTAAAAAAAAAGAGGACAAGACTATAATAGATTTTAAGGGCTATCTAAGAACCCTAAAAAGAAAAGGAATTCTATAAACAGGAATATATAAAGCTAACAAATTATCCTTATATCTAGAGAGGTTACACAGCATTCGCGAGGATTAAAGCAACAAAGTAACTTCTTTCTTCGTCTAACAATTTATGTATTTTGCTTTCTTTAGGAAGCCTAATCACGCCACATGCGAAAAGCTTAAAGAGCTTATTAGGGAAGAGCAGGGAAGACTGGCGGAACAGAACAGGCAGGAGCAGGAGCAATGGCAAGCACGGTTAGCAAGGGAGGAGCAGCAAGTGAGGCTAGAGCAAGTAAGGCTTGAGCAAGTGAGACTTGAGCAGGAGAGGCTTGAGCAGGAGAGGCTTGAGCAGGAGAGACTTAAACGAGTGCAGTTTGAGCAAGAGAAGCAGAAAGCCGAGCAGGAGAGGCTTGAGCAAGTGCGGCTAGAGCAAGTGAGGCTCGAGCAGGAGAGGCTTGAGCAGGAGAGGCTTGAGCAGGAGAGGCTTGAACGAGTGCGGCTTGAGCAAGAGAAGCAGAAAGCCGAGCAGGAGAGGCTTGAGCAAGTGCGGCTTGAGCAAGTGCGGCTTGAGCAAGTGCGGCTTGAGCAAGTGCGGCTAGAGCAAGTGAGGCTCGAGCAGGAGAGGCTTGAGCAGGAGAGGCTTGAGCAGGAGAGGCTTGAGCAGGAGAGGCTTGAGCAGGAGAGGCTTGAGCAGGAGAGGCTTGAGCAGGAGAGGCTTGAGCAGGAGAGGCTTGAGTAGGAGAGGCTTGAGCAGGAGAGGCTTGAACAAGTGCGGTTTGAGCAAGAGAAGCAGAAAGCCGAGCGGGAGAGGCTTGAGCAAGTGCGGCTAGAGCAAGTGAGGCTCGAGCAGGAGAGGCTTGAGCAGGAGAGGCTTGAGCAGGAGAGGCTTGAGCAGGAGAGGCTTGAACGAGTGCGGCTTGAGCAAGAGAAGCAGAAAGCTGAGCAGGAGAGGCTTGAGCAAGTACGGCTAGAGCAAGTGCGGCTAGAGCAAGTGAGGCTCGAGCAGGAGAGGCTTGAGCAGGAGAGGCTTAAGCAGGAGAGGCTTGAACGAGTGCGGCTTAAGCAAGAGAAGCAGAAAGCTAAGCAGGAGAGGCTTGAGCAAGTACGGCTAGAGCAAGTGCGGCTAGAGCAAGTGAGGCTCGAGCAGGAGAGGCTTGAGCAGGAGAGGCTTCAGAAAGAGAGGGTCGAACAGGAGAAGCAGAAGCTTGAACAAGAGAGGCTCGCAAGGATAGAGCAAAACAGGAAGAAAAAGACTAATAAGCGCGGCATTTAGCAGCTAAATCCTGCAAGAAGGAAGGACAACAAGACGTAAAGCTCTCCTAGCGCTGTTTAAAGGAACTAAAAGCAAACAACGAGGATTAATTTCAGCAGGCTCGCAGAATTAGTGATCTAACAACTAGCAGAAAGTCACGATTCAGCTTCAGTACCGCAACTTAACCGTTAGACAAGCCAGATCTAAGAAGACATAGGCGAGCAGGCCATTCCCTAGGATCTTTAGTCTTTAGCAGGAGAAACCTTAACCTTTATGTTAAATTTAAAGACACTAACATAATAGCTAGTTAATATATATTTTAAAATTAGAGATTATAGAAAATAGAGATTGCTATAAACTCTTTCTATAGACCCTTTTAACATAAGTAAGCTTAAGCAATTTATAGTAAAATATATAAGGAAGCGCGAACTAATATACACATATACTAAGGATAAGCAAATAGTAAAGGTAAGGACGTGTTTTAAGGATGCTATTATAGACGGCAAGAATACACTCTACTTAATTCTAAAATAGGAACTTAACAATAGCAACAATAGCAATAGCAGCAACAGCACTAGCAGCAGCAGCTATAGAAACAGCAGTAACAAAAACAATTCTAAGGTGTTACTAAGTGTAAGGAAAATCCTTAAACTTAGCTAATAAAATGTTATGTTAGCCTAAGCAGCTAAAGTTAAACAAGGAGAGAGAATAAGGGGATAGCCTAGGGCAACCAAGCCTAGTGAAGCATAGCAGTAGATAACGTATAGACTGTTTAAATTAACTGCTATTTAGATACTAAACTTCTATTAGTATCTAGACAACATCCTCTACTTCCTAAAGCTTAAATAACATGATGCGCGCATCTAGTTATTCTATAAAACTAGCACGTTCCTACTCTATCTTATTAGTCGCATCTTTCTTAGCCTTATTGCTAGGCAGGTATTAGGAATAGGCTTAGCAATATATATTATTCCTAATTAGTTCGCTTTAGCGTAGATATTGACCGCGTAGCAGGATTCTTGCTAGCAATAGCTATAAGTTATAACTATAGCAAGACATATAGTAAGACAGTAAGGATAAAGATAGTGTTCTGCTAGCAAGGAAGTTTAGCATATAAAGAAAAAAGAAGGAATTAAGATATTAAGTAGTAGTTAAAGTGTTCTATAAACAAGATAGACTTTATTTATTATAGGGGAGAAGAAGGCTAAGGATGTATATATATATCCATGGCTAGTAAAGCTCATGCTTAGCTATGTTAACAAGAGCAGTTCTATAAAAGCTCTACAGGCGTATACTAATATGCCACGTGTTAATGAGCTTGGCTAGAAGCGTTTGCTTAAATGGATGCATTATGTGACAGGTGGATTTCCTAGTAAGCAAAAAGCTTAGAGGGGGCTTAGGCTTCCTAAGACTTTATGCGTGCACGCATCCTTAGTTTACTAATGACAAGACATATAACGCAGCCCTAAAAGGAGCAATAGGATACGCGTGGCCTCGTTCGTCTTAGGTAGGGTGTCTTATAAGAACATATTGTTTAGATAACCTTAGGGCTCCTTAATATGCTATAAGCTAATAGGTTCATAATAAGGAGTTATAGCAGCAACATAGGTCACCTAGAGCTAACGAAGTGCATAAACAGATTAGCGTTAACAACATTCTCACCTAACCTGAGGCGAAGCAGCGTCTCCTTAAAAAGCATAACACGTAGTACTATAGTCTGAGGCGCAATTGCCTCTGCAACATGGAATGACCTAGGAGTCTGCCACTAGGAGCTAGATATGTGCCAAAACCTAGTTATTACGCGAAACATTGCTAGCTACTGCACTGTCATGAGAAGGAGGTGGCGTGTAGCACTGCTAAGCATCTATAGATTCTAATAATAGTTAGGCACCTAATAAAGTCTCTGTACATGTATTAGTATATATGCTAGATATATAGTATTAAGATTCTTTTTAGAAGATGTTAGGGTTTATAGTCCTAGCCTAAACCGTGATAGGAGTTGTAACTATTATGCTTATTAGTGAATGAGGTGACGCAATTATGGGTGACAAGAAACTAGCGGCGTTGTCCTCCGAAGCTCTATCGTGGCCCTATTAGACTAGGAGTAGGTAGTAGGTTCTAGTGCGCACTATCGGAAATCCCTTGAGACATCTAGCCACCTTGTGACCCTCGTTAGCGTAGCACCAAATTCATGCGAGCAGGCTACAGTGAGAAACCTTGGCTCAGGATTAGACACAAGAAATGAGGATGCGTGATGAGCTAGACTTCGATATAGTCTAGCAAGGAACATAGTGTAAGCAGGTGGGGGCCAGGTGTCACTAGAGATAGAGTGAAGATATGATGGGTGAATTGAGGGTTCTCGTGTGTATTGTGTGTGGCTCATGTATGTGTCTATCATGTGTGTGTGTAGTGTACAAATCAGAGGCTCTTGTAGTAGTTAATTGAGCTTAGTCATAGGACCGTAGTCATGTAACAGAGCTCTAGCTGCTTACACACCCCCTTCAGGTTCAAACGTAGTTCGGAGCTGATGTTGACTATGGATCCCCCTGTACCTGTGTGAGCAGGTAGCTGCAAGCGGTTGAAAACTAGCCTCCGTTTGTAAGGAATTAGCTTCTTAAAGGTAGAGATTTATTTAGCCTCTTTAATTTAAGCCTTAACCTCTTAATGTAAGAAGTAGTCTCTGTAATGTAAGGGAAGCTCTTATGCGAGACTAAGACTCTTGTATTATAAAGCTAAGACCTAATAAGAACTAGTTATCTGTTTAGCAGTTTAAGGTAGTCTTTAATGTGGATTCCTTATGCTTTTATAGAGGTGTAATCCTTGCTTGCTCCTTGTTCTTATATTTAGAGGGTATAGAGCCTGTATGTTAATTAAGCATAAAGTGCATGTGATGTATGAGATAAGCTTTTTGCTCTATGTAAACATAAATTAAGCTTTTTGCTTTATATGTAGGAGAACATAAAGTAAGCTTTTTGCTCTATGTATAAGAACATAAATTAAGCTTTTCGCTCTATGTAGGAGAACATGAAGTGAGCTTTTCGCTCTGCGAGCTTTTCGCTCTGTAGGGGTATGAATTAAGCTTTTCGCTCTGCAAGCTTTTCGCTCTGCGTGTATATAAATTAAGTGTATAGCCTTATTAAACCTATAAAAACTACGTAGGAGAAACTAGGAAGAGTACTACACTTTAGAAATGTTTAGAATTATAGGAGTAGTAGGGAAGTCTTTGAAATGAAGTAGTGACACCCAGTTTTCGTGCTTCTGTCTTGGAAGCAGCTTGGTGAGGCTATCAGCTGGCTGGCAGCTAGTCTGTATGTATGAGAGGTTGATTTGATTTGACTGAGCTTCCTGGCGTAGCCAGTGATGATGTATATCGACGTGCCGTACGGATGTTTTGAGCTGAGGAGCCGTGGAGGTGAGCAGCCTGATCGTTTGTTGATTGTCGCAGTATAGTAGGCGTTCGTGATCTGGATTGAATTTGATCTGCTCGAATAGTCTCCACTACCATATCAATTCTGTACCAGCAGCTGATGCTGCTACTAGCTCTGTAGTTGATTTGGTGACGCATCGTTGTGAGCTCTTGCGTGTGGCTGTGTGGTCGGCGTACGAAGCATTAGTGGCGCCATAGAAGTCAGGCATGTGACCGTCTGCAATATGAGCAGCTTTAGTAGAGATAGATGCATCGTAGTACAACACTCGATTTTTCGTGGCCTGCAGGTAGGCAATGGTTTGGTAGGCTGCTTGATGTAGCGAATGCTGAGGCAGTAATATTGCGATTGTGGCTGAGAATTGTAGGGCTCTAATTAGGAGTTGATAGGTGCAGCAGTGTGATGAGTTGTCGCTGCAGTAGATGCAGTAGGCTCGTCGCCAGCGTCGATCTCCACCTAATTAGATGTTGCTTGGCTAGGATTATTGTTGCTTGCATGCTGCCTCTGACGTTTGAATTGACGATTCTTCTCGCGGATTCGGTTTAGTATGCCCTTTTCGTCTGTAGCTTGGAAATCAGCTATTTTCTTAGCTTTTTTAGGGTCTGCTGTGAATCCTCCTCTGCGTAGCGAGGTGTTGATGTAGGGGCACTGTCCCCAGAAGTGTAGGTCGCCACATAGGCAGGGCTTTCTTGGCGCATCGTCCTGGCGCTGTCTCTTCCTGTATAGAGACTCTTGCTGTTTAAGTTCTAAATTGCTTAAACTTAATTTAGGTTCTGAATCGTTGAAAGTTGATGTATGCGTTGTACGATAGTACCGTAGGTATTCTGACAGCAGGTCTAGCATTATAGGATTGACCTTGTTCGTTGAGCTGCTCTCAGCGTTAGAGCTGCTTTTGGCCTTGGAACTGCTCTCAGCCTTGGATATAGTGATTGAGATAGTTGCTGCGTAGGCTGGGTCGATCTGCTTGATCGCGCGAATGAGGTCCTTGTGTGGCTGGTAGCCTGCTACCTCTGGTAGCTTGAGTTGCTGAGCGCGATCGTACGCAGTGAGGTAGGACATTCCCCAGTCCTTAATATTTTCGCTGTGTGTATGGAGTGTTTTGGCAGCTTGGTAGGCTCTCTGCACTTAGTATTCGCGGTTGGCCTGTGTTGGCGAGAATAGCTCTTGCAGCTTCTTTAGACGATCGCGTACAGATTAGATGTCTTTAATATAATAGACTAGATCCTAAGCCATTGTGTTAGCCATGTGAGCATCAATCTAGCCAATCTTATCTTTGATTCTTCGGTATTCTTTGAGCTCTATATAGTATAGGCTCAGTTCCTTTGTGTACTGCGCCTGAGCTGCAGCAGTAGTAGTAGCAGCTGGCTGTGTTGATGGTGATCCATCAGAATTGGCTGGCGTCGTAGGTTCGACAGGGCGAGGTGGTTTTTCAAGGACTATAACGCCTGTAGCCTCAGGGTTGATGTATTCCCATACGTCTGCAGCTTCTGCAAGCCTCTGTATAGTATAGAACCAGAGCTCCCAGGTGCTCGGGCCCTGTAGGATGATGGTTGAGCTTGCTTTCGACATGGATGCGGCGACGTAGGTGGGTAGGTAGGTAGGTAGGTAGGTAGGTATATAATGATTTAAAATAGTGCGGATGAGGCCAGGCTCATAACTGTAAGCAGGTGGGGGCCAGGTGTCACTAGAGATAGAGTGAAGATATGATGGGTGAATTGAGGGTTCTCGTGTGTATTGTGTGTGGCTCATGTATGTGTCCATCATGTGTGTGTGTAGTGTACAAATCAGAGGCTCTTGTAGTAGTTAATCGAGCTTAGTCATAGGACCGTAGTCATGTGACGGAGCTCTGGCTGCTTACACATAGACTTTCAGGATTACGCGCTAACACTTCTTCTTAACAAATTAAGCTAGAAGTTCATGCAAGGAGCTATCGCATGGATCAAGGAGAAGTTAGGCTAGGCTTAATCGCGAGTCTGCCCCTGAAGCTCGCATGAATTCTCACCACGCTGCAAGCCAAGACTTAGGATAGCCCAAGGCTGCTTAATAAGCCCTTTCCGTAAGTCAGTAAGGGAATTTTCGCCTAAGCTGTAGTAGACTATGACATAGGCTAGCTGCGCTATAATACTTTATGCAAGCAGGCTCTAAAGAAGACTTAGCTTATAATTAGCTATGTATAGGGGCTTATAACAGAGTTAGGTTATGTCTTATCTAGTTAGGCAGATTTAAAATACGAAGGGGTTTTCTGTTAGCTATGTTAGTTAGCATTTAACATAAGGTAGTTAGCAAGGATAGGAGAACAAGCTACTATTGCTAATAAAAATTTAGGCAACTTATTTAGGTTTATAACTGCTAGCTAAGGCAACTATAGCATAACTAAGTAATTTCTTTTAAAGCTAAGTCTTATAAAGGAGAAGTTAAAGTATACTAATTTAAACACATGTAAAGGAATTAGGCTAAGCTTTATCTTAAGCAAGTAGCTATACTATTAGAATTATTAATGCCTCTAGGTTCTTAAGTTATAATATTATAGAGATAAGAGGGAGTTAAATTTTTTAATAACAGACACGAAGCAGTAGGAGGCAGCTAGATGCTGCCTGCCACTTTGCAAATAAGTTTTATAGAGTAAGTTAACTTATAGTCCTTAGAGCAGATACGTAAGGTACTATAGATTACGTTAGAGCAGGTTAGCATAATAACTAATATGCTAAGTTATATTTTAACGTTACTACACTACGTGAAATCTACATGCTTGCTATTATCTATATACTATGTATTATACGCTCTTTATTAGTTGTTGCTAGCCTTCTATAAGCGCTATAATATCTTAGATAAATTTCTTATTCTACTTTAATACAGCCTTCTTGCCTATTATAGCCTACTCTTAAAAGACTTCTACTAACCTCGCTATTCCTTTTTCTAGCGCTTCTACTCTTGCTTCTAGATCCTGTATCCTTTTTATTACTAAGCTTTCCTATCTATATATAAGAATAGCTTGTTTTGTCTAGCATAGTAGAGATGCTTACTGTTTTAGAATTCTTTCTCTTAACACTAGGACTATAGCCTAAGTCTAAATCTTTGTCTAAATCTTTAAAGCAAACTTGCTTTTTGTTAGAGCAATATAAATAGTTGCTATTATAGGTCATAGGGCCTAGCAAACAGCCATGCGGATCTGCTAACGCGACGGCTAGCTACTATGATAACAGGTAAGCGCCTAGTAGGAGGACGCACAGCGTTACTGACCTAACTTAGCTAGTCCTAGCATGTTTCCTCCTCTAACCTATATACTCTATAGAGAGTTCTGTCCTTAATAGTAGCAGAGGATCTAGTTAGACTTTATAACATAGCAGGATAGGGATGCACTAAAGCTAATGTAGAAGAAGCAAGCGAAGCAAAGCAGATAGTATGTCCTTTATTCCCCCCTGCTACGCTAATTAAGAGAGCAAGGGGCACACAATGCACTCCACAGACGTAGACTTAGCCGCCTGTTCTGCCTACCCTAAGGGCATAGATCCCGCGCTAAAAATGACAGGAGGACTAGCAGCTAAATAGAACAACATCTTCCCCCTCCTCGTGCAGGCAGGGGCATGTAAGACTAACACCTATCCGCCATAGCATCACTAGCGCTAGCTACGCTTTCTGCTAGCAAGGGGGATTAATGCAGAGTGCTGCATCGTGAAGCAACTAGCTAGGCTTGGGGGCGTCCTAGATCCTAAGCTCTAGTAAGCTTTAGATCGTTAGGATAGGCACGCTTTAGTCATGCGTCTAGTGACGTCGTTAGGGGTTGAGGCTTAGATGCCAAGGGGTCATGTTAGTAGAGGCGCAACTGCATCCTCGTCCAGCCCATAGCGGAGCTAGTGCACTAGCAGGCACTGCCTACCTGCTTTAAGGCATCTAAGAAGCCTTGTTAGATAGCGCAGAGGACATAGGAGCGTATTTTAAGAGTTGTCTTTGCACGCTCTATAGACATCTCTCCTCTATTATGTTCCTTAGTCTCCTTGTTAGTTTCTTTTTTTGCTTTATAAGTAGGCTGCTGCTAGGCGTTATGCTCTTGTTTAACAATGCTTCCTAGCTTAAGAAGAACAAGCATAAGCAGTTCTAGGAGAAAATAGTAGATCTGCTTTTTAGCATTAGTTAAGCTAGCCTATTAACAGCTAGAATAGTAGCTATTACAATTATATTTATTATAGACATAGAGCCCTATTAGCTTAACCTAGTCGTCCTATGCACCCTTTAGCTAGTCGCTAGCGCGAATGTGAGTGCATTCTCTCTTAACAATTTGTCTATAAACTTATTAAGGGCAGCTTGCCTAGACAATTTATAGCATTAAAGATTTGCGCTAAGCTATATAGCTAGTGTATAGTAGCATTATGTAGACAGCGCCTAACATTGCCGTCTATCTATAGTGCAAGACTTTTTTTCTTCTTTTATTCCTTCTAATTATAGGCAGAGACAACTTTGTTTATAAGTATATATTGCTCTTTTACATTGCTATAGTGTTAGTAGTGTTATAAGTGCTTTAGAACAAGGCGCTGTAGACATACCTGCGCTCTAGAAACCCTGTCCCTACACATATGCGCACGTTATAATAGTTTGTTGCTGTTAACGTAATAGCAGCGTTATGTTAGATCCTTAGAGCAGTTGTTTAGTACAGTCTATAGCTTGCTAACGTATAAACTAGCAAGATCTGCTAGGGCATTGTTCTTATACGTCTTTGCTTCCTAAGGGTACGCTATCTTACCTTAACAGGCCTGTTTGCTTATATAAGTAGCATTGTTAGCTACTATTTACATAGGCAGGCCTAGGCGTTACATAATTAAGTTAATTAGGCGTCTAGCTTATATCTAGAATTATAATCTAGAGGAAGCTATTCTACTAACTAGCCTAACTAGCCTATAAGCTATAGCAAGCTTATAAGGGAGGGGGGCTATGTAGAGGCTACTATGTCTACTACTTATCTACATAGCGTTCTAGGTAGTTATAGCAGTCTTCTATTAAATAAACTAGCATCTACTATTTTCTCTATAATAGTTTCCTAGCTTACGCCCTAGATATAGCGCCTACCTTTAGTCTATAGCTTCCTATAACGGCCCTCTTATTAGAAGAGGATAGTCTGCTCCCTTGCCTTATATCTAAAGTATGTCTGCTACCTTAGAGTCGCAGCTAGGCCTGCATTCATGCTATGCCTAGGGCCCTCTATGCTATACTATATAGACGATTAGGAGCTATGTCTCCTATAGAGGGCTTCTGTAGCTATTTTTCTTTCTTAATAGCCTTTAGCCTTTAAATAGAAGCAGTAGCTTAGGAACGTTAAGCTGCCTTTAGTATTTTCTTTTATTAAGAAATGTAGACTAGAACCCTTCCCCCCTAAGGGTACGTTATAACTCTCCCTATCCTGTTTTTAGGCGACAGCATAGTTTCTAATTAATATCTCTAGCTTTATTTTCTAGCTCCTTCTTATAACTAAGTTACTTATGTATTAGAATAGCATAGCCCCCTTAACATAGTGTAACTATTACTGCTATAGCAGCACACTGCTACTATAAACAAGGCAGTTTAAAGACCTAGATATATAGCAAGACGTTCCTAGCAGTTTCCTATGCCACGCATTTATATATAGCATAACAAGGCAGACTAGTTATTATAGACTAGCTTACTATGCTAAGTAGTAACAACAGGATGTAGATCTTAGAGCTACTTTTATAGTTAGAGCTAGTTGCTACTTATTTATATCTATTGCCTCTTAATAATAAAACAGAGGTTATGTAGCAACGTAAGCGTAGAAGGGGTAGGTTTAAAAGTTAGTGTTATAGACAGAGAGCTAGGGGCAGAGTCGTTCTAGAGGAGATTAATTAAAGGCTTTAGACTGTCTCTATTTATGCTTATATGTCTCTTAGCTAGGGCATTGCTATAGTTAGGGTAGTAAGGTGCGTTACACTATGTAATAGGGTTTCTGCTAGTTAACTAGGTAGAACTTGCTGCCCTTTATGCATCTAGGTTATACAGCCCACTGCCTATGCAAATCGCCACAGCAACAGTCTTAGCATCCTAGCGTAGTAGCTTAGGCTAGCGTTTATAGCGGCAAGGGATAAGGATATAAAGCTATCTCTAGTCCCTGCTATACCCTTATCCTTTCTCTCTACTTCTATCTATTTCTCTACTTAACAAAATAGCTACATGTTTATTACTATCTTTTCTGTTCCTCTCTACCCCTTTTAAGGGCACTAAGTTTTTGTTTTATCTACCTATAAGCCCTTTAGACATAGACTTTAGCTTTTCTAGGATTAACTAGCTAGAATCTAAAGAGCTCTCTCTAGAAGATAACCTAGCCTTGTTGCTAATAGATAGATCTTTAATTATTACTAAGGATGTTTCCTTAGAACTACTAACGTAAGTTTAATTGCCTCTCTAGAAGAACAAATTTAACTTTATCTTATAGAAAGTGTCTTTTAATAGCATTATGTTATAACAAGAAACTAGGAAATTCTATAATCCCTAAGCTTCTGCTAAGCCTCTATAAAGCTGCCTTAACTATATATAAGACTAGAAAGAATAAAGGCATTACTATAAGTTATAGGTTTTCTAAAAATGTTAAAGAGAACAAGCTATAAGTTTCTATTATAAATAGAGAGAACTATAAAGTGCAGGGCTAGCAAGATATCCCTATCTATAGCACTAAAGGTATAATACTTAGCATGAAATAGTAGCTATAGCTAATAATCTATAAAAAACCTAATTATAATCCTAGAAGACGAGTCCTATTACGAGCGCATGTTTGCGCAACCTACGACTAATAAACCCACGTGTACCTTACCTATAGAATTTGTACCTAGAAGACTTTAATAGCATAGAACTAGAACCTAACTCCCTAGAATAATATTATATGCAGATACTAGACTTAACAATCTAGACGCTTTAGGAGATTAGTAGGAGAAGGTCTAGAAGCAATAGCTAGGACTTAGCTTCCTTAAGAAAACTAGGAATATAGAATTATAATACTACGTGCATGTATTTTATAAGCAACTAAAATATAGCTATTAGGAGTGTTTAGAATTAGAGGATCTTTCTAATAGATTTATAAGAGAGTTGCTTATAGCTTAGGTATAAATTTAGACTAAAGCCTTAAAAGCAGTCTGTTAAAATTTAAAGACATATTCTCTAGTATAAGAATTTAGCAAAGTTATATAAAGGTTTACTTTTGTTAAAATAGTATAAGAAATTTTAGAGTTATAGATTTTCTTAACTATAGGTCTTAGTGTTTTAAGCAATTTACATGTTATTTAGATTAATTTTTAATTCCTGCTAGCTTCTAGTTGCCAATTTATAGGTGAGGAGCTTGGCACCCTATCTTATCTATTGACCTAACTAGCACGTACTTAGGCTATTTACCTACGCTCTAGGAAAAAAGCAATCTATGCATTACACTTGCTACATTTAGCTAGATTTAGTGAGCTTAAAAAACGCCCACGCCTTTATCGCAATCTAGCTAGTTAACTAGAAATAGAAAACTCTATTTAGTACTTTAACTGCTCTAAATCCTTCTATGCTCCCTAATTTTCTTAAACAATAGCTACTTAGCAAGAGGGACAACAAGACACGTGTCTGCTTTGTTAGCTATATAATAACAACTTATCTAGCCTTATATCTTTAATCTTAGAAGTTAACAATTATACTTCTAAGTTTAATACATGATTAACAGACTACGTCTTTGTTAGGATAAACACGCAGGTCTTGAGCAGCATGGCACTAGAGGCTGTTCTCTCTATAGCCATAAGGAAGGAGCATGTTTGAGACAGTAACAGTGCAGGGGCTACACAGCTTGCTACATGTTTTTTAACATAGGTAGCTATAATGCTTAAGAGCTTGCTTACATAGCTCATGACACTTAGAAGACGCGTGCTATAGTTTAGAATAGCAATTAGCCATGTAGCAGTGTCTACACTTGCCTAGGGGCCTATGTTAGTTAGCAATGTCTCTTTTTTAAATAATTTGCGTAATGAAAGCACTATAGATTAACCTTAAAAGAATTAAAAGCAGAACTATAGAGAATGCTTGTGCTTACTTGTTATATATTTCTCTACACTTGCTATCTAGGCTATAGAATTTAAAATCGTCTAGTTAAGCTACTAACATGTCTATATCCTAGTGCTAAGGGCAACATAGGCTAAATGCTAGCCTAATTATATCTGCCTCTTTAAGCATGCTAAGGACTTTGCTCTACATTAGAATATAAGCATAAGTATCTACGTTACTAATAAAGTACATGCTATGTTTTGCTCTACTAAGCAGTATGTTAATTTAGTTTATTGTTTTTAAGAACCTAACGCTCTTTATTATATTGCTACGTACTAGAGAGATAACAACAACTTTTGCTTCCTTACTCTAGAAGTTGTTAATAGTAGCAATTCTTAGGACCTATTTAGGCTTTCTCTATATTAATTGCTCTAAGCCTTTCCTTTAGTATAGTAAATAGTTGCTTTAAAGTTTAGGTGCTACTTCTTCTAGCTAAGTGCTCGCACGCGTGACCTTGTCTACTTAGCTATAGATAACTTTAAAGGATCTAGAGAGCGCCCTTTAAAGTTTATAAAGCTAGCCTACGTAAGGAGTTAAGACTATAATCTTGCTGCTTTTATAAACGCCCTGTTAGGCAATATAGCGTATAAGGGCAGAGGTTATTTACACCTTAAATTTATTGCTATGTAACTTTCCTTTAGCGTTATATTAAGGGCTTGCTTCTAGATTTATATAATAGTACTAGAACACATTCTTCCTCATGCCTGCTACATTAGGTAAGCTTTTAGTATCTAGATAGTCTACTAGCCTAGGGTATACTATATTTTAAATTAGCCTAGAGATCTTAGGTCTCATGCGCCGTTAAATATTAAGCTAAGCAATGGGAATCTAATGCTGCCTAGTTAACTGTCTAGCTAACTGCTTAAAGAGACTATGATTAAGCTAATACTGCTTTCCTTAGTTGCTCTCTATAGAGAACAAGTTATAATTTCTAATTTATAGTCTTAGTTGCTTATAGTCTCTAATTAAGATAAGGTGCTACACGCTAGGCATAAACATGCTAAGCATATGCGCTTCTAAAACCTCTGTAGCTTTCTTATACATAACTGCCTTCGCGTTAACACTACGTAGAACTAAGGCGTTCTTAGCTAAGCTAGTTATAGTAAGTCTAATAACGTTAGCAGTACCTAAAATCTAGCAGTTAAGATCTTTATGCATAAGACTAATAGTTATTTATAAATTCTTAATGTCTTAAAGTAAATTAGACATATTATAGACAATATTACTAGTAATCTTGTTTGTCTAGTAATTTACTAACGCTAATCTCTTGTTATGCTTAAAATAATAGACATTCTCTTTTGCTAACATAAAGACTGTTTTAAGCTTAGATAATATAAATAATGTCTTATACTCTATAGAGCCCTTTCTATATTTAGCTAACTATAAGTTAAATAGTGCTACTCTTAATCCTGCCTTAGACTTAGTTTATATAGGCAACAAAAATTGCTTATAGATCTTAACATAGTTTTAATATAAGTAGTCTTATATAGAGTTCTAATTAGGATTTTAAATATAATAAGCGCTCTTTAGATAGTTAAGCAGGGTGTGCTTGCTAAGCTCTTTTGCCTTAAAGGCAAGGCTTAATGCGTATGCCTATGGCCTTAATTTAAAGCTCTGCCTAGAGAGGGTGCGTAGATTCTTTAATTTAAGCAAGCTAGATATGCTATTGCCTCTAATCTAGACTATGTTCTTAACGCTAGCAGTAAGCAGATGCTCTAGAAACTAATTAAGAGCATAGTTAGTATAGCAGACTATAAGGACAGGACCTAGAGCAGCATTTTCTTTGTTAGCAAGAAGTATACGTATAAGCTAAGTGCTAACATAAGATTTTCTAGTCCCTAGCAGTCCTTATATAAGTATAAACTTATAACTAAGGCTAGCAAGTAATGCTTTACACTAGCCTTTATTAAGCGTTGTTAAATGTTTTAGACATCCTTTTATATATATAGAGTTAGAATCTAGTTTAAAACAAAGAGAAATTATAGGATCCCTTATAACAGGCGATAGGTTAAATGTGAATCTAGGAAGGTAAGCATAGACAGGAGGCTATATAGAGCTTAAAAAGCCTAAGCCTAGTTTAAAGAGCCACTTAAGCAGAGCTAATTAACAACTAATAAGCAATTCTTATAGGTTTTTAAGGACAGGCATAAACGTTGCTAGGATAACGCCTAGAAACTCTACAAGCAAGCTATTTGCCCTCTAAAAGCTAACTATAAGAGCTATTAAATCTTAGACTGTTGTTGTTATAGCAAGATTTGCTAATACTACTAGCCTGTTTTTAGTAATTAAGCTATTACTAATTTAGTAGTCTATCTTCTTAGAAACTATAAAGAACATAGGTGTACCTTTTCTGTCGCAGAATATTATTAAGCAGAGCAGCACCTCTCCCTTAAGCTGCTTTATAGCATTCCACTACTAGCAACGCTAAACATCTGCTAGAGGTTAGAATTAGATCTAGGCCTTAAGGCTATGCTTCTTTGTCTACTGCATTTAGGTGACTATAGCACTAGAATAGACCTAGGCACGAGCACTCTAATAATAATAGGTCTAGCTGTTGTCGTCGCCCTGCCTAGTATTACCTATAGAATAATATAGGAGCAGATTCTAAATAGTGTGCTTAACTTTAGCAAATACATTATGCTAATAGAGTTAGAATTAGGTGTTAAAAATATATTTAACACCTTAAAGTAGATGCTGTAGAAGGTAAAGAGGTAATAGAAAATACTCTAGCTATTTACTATAGATCTTGCCCTTAGTTAGAAGAATAGCAATTTATAAGATGCTCTTTTTGTTATTATTATGTTAGCCTATAGCGGCTACTCCTAAGCTTAACATTTTAATCTTGTGCTCTAGCAGAGTAACTTAAAAAAGTATAAATAACTAACCTACTATATAGTACTCCTAGAAAGTCTATAGAGCACTTAGCAGCAGCAGGGTCTAAAATTAGGCACAGCATAGTCCCTGCTAAGAGAGCCTAATTTTAGACCCCTAGGTCTTAATCTAGACCTTCCTCTTATAAATAAAATAGAATTTACCTCTTAGAAAATCTAAACAAGCTTTTGCTGTCTAATTCTTTTAAGTTATTAAAGCTATTATAAGCAAAATAACTACGTGACATTAGATTAGATATAGCATTCTTTATATCCTTCTACTTATGTTTATTAGTTCTGTTGCCTTAGTCCTAGATGTTTTAACCTTATAAAACAACACTAAAGCTAAAATTATAACATTTTAAGTAAGTTACTTCTTTAACGCATAGAATTTCTAGTAATTAAATCTATAGCTTAACTTTATAGGTATTGCCTCTTAAGCCTATTTAACAAAGGTTAAGGTTAAACGTGCCTCTAAGCTAGATATTATCTAATTACTATAAGGCAGTATCTAAAGTGCTGCTGCTAGCGTAGCAACTAAGGTTCCTGTAGCAATAAGCTAAATTTAAAGTATAGTAAGTACCCTAAGCACTATAATTCTAAGCTTAATTAAAGCGCTAATTCCTTAAAATTTGTTGCTTAGCACTAAGGAATTTTGCATTAGATTCCCTTATAACGTTTCCTGCTATAGCTTGCCTCTTAACATTTCTAGCTTAATCCTAACTAATATATAGAAGTATTTCTAACCTAAGTAGAACAATATTAAATCCCTAAGCAGTGCCCTAAAGCGGATCACGCCTATAGCTATATATAGCTCCCTACTGCTAGGTTTAGCGCTAATGCTTGTTATAGCAGCTATAATAATATGCTTAATGTTTCTTCTATTAATCTTTCTGCTAAGCATATTAGAATTAAAGATTATAAAATTTAGTGTTCTGCTTTTGCTAGGAACAATATGTTATGTTCTTTTTATTACACCTGTTGTTATCCTAAGTATACTAAACTCTAAAGCTAAGCAGCTGCTGTCCTAGATTTAGGCTAAGCATAGAGAGGTAGGTAAACTTATAGTTTAGAGCCTAGGTTTGGCTAGTGTTATAGTAATAGCTAGCGTACTATCCCCTATCATGTTATAAGTTTTTAAAAAGAGATTAGAAGGGAGCTATGTAGCACGTTAGATTTTAGATTAATATATAAAGGCTCACTCACGTAATGCCACAGGTCTAGAGAATCGCGCTAACTAGAAAAATCACATGGGTACTTCTGGGAGTGGTTTTAGAAGATGACTAATTAGCTTAGAAGAACACCTTTTAATAGAATCTAACTTAGAGTAGCTAAAACACTACCCACGTATTGAAATTAATATAGCCTGCCAAAGGTTCGCCTTCTAGGTACGTGAGCCCCTGAGTTTTGTTGCTAACAATTTATCTACGCACTTTAGATCTCTTAACCTAGCAAAACTCTTAGAGACACGTTTCTTAACGCCAAAGTCCTCTCTTAAAGCTTTAAGACTTATCCTTTAGCCAAGTAATTATTGTTTAGTCTCCCAATATGCGCAGAAAGTGTAGCAGTCGTGACGTAGCAAAGAATAACTACTAAAGCAGCTTTTAATTTAACAGACAGTAGTAGTTAATTTAGAGCTATTAAAAACTATAAGCGCACTAGCTAACGTTTCACTATGTAACGTAAAACGTAGGGCTAGCAAGCATTGTGGCTAGGGTTATAGATTATGCATAGACATTAATGTAGCATTCTTAAAGAAACAATAAAACACTTAGATTTAGCTAGCTGTTAAACCTACTCTAGCGCTATATCTTTTAGTTGCTAGAACAAAACAACTCTAACGTCTAAGAATAACTGCGCTATATATGTAATAAAGCACTAGATAATAAAGAAAAGCAAGGTAGAGGTAAGCGTAGTAGTGTTAAGACATTTCTAGAGCTATATAAGGTTCACGTATATCTACAGACTAGCTCTAGGAACTACTAGTAACGAACTCTTCTTTGCTAGTCCACTATAAAGCTATTCTGCTACAGCTAGTGCTAGCAGATCTAATTTAATGCGCTAGTTATAGAGGTAGACAACTCTAGGTTCTACAAGACGTAAGCCTTAAAAGATTTACAAGACTTCTTTATAGTTATAGAAGATAAGTAGAACAGAGGTCTTGTTATAGATTTCCTAGACGTTAGTAATGTTTTCTTTCTCTGTTAAATAACTATTAAGCGTGTTGTATGTTAACATGACATAGCTATTGTTATATATTATAGATTAAATTAATAACATAATATACATAAGCTCTATATCTATTAAGAAACAGGCAACATATATTATTAAGATTCTAATAGGCTCTATAAAGTTAATTAAACTGCTAAGATTAGGGTGCTTAAAGACGTCGTTAGGCTTATAAATGTTAGCGTAGATAATAGTAGCTGTTCTGTTTATAGCAAGAAGCTTACGTCTTTCCTTAACTACTATTAGGTTTTAGTTAACGTATATAATCTTCGCTGCTAGTTTAATTACTTAAGCAAGTTTATAGATGTTGTCCTTAGTAATATAACTAGAGCTAATGTTAATAAATTGCTTAATTCTATGTCTAAGCATATATCTTATGTAATAACAAAGGAACAAGCAGTTCTCTTCTATAACTCTTATAACGTTAGGCATAGCCTTCTAGACTTTAATTATAGCTTCCTTATTAGCAGTTAAACTATTGTTGCTATTAAGAAAGGCATTAGAAATGCTAGCAACATTAGGCGTTGCTACGTAGGTGTCGTGCATTTTCTCTTGTTAAGGTAATTCTAGTAGAGGTATAATTTCTATTATAGAGTGTTTAGAAAGGGGTTTAAATTAAAAGGGATGTTTTTTCTTATAAAGTTTGTACTCTGCTTTGCTTATATAGTATTAGCTAATTTACCTTGTAACTTTATAGTTAATCTAGGCTTGCCTTAGTTATAAATATAGTCGTCTAGCTATGTGTAGTGTATAAGACAACTAATAATAAGAATATGCCACCCTAGTTAGCATAAAACACTAGCAAAGCTATAGTTCTTTGCTAACTCTACAAAGCAGCGCTCGTCTAAGTGTTTAGCTATGTAAGGCTATCTAATTAAATATATGTTGCTAATTAGAGCAACAATTTACTAAGAACTCTACGTTTTAAGTTTTCTAGGAGGTAGGAAGTAAATATTTCTAAATTTAGATTATAGTTTAGTTTATAGCCTTGTTTAGTGCCTTCCTAAACCTCTTATAGGCTAAGGTGCCCTTAATCGCGCTACAGATATAATGCACAGCCTTAAAACGTAGGGGCCTAACCTTAAATAGCGCTACCTCTATACTTTTTATGCTATTCTCTAATTAGCTAATTGCTCTATTAGCCTTGCTTTGTTAGCCTCTTCTCTATAATCTACCTGTCACGTTAGATATTAGATATAAGCTGTTCTGCTAACAGGGCAAGGTTAATTATTAATAAAGAGGGAGATATTGTTGTTAGCAGCCTTAATTACTTAAAGCCTCTCGTAAGCAAGCGTTAGAGGGCACAAGATCTAGCTAGGCAATAGCACTACTAAATCCCAAAATTAGGACATAGAAGTATTACATCACAAATCCTTCTCACCTAAGCCAAAGAGTAGTCTGTCCTTAGAGGTCGTAACAATGTGCCTCCCTTCTTATAATAACTAATCTTTAGTTTAGAAACGTTTTAAAATTAACTATAGAGAAGCGTCTAATTATAAACTACTTATATTAAGAAACTAACCTATCTAACGTTATATAGTAGCACTCCTAGAGGAGGAGAAGAATAGCAACATTAAACATAAAAAACAGAACTATTCTAGGTACATAGATATAACTATATAATATATTGTCACCTATAAGGACTATAAATGCCGTTTAAGTAGGGGTTAAATTAGTAGAAGAGCTATTGTTTATGTTATAGCTAGCAGTCTAGTTTAATTAAGGGGCAAAGCTGCTTAATATACTATTGCTCTAACTTAGGATAGCTAGAACTCCCTTTGCTAATGTGCTATGTAGACAATCCTCTTCTATAGTAGTTATAATTATAACAGACTCTATACTAACTAGCAGTGTAGAAGAGCTAGTCTATGAGAGGAGTATAGTTACTGTTCTAACAAAATTGTTTACCTAAATTTATATAATAGCTTTAATAGTACTAAAACTATTTATAATCTAGGTTAGGCCTAGGCAAGCCTCTAGCGCTGTCGTGCTTGTTAAAACAGTTAGCCCATTGCCTAAAACTAAACTTAGTCCTATTGCTGTTCTAAACGCAGTTAGCGTAGAAGCTAGGCTAACACTTGTTGTTATTCTAATATTTAATTTACTTGTTAACACTGTTAAAGATAGTTAAAAACTTGTCTTGCTGCTGTTAGTCTTAGAAAACTGTTTAATAGATAGTCTAAAGGTAGCAAAAGTAGCTTTAGATAGCATATTAGCACAAGCTGCGTGCTTAGGTAGCAGGCTTAAGCTAAGGGCAAAGAAAAGAGGAAAAATTATAACAAACATTATGTTTACTATATATTTATAACAAAGAACATGCAAGGATTTAGACGAGTAATATAGGTATACTATAAAGAGGGCCTAGAATTAGTCTTATAGAAAGGGCCTAGAATTAGGCACTACTAGCTTATAGTTAATAATATAAAAGCTAGGATAGAACTGCTTCGTCCTCTAAATTAAACTTATTAAAACATTTAACATAGATTTAGATTTAGACTATAATAGAGAGCATCTAGACTTAGACCTAATTAAGGCTAGTACTTTAGATTTGCTAACTTAAAGGGTAGAAGAGTTTTAGCAAATGCACTAGCTTAAGATAATAGAGAGGCTTATAATTAAAAATAACATAATATAGAATGCTATTATATAATATTAAAAGCTTTAGTGTTTAATTCTTAAATTACTTAAACAGGCTTTTAAAGCTTTATAATTGTTATAGAAAGCACTTAGACACTGCTTTAACAAAGACATTACTGCTAAAGAAGATTAGTTAAGATTTTAGAGCATTAGAAGGGGAAAGCAGAGTTAGCAATATAGTCCTATAGGTTAGATATAAGAAATTAGATTTTTAAACTAAAACTTTATAAAATATGCATTATAATAGTAAGCAAATTTAAGAAATAATAATTTAAATGTTTATCTTAAGTCTCTATTAGTAAATTCCTCTTCCCCCTTAAACTCCCTTATAGTGTTCTAGCCTAACCTTAATATAGAATAACCTTTTAGAGGTAGAGCTACTAGTAGCGTTTCTATAAGTAGGTATCTATAAAAGCTCTATAGTATAGATCTTTTGCGCTAAGGCGTAGAGGAGATTAGGCTAACAAGATTATTCTAGACGTAGGGCGTGGCTAGCTTAAATTTTATTAAGCTAGGGACTGTTTGTTCCTTAGCATTATGTTTAGTTAGAGATATAGCATCCTCTAAGCTCTTTAGGGCCTTTCTCTGTCTAGCTTGCCTTATAAAGAAGACTAAGGCAGCAGTAAGCACTGTTGCTAGTAAGATGCTAATAACTATACTAGCAATAGCGCTACCTAATACTTTCTAGCTCTTTAAATTCTTAGACAAGGAGGATGTTAAATTAGGCTGCGAGCTTGGACTAGAGCTTTCTGCTAGCTAAGGCTAGCCTAGAGCGAGCTAATAATCTACGTTAATTGCTGCAGACTTTTACGTGCTAATAGACTAGCCTTTAGCAGGATTAATTACACTAACTATTCTGTTTAGGTAGCATAAATTAAGTGCTGTATAGTAGAACTATATTAGAAAGTTGTCTCTAATAGTAATATTAAAAGTTAGGACCTATGTAGGCGTTAGTTACCCCTAGTAAGTAGGAATATAGGGTAGCATATATCTCTATTAGTTAAGACTGCTTACGTAAGGAAATTTTTAGAATAGAACCCTGTTTGCCTAGGATAGATTAACTTATAGGGCACGCAAGGATTACATTAACTGCTTCTACAGGCCTTAGATCCTATATATTTGCTATGAATTACTAAGTAGTTAGTTAGGAAAAACTTAAAGACAACTAAGTCCCTAATATCTATAGTTGTTGTTGTTAGATTAAAAACATAACTTCCTATAAATCTAACTCTTATTATATAGATCTAGGCTATGTCTATAAGCAGTATAGACAGAAGGAGAAGTAGGAGCTAGCAACAAGAATAAGTTATAGTAAAAAGATAGAAAAACAAGTAACTTAAGATTTTATAAGTTTATTAATGTTAATAATAGCAAATTAGAGAGGAAAATAACGCCTTTTAACCTACATAGAATGCTATAAGGTTTGCAAGGGTCAGGGGGCCTGCTTCTAGAACCCTTTCTACAGGGCAGTGCAGAGTAATTAGCTTGTATTTCTATAGAGGCAGTGCTACTCCTAGACTAAAACCTTAGCTTACTAAGTGCAAAGTAATATTTTCTTAAAATAACTATTTAGAGTTTACGCTAAAGCTACTTAGTTTCTATGACTAACAATCCTAATTAGCTCGTGTAGTAAGAAACTAGGCCTCTATGTCCCTAATTAGTATAACGCCTAATGCTTCTAGGGTAAGCAAATATAACTACATTGTCTAAGCACTAAGTTCCTGCTAACATCTACATTAGAACTACACACCTAAGCGCGTATTTGCTAAAAGTAGTCTAGTTAACGTAGAAGAATCCTAAGGACAAGCATAGTATAGTCCTTTCTTAGCATATAGAAGGGCAACTTACGTTAACAACTACGTTGCTTACCTCTAAAACAGCTATAGAAGTAACATTAAGATAAGCCTCTATTAACGTAGTAGGAATTGCTGTCGTCTAGCTAGGAGAAGTACTGCTGCTATCATTTATAGCAGGATTTTTTAGAGAGCTACTGCTGCTAAGGCCTGTAAAGCTTAAACCCTTTAGATCTAGTAGAAAGTTAAATCTACTATTGTTCTTTGCTTCTATAATAGTAATAGGAGCGTAATTTATATACGTCTTGTCTATAAGATAAGACAGCTACACCCACGTGAAAGTCGTAGGGCTATCTATTAACTCGTCTAGCATAGGTATAGTATAGGAGCGTATATAATCTGTCTAGTTAGAGTTAGAAGACAAACACTATACTCTAGAGAGATAGTTATTACTATTATTGTCTATAGTGTTAAGATTAAGCGTAGTATTTGTAGGACAATTGCTAGGAATAGTATATACGTTTTGCTAGTTTAAGGGATCTTTAAAATCCTAGAAGCTAGGTAAAGCGTATGTCATAGCAATAAAGCAGGCCCTATAAATTATTAGACTAGTATAGCTAAGGTAGCAAGACACTTACTCTCTGCTATAAGTAGCAGCAGTAACAAGATAAAGAGGTTAAGGTAAGTTGCTAGACTATATACTACCTATATAGTTGTTAGCAAATAGAGCTTTATTCTTCTTACATAGGAATGTAGATTATATTATAGAACTATTTGTTAAGCCTTTTTTATAGTTATAAGGCTTAGGAATGTCTATTATAGCATGTGCGCTAACAAGGGCAACAAGGCTTAGAACTATAGCTATCTTTTAAATTATTTTAATGTAATATTTAGGTTAGGTTCTATAGAAAAAGACTTATTAAAAGTGCTAGCTATCTCCTTATAAGTTAGCCTAGGGAGGTAGTATAGTTTTAGTCTTGCGCAAGGCTAAAGGGTAAGCAGTTAGACTAGTTCTAGACCCTTAGGTTAGAGCAGCTAGGCTGCTGTAATAGGCTTACATAAAGTTATAGTTAATTTTAGACTAACTTTAAATTATAGAAAACAATAATAAATTATAAAAAGCAAATTATAACAGTGTTTAATAGCCTATACGCTAAGTATATTCTCTCTATCTGTTTCTATCTAAATCCTGCCTAACGTACTAAAAAGTAGCAGCTATTAACTACTTACGCCGCTAAGTCTTTTGCTGTTGCCTAGAGTCAACTTTATCTTTATCTTTAAGCACGCCATGCTTCCTTTTTAGGGATAGTAGAAGAGACTCTAGCAATTATACCTTTAGAAGACTAATGCTATTGCCATAAGTAGAGGGATCACTCTCGTCCTTAGCATTAGCCTGCGTTTTTGCAGTTATTTCTAGGTTATCGTTAGCGCATAATAGCTAACATCTAACTTTGTTAAGCTTAGCTTCTAAGTTTAAAACCTAATCTTAGAGGCCTATAACTATCTGCCCTATTTCTATATTAATATTAACAAGTTTATTGTTCTCTTTCTTAATTTAGATCTTTAATTTATTAAGCTCTTAATATCTAGCTTAGTATGTAAGTAGATCCTCCTTTAATTAATGTAAATGCCCTTTAAGGCGTTTATACTTAGCATTCTCCTAGCAAAGAACCTTAATGTCTTAACCTATAGCTTTATTTACGTTAGATAATTATAGTAATTTATAATATTCTATAAAGTATGCTTTTTTAAATTTCTCTATACTAGAAGTAAGAAAGGCGTTATAGGCAAGAACCTAGTCATGCATAGTTTACATAAGACGACCTATAGTAACAATGCTATTAAGAATGCCTATAACGTAAGGCTTTAGAGAGCGCCTAGAGTTATTTAGTAAGGGAGGTACTATTCTTGCCTAGTTGTCTATAGTAATCTAGAATAGTGTGAGAGCAAATTTAGGCTTAATATAGCAAGACTTTACTTAAGGCATTATAGCTGTTAAGATAAGGTATAAAGTTATAGTGTCTAGGAAGGTTATTAGAGATAAAGGTATTTAATTTAGCTAAGCAGTAGTATTATAAGGAGGATAGTCTTTACTACATTCCTTGTTAAGTTATAGTTATACTAACAGGGCAATAGGTATATTTATAGTATCTAGAACTAAATAATTACGTAACAAGAATTATCTGCTAAGCTTATATTCTAAAACGTAAGCTAAGTTTCACGTCGTTGCACTCTAGCAACTAGTTCTAATTTAATTAGTTATTACTATCTTAGTTTTTAGTAGTGTTGCGAAAACAGGATTATCTACACACAAGCGTTAACTGTTGTTAGTTAACTCTCTAGATCTTAGAGACTCTAAAACGTAGCTACTAAGCTAAGGAATATAGAATTTAATTAGAACCTAATTTTAAGCTTTCTTAAGACTATAATTAAGGCTAGCGTAGCTAAGCTACTAACTGCCTACTTAATCCCTATAATCTCTTAGCAAACGTTGCTAATTTAAGGTTAAGGCTGTGAACGTTAATAACCCTGTTGCCTTTGTTTTAAACAACGTAGCTACTTATCTTTAAGGCTAAATCCTTTTAATTTAGAATAATTATAGCTATTAATGCTACGTAACATGCTTAACAGCATACTAAAGGGTATCTTATTATATAGCGTTTTGTTAAAAGGCTCTTAGAGTAGAGCAATAAAGCTATAGCCTTAGTTAACTTTGCTTCTATATACTAGACTTAGTGTTTATCTTTAACTATATCTAAAGCTAGAGAGGGGTTTAAACTTAAAGGCACTAGAATTAGGGGGTAGATTTTAGTCCTAAAGGCTTAGCAATAGATAGTACGCATCTAATAAATAAGCTAATAGAGAGAGCTCTAATATTAGCATACTTATACTCTAAGAGCACGTGTCTATACTTCTTTATTAACTAAATTATTACTTTCTCCTTACTCTAAGATTTAACCTATATTTTACTATAACTATGTCTAGCCTATAGACAACCTCTATATAACTAGTTAAAAACACGCTAGATTTAACTCTGCCTAGCTACTTATTATTTAATCTTCTTAATCTAGTAGAACCTATACTTAATATCACGCCTAGCACACTGCCAAGCAATATAACCTTTAACTAGTCTAGCAGCATTAATCCTACCTTCCTGTTACTATCTAAACTAGATAGTTTTGTTATTAAAACACTCCTAAGGGATAACAAGGCTTCTAGTAAACCTATAGCTAACAAACAAAGCCTTAGAGAAGCTATAATATAGCTTAGACATAGCATAGAAGCAAGGCTAGCGTAGATAGAAGATAGCCTTAGGGTTATAAGTTAGAGACTAATAAAAGTAGAAGAAGCTAAAGAAACATAGAAGGCTAAGTATGTTAGTACTACCCTACTTTACACGTATATTCTTACTAATAGTATAAAAGGATTTAATAATAGAAAAAGTAAGTTTAGGCAGAGTTAAAGAAATTACTTTATAACCTATAGGAGTACTATAATCTCCTAAATTTAACTGCTAAAAAATTAGTTAGGCTAGTTAAATAAGCTTAAGTTATAATTTCTTAATATAATTACTATAGAATTTAGGTTAGTTTAGCTATGTAGATCTTTATAATAATAACTCTATTTCTTCTAAGGCTTACGTTAAATAAAGACTTATATTTTCTCTCTTTCTAGTTTAACATCTAAGTAAAACAGTAGCTTAAGGCCCTAAAAACAGAACAAGATGCTTATAGAGTAGCTTAAGGGTCTAGAATTAGGTAAATGTTATAGCATAAAGCAGAGTATAATAATATAAACTCTTTAAGGTTAGACTTGCCCTTAATTTATAAATATCTATAGTTCTTATACCTAAAGGTTTACTATTAGAGCTAGAAAATTATTATAACATTATGCTAAGCTATAACAAGCTTAAGATTTACTTATTAGCTAATACTAACATGCCCCTAAAGAACAATGTTAATTAAGCTACCTATAAGCAGGGCACTTACCTAGCAGGCAATCTACCTTTAAGAAGGATAGAGTTAGCAAAGAAAATGCCTACCCTAGATATTTCTATTATATAATAACAAAGGAAATAGAAGAACACTTAGCTTAAGAAAGAACTTTAGTACTAATAAAGAAAGCATAGTGCTAGCATATATTTACTTAAAGAGGTTTAATTTATAGTTAAATCTCTTTAGAAAGCACTTGTTAATTTTAAGAAGCTAAACTTAGAATTTAATAACAAAGTAATAGATAAGTAATCTTAGAGAAGATAGTATATTAAATAGATTTATATAACTCTTCTATATATAAAATATATATATCTTAGCTTAAAGTTAAAGTTAAATTAAGCCTGCCTACATAGAGGCGTTGTTTCGAAACATAGACGATCTAGCAGTTAGCCCACATTCTAGCGGCTAAGGTATTAGTCGCATCTGCCTATTAGCTTGCTTTATTTATCGAGTTTTATATATATATTACTATGCCGCTCTCAAGTAGCCTTAGCTTTGAAACCTATGTTGCTGCCGTGACAGGGGGCTAAGCTGTAACGAGCTAGGGACCTAGGTTTTGTTAATCGCTTACGTAGTCTATCGCGTAACTTCTAGCAAGTAGAAGCAATGTATTTACATCTATCGCCCCTTTCTATTATTAGGCTAACTATAGCCTATCTATAGATAGAAGAGCTTATATCTATTTCTAATCTAGAGCGCGTCTAGGCCTATAATTAGGACCTTAAGACTAAAATTAGAGTATATTTAGAACAGAAGCTTCCCTTGCCTATAGTTAATTATAATTAGGCACATTAATTCTATATCTTATAAAAATTAGTTTATTTATGTTTAAGCCTTAAAGCAAGAAAATTTAGATTTAAAACAAAACTTCTACTTTATAGCGTTTAAGTCTAGTTATTATAGACATAAGTAATAGCAAATCTTATATAAGGGCAATTAGTAAGATAACATTCTATGGGGTTAGGAATAGCGTACTAATATATATTAATAGTCTATAGCTCTCTCTTTGCTAAGTCTAATAGTGTAGGATGTTCTCTAAAAGCTTAACTCTATTAGAGCTAACTTTGTTTAGATTTTTGCTATGTATTAAGAACAAACGCGTATTAATAAGGCGTTAAAGGATAATATAACTAACATGTTAGCCTTTTATAAACTGCTACGCTATATATATAATCTTATAGACTAGGAAATTATGTTGCTTAAGTCTCTACTATATAACAGCAATAACAATGTAAGCAATAGTTACATAGAATCCTTATCTAAAAGCTCTACTAATAAAAAGATAAAGGATTAGCAAAAGAAGATATTCTATCTTAAAGCAGAAAGCTATAGAGCTAAGCGCGCATATAAGGCTAAAATAGCTATAATAACTAACATTACCTAGAAGTATAAAGAAGCACTAAAGCACGTAAGTGCTTTAGTTGCTGCTAGTGTAAAGAAGATATCTAAGCTTAAAGCAAAGGGCAAATATTAAGTTAGCAATTAAAGCTATAAGATAAATAAGAGTAAAGAGGCTTAAGGCGTGTTTTTTTGCTACATTATTAGATCTCTTCTAATATTATCCCATGTTAATAGTTCCTAGTAATACACGTAAGACTACCTATAGATATACTCTTTAAGCCTTTAGGCTCTCTTATAAATCATTAGCGCGCAAGCGCTTTAATTGCTAGGATTATAATTTAAGTTAGAGCATATAATTTTATATTCTAAAGCAGTAAACAGAGTAAGATTTGCATAGATAGAAACTAAATTGCTAAGATAGCGTAGTAGGTTTTAGAAATTCTCTCTTAGAATAATTATGTTAGTAGAAAGGAAGTCTAGGGTTTTATACATGTGTTAGGGGAGACTAAAAGTAGGCCTTTAGAACTAACTATAGCATCTATTCCTTTTAGATTTTATTTATGTATCCCTCTAGTAACAAAGAAGTATAAGTTAGTTATAAATCTTTTCCTTTTATAGCACCTCTAACTATAAAAATTTTTACTATAGCTAACATGTCTGTTAAGGAAGACATGCATAATATATAACTTTAAGCGTAGCGTAGGAAAAAGCACTACTAATATAGCATAGGAATTATCTAGACAAGCAGCGGCACATTTACTGTCTCCTATGGCTGCAAGTATAAACAGATTATAAGCTAGAGTTAAAGAAGCTAAAATTTAGCACACTATGTTCTCTATAAGAGCCTGTTATAAGCAGAGAGCAGACTAGAATTCTTAAGCCTTTTAAGAACAGGCTAACAATGCTTAATAAACTTATTTTATCCTATAAGAAAGGAATTAAAAAGTGTTAATAATTAACTCTATGTTACATAGTAAACTTGCTAAGGTGTAGAAAGAAAATAAAGCATATAAACAACAACTTAGGCTACATAAGCAAGAATAGCTAATTAGCAGTAGTAGATTAGCTTAAAGTCTAGCTAAACTAACTAATGCTACTATAATGCTAGAAAGTCGCACTGTATTGCTAGCCTAGAGGGCTGTTGTTAGCAGGCTAAAGCAGAGAGCAACTAGCAGGGAGCGAAGCGCGAAAAGGAAAGTTAGAGACTACTTGGAATAGCATTTTGATGTCTAAATAATAGATATAGCTTCTGCCTTAAATGTCATTGTTCTCACTACATTGCCAAGCGTGCAGGCGTTAGTGGTTGCATTAAGGTTTGTAAGACTTCGTGCGCATTAGCCAAACATGCTAGGCTGTTTGAAACAAAACATAGCAGTACCTCGTAGTAAGCCACGATTGTCATAGGGCTAGTAGTTCGTGTATTAGAAATTTTTAGATCTGCATCGCCCCCGCAAGACAGCTAAGCGACACGTAGGATCTACAGACCGCATAGAAAACAGCTAAGTTAGAAGTTGCTAAATTTAGGACTAGAACAATTAAGTATGTTATTTAAGAAAGTGACCTAAATTTACACTAGAGTTAAAGAGGAAGAGCAAGGGACTATGTATTTTTAACTGCTGTTAGACATACGCAGCTCCTAGCGTTTTATTAGGAGAGAGAGTCCTAAAAATAGTTCCTTAAGGCGGTGCTCTTCTCTAGACAGTTAAAGAAGTTAAAGACCCTTTAGAGTATAAGTTCTCTAAAGCAGGCATAGACATGTCTAATCGCCTAAACAACTATGCCTTTTTAAAAGCCTAGCCTTTATAAAAGACTAAATAAAAAAAAGAAAAGGTAATTTAGACTGTTAAGAGGCAAATGCTAAGAGTACGTAGAGCTTCCTAGAGTTAAGCTAGCGCTCTTTATTGCTTTTAAGAAGGTAGACAGGAATAACAACATAAAAAAAGAGTTTTATTCCCTTTAATCTAAGCAGAACATTCTCTAGTTAAGAAACATAGACGGCATTATAAATAGCCTATTATTGTTGCTGTTGCCTTAGCTAACTAGTATAGCTATTAGACGACTTAAACAAGAACAAGTTGCTAGATAAAATAGAGAGCAACATTAAGATGCCTTATAAAGGAGAGGATAACATAGAAAGGGATAAGAAGAATACCCTAGTTATAGGTAGCTAATACCTAGATTTGTTAGGCTTAACTAGAAATAGGCTAGTATTTCCCTCTCTACCTAAGCTTAATCTTAACTTAATTTGCGATATCCTGTTGTTCTAGCTTACTAACGTTAATCTTCTTATTATAAAACGTATAGAGAAAGGCAATATAATAGCAAAGTTATAGCATAAATTAGCTGCTAACACTATAGTTTTCTACGTAATTATTATTAAGAGGGGCTAACAAATAGGAAATTATTTTAGTTTTACTAAGCAGCCTAGCGGGCGAGCAGGTGAAGCACTGCGCTATGGGGGCCCCTTGTTATGTCTTAGCCTGCCACATGCTAAGACAGACAGACTGCTACTAACAATAGTGTAACTAAAAGTCCATAAGACACTAGTAGTGCTAGCAGAAAGCAAAATTTATCTAAGTTAGTTAACACTAATTAGGCACTAGTGCTTTTATTATCTACAAATCTAGCACTTAGCGCTAAGAACTATAAATCTTAAGAAGGAATAAGGGTCATAAAAAAACGTAGACTTAACATTACTTATCTCTTAGCAAGTGTAATTAACTTTATAATAAAAATAATCCACATTAATCTATCTAACAGAAAGATAAGCAAGGTAATAGCTTAGATAGAACAATTATTATCGTTTAAGAGAATAGCTAAAGATATACATGTACGAAATTAGAGACTCTATAGATTATTAAAGATGCTAGAAGAGATAAGGATTATAGCCTTATAGATTTCCAAGGCTAAAGTGTCATAGAGTTACGTCTAACTACTAATATAACGTTAGGGTTATAATTTGTAGCAGAGGGTAGCATTTTTGCTTATTCTCATTAGATAAAAACATAGATAGAAAGACTAGTCCTACTAATTCTAAAGTGTCCATAGGCTAGTAGCCATCCTGTAGTGCTAACGTGTAGATATATACCTTGCCCCTTCGCTAAACTTGAATGTAGACGTTAGCGCCGAAGCATTTCTAGAGTCTCTCTCCTTTCTTTAAAAGAGTAACAATCTGCCTTCTAAAGTTCTCTCCTTGCTAACAAGCGCCTGTCTTATAGCACGTCCTTATTTTTAGGATAACTGTTAAGCAATAGAATATTTTTTTCTCACGTGTATAATATATAATTAGTAATATAGGTAAGTTATAGTCTTAAATTAAATCTTAAAAGTTAGACAGACAAACCGCGCCTCTATTAAAATCCTACGACAATCTAAACTTAGATATATGCTAAGCCCTATTAGCACGTGCTATATATCATAACAAAGTATATAACTATAACCTTGCCTAAACAAGCTAGAAGCACCTAGACTATTAGTTGTTACCTCCTATAAGTATAAAGTTCTTTCTCTTTTTAATCTCTATACTGCTAGTTGCTATATGCTATCCTACACTATAAGCCTTTTATCTTCTAGGTCCCTTAATCTTAAGTAGACAATTATAGGCTAAAGACGTTAATAAAGTCTCTTAATTTCTCGACGATGCCCTAGGGCTTTTATCTTAACAACTTATAGACAGGGCAGCTATAGCCCTAAAGTTTAAGCTAGATAAGTTACACTATAAAGCCTCTATTAACGCTGCTTTCTAGAAAGCACCTACTAAGGATCTTCTAATTATAAATGTAACTCTTACTGCTAACTAAGATTCTTTCTAAGCAGTAGTTAAATTGTTAAATAGGATAGCAAAGGGCAAGGGGCTTAGAAACATTTAGAAGATTAACAACATACAGTGCTTGCAAGTTTTGCTAGCTATTAATGTCTATTTTTGTCTTATAACGTCTCTAGAGGCTAGAACAACTCTAATTATTGCTAGGCGCCTAGAAGCCTGTTTTTCCTAGATCATGTTTAATTTTCTCTGCTTTTATAGATTATTAATATGCGTTTAGCTCCCCTGTTTCTAACTATAATCTTGCCTTCTAAATAGAGAAAAAGCCCTTGTGCTTTCACTAATCGCTTAACAGTAAAAGGTGAGCCACTAATGTAGCACAGCTCCTTGTTCCCCTATTAAAGAAGAATTAAGAACTTGCCCTTAAAGTTATATTAGTTTTCTATTTGTCTAGGGCAATATGTCTACCTCTATATTCCTAGAATTAGCAAGACATTAATGGCTTAATGTTATCTGTTCTATGTTATATAGTAGGAAGACAAAGCAGAAGAAGGTACTAATCTACTATTTATTATTTAGAGGAGAAAGGGACTTAGCTGTTGTCTTATCCTTCACGCTAGAAACGCACTTAATTGCTAATTCTAAGAAGGCATTATAGTTAAGGGTCTGTATAGTCGTTAGCTTAATCTCGCACCTTATAAAACAACGTTGCTCTTTAGAACAGGCATTGGCATTGCTCCCCTGCTACCTATCCTAAGGCATCTACTAGAGTCTTATTACGAAGCGGAAGACTAAAACTAAAAGATATTGTTGTTCTAGGAAATTAATAAAGAATGTATGAATTTGCCTCTGCGCTAGGTTAAATTGAGCTAAATTATATAGTGCATTTAGCCTAGGTAGCCTAGAAGATAAATTAACTACTTAAGAGTAACAGCAGGAAGGCAAGTAACTCAATTCAGGCCTATGGCTTTTAAGCTAACAAATGTAGATATTAGACATTTAATTATTTATAGTTAGCGGCTTTATTCTAAGAAAAAGGCTTAGCTCTATACCTATAAAGCGCATAAAGAAATTGTATTAGCCTATAAACATTAACAAAATCTTATAATCTAAACTTAGAATCTATAAAGGAAAGACAGTAATCTGCTATAAGTACTACACCCTAAATCTTTGTGCCCTACCTAACAGATATAGAAGCATGTACTAACCTTAAATTAAGCAATTAAATTTAAAAAGTTATAGAAAGTACAAGTCATGTATAATAGTATCAAATTTTTTAACCTAGACTTCCGCCCCTACCGCTAACCTAGTGGATCTATAGGTTTTAGGGAGTTGGCAGTAGAGGCAGAGACGCTTAGAGTAAGTTAAAGGCTAACAGGGCTTAAACTTGTTAAGGCTATGTTAAGGCAAATTTAGAAACCCTAAGCGTATTTTAATTGTTCCTAAGTTTAGTTAGTTTGTTATAGCTTAGCTAATCTAACTTTAGCTCTTAACTTTTAGGAACCTATATATATAGAGGCATAGGTAACTTAGTGTCACACCTTAGAGATCCTTAATTAAGCCTTATGTATTTATCTGTTATCTTTTCTTTTGCTTTTATAAGCATGGCGCTACTTCTTAACGCTTTACTAAACCCCTTAGAAGATTTAGAACTTAGACTATCTAACAGCTGCTTTAACCTAACGCTTACTAGTAGCATGCTCTTGCGCGACTCTTACTACAGAGCAGGAGAGTTCTATAGATCTTAACAGTTGCCTTTTAAACAACTATAGGAAATTAATGCTTAAGCAAAAGTAAGTATATCTAAAGGGCTAAGGTCTAAACGCGTTAAAAAAGGCAGTAGGGGAATGTTTAATTATATGCCTTATAAACAATGCACACTAGATATCTTTAATTATAGCAACCTTACCTATCTCTGTCTAATTAACAATAATAGAACTATAGGTCTTTAGACTTCTCTAAATATTAGTAATAGTCTAACTGCTTCTCTTTCTTATTTAATCTCTAATAGCTTATAGATAGCATATAGAATCTAGAGAGTAGTGTTTACGTTGCTAAAGATATAACACTCTAATGTTAGGCTGCTGTTTAAGTTTCCTTCTATAATTCTTCTATAATTTATGTTTAGTTAGTTTAGTTTAGTTTTATAGAAAAGAAATATAAATACATGCTTGTTCTACGCACTATTGCTAACATTGCCTCTACGTGTAGCACCCTAATTACTATAAACTGCTCCTACATTCACGTTAACACTACATGACTAGAAGCTAGGCAACGCTATCTATAACTTACGCTAACAACTATTATTATCTACGCTATCTTAGCGCCTCTAGAACCTAGGGACTAAGGCATAGCAGGGAGTTATCTTCTCTATAATAAATATAGGCATTAGGGCGCCGCTCCTAATGTTTCCTTTATTTGTTAATTATAGTACTAAAAAGTTTCTTCTCTGTAACCCTTAGCCCTACTATATATATGCTCTTTACTACCTAATCTAATTCCTAGAATACTTTACTCTCTTTTTATTTTGTTTTTAACGCATAAATTATTAGCTATTTAATTCTAGAAATGCTATTCCTACTACTAGATATAAGTAAGCAATTAGGAGCTTTAGAGCAAGTTAATAACTACGTAACTTACACTATTAATGCTTATGTAATTGCTATCTAACAAATTAAAAGACAAAGGCTATAAGTTAGATAGAAAGCTCTATTCTGCTATCTTATTCCTTTTAAATGCCTAGCAAAGACTTTATAATTAAGAGAAGGCGTTATATAACCTAAAGAAGTTATATTAGGAGAGCATAAAAAAGCATAAAGACGCTTTTACTAAGCACGTACGTTTTGCTAAATAAATTCTTAGACTAAAACTTTAGTTAGAGAATATAAAGTTAACTTGCTTTAATCTAGAAAAAAAAGTTATTGCTACTAAGACTAAAGCTATAAAATTACACTAAGAACTTAAGGCAGAGAAGTCTAAGGTTCTTAGGCACTATAACAAGGCGCTAGTGACTATTAGGCAACTTAAAGCCTATGTTAATTAACTTTAAGAAGATAGGATCTAAGTAGCAGCTAAATTCTATAAACAACAGATTAAGACTGTCCTTAAGCATTAGGCAGCGCTTGCTGCTGTTATAAATTAATGTTAGAGTGCGGAAACTAGAACGTAGGCTTCTAAGAAGGCAGAGGGTCTATAACTAACTTAGCGCACGCCCCAAAAGCGAAAGCGAGTATAGATACATATAGGTATAATTAATAAGGGGGTTAGGGTAGTAGGGGTTAGTAGCACGGCTATAGAGAGGATACAGTGCGTGGCCTGGTTAGTGCGTGTCTATTTTCGTTCACACTTAAGGGTGCTATTTTAGGCAATTTATTGTTAGAATTAAGGCTAGCTTAGCGTTATCCCACGCGTTTACGAGTGCTATATAAATGGCGTAGAGCTCTTCGCAGTCTAATTAACGGCATAATAAACATCCTATCTTTTAATTAAATTTAGATATTTCTGTCTTCTATTTCCACGGCAGTCACTTACTATCTAAATGTGTTTAGCGTCGCTTCCCTAAACTCCTTGCTCCTAGATTACCTCTCAACTCCTTTGACCCGTCTGCTTGACATAACTCTATTTCTAGCCGCTATCTGCGCTTTACTATAAAGACAGGTGCTTCCTCTTCTTAACACGTGGCTTCGCTAATTAATAGTTCACAGAACAAAGAAACTAAGCAAAACTTTTCCTTTTAAAGATCATTATTCTCGTCCTAGCGTCGCCTACCACGCCTCAACTTTAATCACTCCTCTCGTACTAACCTCACACCTCTCTAACTAACCTCCTTTCTTCTCTAACTAACCTTATTTACTCTCTAACCAACCTCATTTCCTCTTTAAGTTAATTATACTAGGCGCTATATTATCTTTCTAATTAATCGCTAGTTAATTCCATAGGAGACTTCGCAGAGGAAGATGCAGGAGTCTGTCATACAATGGCTACTTAGTTTAGACGTCAAGGATCTAGCTAGCGCAGGCGTTACGGCGATTGTCGCGCGTCTTGATGCTGTTGTCAAGTTCTTTGGGCCGTTAGAATCGCGCTTCTTTGAACGAGAGAAGCTTATCTATTAGCGTCTTGGTCACGACTACGGCGGCATCGTCTGATATTTTGGCGTCTTAGAAAATGCTATCGTCTTGCAGTTTGCGAGCCACACATCTATTAGGCAATACGTTGCAAGGCAGAAACAGGTTCCACTTTCTCCTAGGCTTCGTTAGGTTGAACAACTTTTCGCGGTTTATCTATTCAAGAAGCGTGCTCTATAGCGACATATTATGTAATAATGTTTTCCTTAATAACAATCTTAATGTAAAGCTTAGTAATTTCGCTAGCTCAGCTATTAACGACCTTCTACTACTCGTCTGTTATAAGACTAGTCACGAACTTCCTAGCGAAGGTATCTCAACAAGGACTAAACTCTTTGCCCTTAGTTCTACTGTTTATAAGATAATAACTAGGTCGAAGCCATATAAGGATATACCTAATCACAAAGTATCCGCTGCTTTTTCTAAGGGTCGCTATCTTAATCTAGAATCTGTCTCTGCATTTAGGAACATGATTATAAGATGTTAGAGGCAGAGTTATGTAACTACAGAAGAAGCCCTTTAAGATCTGTTAGCTACTATAAGTAAATTAAGCGTGAAGGCAATGCAAACATAATTTTTAAGTAGGAGGGGTCTTAGATGTTTATAAATAGCTATAGCACATGACTTATTATAGCAATTATTAACGTGTGCGTAGAAATTAAGTTGCTTAAGGTTAAAGTACCCCTTATTTGTCTTAGCACAGAGGGTGTCTCGCCACGTAGGGAGGGACGTTACTTAGATTGCGGCTAGCATAAATGCATGTAATTCTTCTAAACACGTAAGAATGCCCTATAAAAGTCTTTTAATAGTTTTTATTCTTTGCTTAGTAGCAATTATAGAACACTAACAAACTAGATAGCACTATTTATATATGCCCTTTATATCCTTAGCTACATTATATACATTATCTCTGTTAGGGTAGGCTTTGTAGAACGATTAACCTAAGGTAGTAGCTCTTCAAGGATAGTATAAAGTCAATGTAGCCTTTCTGTCCTAAAGAATTCGCATTTTGTTAGCTCGCTAGGCAATTTAATCTAACCTATGGCTAAGCTGCCTAGAGGTAGCTTAGCAACTTTATGCTATAACACTGCTTCTAGAACTATCTTGCTATAGTAATAATAGTTTACGTTTATAACAAGATTTTCTAGCTTAGACATATCCTTAATAAGAACTTTAAGTCTTTTATACCCTAGTCTCTAGCAAATAATTTAATCTAAAGGTTTAACTACGTCTATATACGTGCGCGGTCTTCTGCTTTTGCTATAGCAAGAGCATGCTAGGAAGTACATAAGTTATTTGCTTTCTTAGTGCTTTCTAGCATCTTTTACCTTCTCTTTTAGCACTAGTAGAGGATAATCTTAATAGTAAGAGGTAGATAAACAGCTTTTCTAGCTTATTCTGCTTATAATAGAAATGTAATTTTAGATTACTGTTAAATCTTACATTCTAGTAAATTAAGCTATAGTTAAAACATTATTTACTCTGTTTCTTTATAGAAGCATAAATAGACAGAGGGTCTAGATTTAACCCCCTCTTAGCAAATACTAAAATTAGGCTTTAGTCTTAACAGAGAGGGCCTAATTCTAGACCTAAGTGTATATATAAGTTCTAGTTCCTCTTAGCTCTTAAAATCTATTATTATTAACGTTAATTATAAAGCACTGTTAGCATATAAGTTAGCTAAGCCTATGCTCTAAAGGCAACAATACCTATCTAGTGTTCTCTAACTGCCTTAATACTATTAAAACTTATATTCCTAAGCCTAATTCTTAAACACTAAGCTTTTTTATGCTAATTAGTAATAGAGCAAAATTAGTTATGCTAAACAAGCTCTTTAGAGTAAAGAGAAATTAACGTTTTCTTATAAAGCAAGTTCTAAGAGAAATATACTTTTATGTTAAAGCATCTAGTATCTTTAACAAAAGGCTACTACTTATTGCTAATAGTAATATCCTAGCAAAGACTTTAAGGGCTAAAATCCCCTTTACTAAGTGTTATAAAACTATAAAGCAGATAGTCTAGAGACTTAGCTCACTTGGCGAGATATCTAGTACTATCTACTCTTAGCTACTTTATCCCTTTGTTAACGTGTTCTGTTTCTTCTTAGATAACCTAGGTAGTTTTAAGCAAGTTACGCGCTATCTTGCTACGTAGCTTAAGCAGGTTTATAAGCTAATAGTTCCTAAAAGTATTTGCCTATAGGTAGTTATAGTAACTAAGAAAATCCCCTTAGGCGTAGAAAATAAGAAAGAGGCAAGAAAAGCCTTTCTATAGCTGCTAAGCAAGGAAACGAAAAGAGACCTGTTTAAGCAGGTTTTAGCAATTAAGATAATTACACTTTTCCTAGCTAGCGCACTCTCTATTAATGCTTGCTATAGACTGCTTAAGGAACGTATTATAAGTAGATTAGACTAAGTATAAAAGCATAGAGAGCAGTCTAGATGTCTTTTCTCTATAACTTACTTTGCTACGTTTCTTATAAGTGCATGTAAGCACTTCTTATAGGTTACATATAAGCTATTTAACTTTATCTAGGCTTCCTAAGTAGACAATCTAGTAGCATAAGATTTAGACAAGCATTTAGCTAACCTAATAAAGCATATTAGGAGGTCTAGGGACTTTACTGCCTTTATAGCTCCTACTATCGCATCTAGTCTTCTGCTAGACAGTTACTCTCCTAATTTATACTATAGGTCCTAATGCTATAACTAGTATAGGAACGTCTAACAAGTTAATAGTGTTTACTCTAGAGCAAGTACTAGATTCTCTTTATAAAGATACATTTCTAAAAGAGAGAGTTATTTCCTTCCTAGATTTAGACAATGTTATCTTCTATAGTAGCTTTATTAATCTAGTCTATACATATCTAATCTGCTTTTTTAAGCAGCTAACATATAGTCCTTTATTAGCTATAAAGATTTACTATAATAATTTAAACTAATTTAAACACTATTAGCATGGCATCTAAAGCAGCAGTACTTGTCTCTGCTATCTACGTTAAAGACTATAGTATAGCTTATCTTATAGACATATCCTATATAAGAACTACGTTCTAATCTTTAGGGACGTTACTAAACATAACCTATAGATATATAAGATACGTTGCTGTTTCCTTTATAGAGAAGAAATGCCTAAGGAAGTAACTATTAGAACTTATTTTTCTATAGCTAGAGTAGGAATTCTTTACATTAATAGTAGCAGCGCTTAGGGCACGTTGCCCCTCTAGCTAATAAAGCGTATATATAATTAAATTAGGTTGCCTATTCCTTTCTAGAAATTCTTTAAGGTAGCCTTTAGCGTTAGTTTAGGTACGCTTTTATATATTAAGCTAATTAACCTCTAGCTAACTATTTCTAGAAGGCCTTATTATGTTAGCTATGTTTGTTAACAGATAGGGCATTAAAGAGTCTACTAATACTTTTAAACAACTTGCTAAAGTTGCCTTTACGCCTTAGACAGTGTCTAAAATTCTAATCTTCTATAACTTTATTAAACTTTTAATATTATACTTTGCTAACAGACTCTATGCTCCTAAAAACATTAAAGTAGCGCTAAAAGAGGTTTTTAGGAATAACAAGAGCATTCTAGATGTCTTGCATGTGACTACTATAGAAACACGTGTTAGGCTTCCTATAGCTACTATTAGTAGTACGCTGTTTTGCTATATCTTTATAAACTATAACAGTGTTAGAGAGCATGTTAAAGGTTAAGGTACGTCTTACGTAATATAAATAAACTAAGCCCTAATTAAAGTAGAGGACTATGTTATAAAACTAAAAGACAGATTAGGAAGCGTTCTGCTATAGAAGATATAAGTTTATAGAGAAAAGCATAAAGATATGCTAACGTAGAATATAGAGCGCGTTTTGCTTTAGCTATACTTAGGTATGTTATCTCTTGTCCTAGTATACTCTAACTAATTACTAAGCTATAGGTTTTTCCTACCTAAACATATCTATAATGTTAGCATATTTTAAGATATAGGACTATTTATAAATAATCTATTAGTTTTAGCGCTTGCTAAGGCAGCAGCTCTATTCTCTTTAAGTAGCAAGCCTAACTTTGTTATCTCCTTAGGAACTAGCAAGCTACACTACGCTAACAAGCCTAACAGGGTATCTAACAATACATAGCAAAAGAGTATTTTACGTAAGCTAGGCAAAGCCTTCTAGGAAAAGCTATAGGACAAGCAAGTTAGAGAAGCGATTTAAACCTAGTGTATCCTAGAGTAGTATTATTAATTTAACACTATACTTAACAGCTTTAGACTAAGACTAGATAACATAGCAAGCATATTAACTTTAAAAGAGCAGGCTAATAAAGATAGCTTAATCTCTAAACTAATAGATAACGTAGCGTATAGTTTAGTTGCTTCCTTGTTTTACTTTAAACTAGATAGAGATCTAGACAGGCATAAAGGGAGGTTTATAGGCTTAGGACGTATTTTATGCTCTATATTAGGTAAAGATCCTGCCTTTCTAGAGCTTATAAAGCAGCTCTTAGCAGATTTAGCGTAGTTTCTACTAGATAGCTGCCTAGTCTGTTTAATTAATAACCCCTCCTGCTAGGATAAAGACAGCAATTTTTAAAAGAGTATTAAGATTAACACTGCTAACTTATTTGCTATATTATTAAAGAGACAGACTAGAGCTTAGAATATTAGCGCCTCTCTCTTCTTAGTAAACACGTTAATTAAGCAGCAACGTTTTAAATTATTCTTTAGTAGCCCTAATTATTAAGAAAGGAAGGCTTCTAATAGGCCTAATTATTAGAAAAGGAAGGCTTCTAATAGTTTTAACCTCCTAAGAACAAAACAAAGACGCACGTAAGAATGTAGAAGCACTAACTAAGGAATAAAGCGCATGTAAATGTAGACAGGGTGTAGAATGCTATAAACTTATAGTCTAAATAGCTTAACTAAAGCTACATCCACACGCCCTCTATCCTAGTCCTAGCGCTAATCTCTTAAAAAGCAAATACATCACAAAATCTGCGCCCTCTAAGCACACCCTAAGCTAAAGTAGATTTAGTTAGGAATCCCTTCTAAGTGCTTAGCGTTAGAGGTAGCCTAATAGCGATGTTCCTACGACATAAAGGACAAGACTCTTTAGATTCTTTGTTCTACTACTTCTTATATTAGCATAGTCTAATCTTAAAGCATAAAATACTAGCCTTATTAATGCACGTAATGCCTGCCACACCTCCTCACCCTCCTTATAGTGTTTATAATAAATTACATAGTAGGAGTTAGCGTCTACTAGAATTTTAAAATAAACTTGTTAATAGAGCAACTACGTTTTTTGAATTCTTACTAACTTAAATAGTGATTTTTTCACCACAAGAGTTGTCCCACGGGGCAGAGCAGGTGCTTGTCAGGAAGATTAACGACTAACTTAGACATAAGAGAATCTAAAGACAAAGGAGAACACTCCTAAGTATAGACAATTATGCCGACCTAGTTCTCTTAAGTTTTCACGACCTATCTAGCCTTAATTATAATTAGTAGCTTGTAGTTGGCTATGTTTCCATGTCTAGTTGGCTAGCTAAGCCTATGATTCCGTCTAAAGTTTAGTCATTTACCTATGCTTCTAAGGAATCTTTTAACTTGTCCTAAAGCTCTTTATATAATCCTTTTTTCCCCTTTAGCTTGCTGTGCGTTCCTTAGTTAATAATTTAGCTATCTCTAACTACTATAATCTTATCTGCTTTAGCAACAGTAGACATGTAGTATGTGACTATTACTGTCGTTTAATTTAAAGAAAGGGTTATAAGAGCCTTTTAGATATCTAGCTCCGTGATCTTGTTAAGCGTAGAAGTAGCTTTGTCTAATAGGATAATAGATAGATTATAGACTATAACATAAGCAATTACAATGCGTTAGCGTTAGCTGCTAGAGAGGCGAACGCCCCCCTTACTAACTATAGTCTTATAGCTATCTAGAAAGGACTTAATTATATTATAGATGCAAGCTGTTTTGCATGCTATCTCTATTTCTGCCTAGGAAAGATCTTGACTAAATTGTATATTATTAGCGATAGATCTACTAAACAGTTATAGGTCTTGCTATATGACTCTAATAGCTTCTTAAAGACTAGATAGCGATATGTTGCTTAGCTTATAGCCTTCTATTATAATTTTACTCTCTTAGTGTTTATAGAGCTAAAGTATTAGACAAAGTATTATAGATTTTCTACTGCTAGATAAGCCTATAATTGCTGTTGTTTAGTTAGCCTTTATAGTAAAACTTATATTATTAAGGACTCTTTTATAGTTATAAGAAAAGCTAACATTATAAAATTTAATATTGCTAGAACAAAACTTCTCTGTTCCCTTGTCTAGTATAGAAGGCTTTATAGACAGCAGTTAAAGGATTCTTTTAGCATTAATAAGCACTCTGCTTATATTTTAGTATAAACCTAGCATCCTCTTTGTTAGCCTAGTAATGTTTTTCTAATATAAAACAAATAAAACAAAACTCCTAACTAAGCTTAAGTAGCAAACAATGTGCTAGATAACAAAGGCATAGCTAAGCACTAAGCTTTAGCTAGATATAAGGTCTTATAGGAAGCCTTAAATTATATAGTAATAGGTATAACTAAGGTAAGTTTCTATATTTGCTTTAAGATCCTTTTTATATTACGTACACTAGGATAGAATTTAGTTAAAAGAAATAACTATTTTATGTAGTTAAAGAGATTCTATAGAAGTATAAGAAGCCTTATAATAGTTTTCTGCCTATTATATGAGTTTAGGTCTAGCCTATTCTATGCTAAGGCAACCAACGAGCCTGTAGAAGAGTATAAAGCTAACAACTAGCAGAGCTATGTACGCACTAAACCTAGGCACGAAATATACAATTATAACAGCAATGTCTAGAAGCGTTGGAACAAGCCTAAAGAGGATCTTGTTAACTATAGTGCTAAGCGGTTAGGTTTGTTTGATTGCTTTGCTGATTTCTGCTAAATTTTCGCTAGTATGAAAATCCGTGGATAGTCCCATGGCGTGTGAGAAGGCTAGTAAAGAAATCGAGAAATACGTCGAGGACTGCATATAGGCATCCGCCTAGTACAATCCTGTCCGCGATAATGCCTAGTTCTTGAGGTATTGCTATATTTACGAAACGTTCTGTTAACAGGATAGTGCATCTAACAGCAAACTAAAAATTAAAGTAACAGTTAGCCTTAGGAAGGAGGCAGGGAAGGATAAACTCCTTAAAAGCAGGCTAGGTGTTATTTTAATCTCGTTTAGTGGCAGAATTTGTAATAAGTAGCAATGTCTCTTTGTCTGTATTGCCTTGCACGTAGGAAAAACTAGAGATACGCTAAGAGTACGTTGCTAACATAGCAGATATCCCTACTCTTATCATAGAGAAGAGCACTCTCCCTAGGAGCCAGGGCTAGAACAGAACAGAGAGGACTATTTAAAATAGGCCCTCTAAGGCGAAGGCCCTAATGTATGCAAACAAACATAGCTCCTTTAAGAGCAGTGTAAGAGCTATAGCCGTCCACATAATTGCTATACTAATAGTATAAAACATAGTCAGATAAGAGACTGCTAGGGCGTGACGAACAGTGTAGTACACTGCTTCTGCTAGATAGCTTAAGGCAGTTATAATAGTAACAACAATTAGTCGTTTTTGTCTGTTCCTATGTTAATCAACGTTTGCTTAAGATACAAAAACTATGTATACTAGCACTCTAACATAGCAGAGTATAATAGTAAAGGCATGCGTGTACTCAAAGAACAACTCTATTAATTATAGCTGCTAGAAAGAATTCATTTTATAAGAAACAAGGGATTATGCCTTAATAACTACTAAGGATAAGAAATTTAGGGTATAGCTATAGCGATATTTCTATCTTATGAAGCAGCTAGAGGTGCAAACCTTCCCGCACTGCGCGGGGTAATATTGGTTACTCCTAGCCAAGGATCAGTGGCTGCTGCATTGTCTCACAACTCATGCTATGCTGCAAGCCCAAATAGAACCCCATGCACTACTAGAACTTTATCCGCTCACACTACTACATCGCCGGCACATGCGAGTTCTTTAGGCGTAGGAACCTCAAGGAACTCTAGGGGCGTTAATAGGAACACCACCACTTACATAAAACGATTCATTCTAAGACAATATTGAGATTTCATCAAGCAACTTAATAAGGATATAATGACCAGTGATACCCCGCAGCGAAGATCTCTACTTTCTACTATCTCCTCCTACCAAACATGTACGACTACACGCAAGTACTCTACAAGTGTACCCATCCTCAGTACATTGTAAAAGCATGGTGCAAAAAGTACTAGCAAACGTAATATTTATTCTAGTATCTAACACATTATTTAGAAAATAGAGGCTTGACGAGAATTGCAGTTTGTCTAACCGCCGCCTATACTAATCTTCTTTTGCTAACTAGAGCTTTTACAAAAGGTGACTGTAACGGTTCCACAGGCGGAGTGAAGTTAGTCTTAAGGGTCACCTCGAGGCACTTAACTCAAATATAGGAGATATCAGATCTCTCTGACGCCCATGATATTCCGTCTATGCTGCGTATTCAAAACTAGAACTAAATTAAAAAGCACTATCCGCAGAAGTACTATCTGTAGATGAACAATGTACACTTGAACGCGGTTAGAGATCGTTCGATTAAGATCTACTTTCCAACACTCAAAGTAGAATGTGCATGCTAGCTATCACGGCTACCCCAGGACGTCTGGATTTGGCTGTGAGCTTAAGTATATTCCTTATGAAGATAAACATACCTCGCCAATAGTTAACAAGGCGTAATACTTAATGAATCCATGCAGGTACCTTAAGGTCCATGTTACAGGGATTAGGAATATATCTCTTAGGCGGCAATAAAAATAGGGAATTAACTTTACGATCTTCGCTATTAGCATCTAAAGCATAAGCATAAAGCTCGCCTGCGAACGCGTAACGCTACTATATAAATCTATAGCCTAACGTAACAGATACTAAAGGAGAGTTTTAGTAAAAAGTAAGTGCATAGGTGTTGCTAGATAGAGTGTATAGGTAGCCTAAGGCTGTTGCCTGTAAATTATTTACATTAGCAGGTATACTATAAGTCTTAGATTATATACCTCTATACGTGTCTTTTATAAACTATGCTTATAAAGTTGCTGCGCTAGTTGCTCTATGCCTAGCGTAGACATTAATACAGAAACTTAGAGTTCCTCTCTAGTGTTATTTACATAACTGCTTGTTCTGCTAATTAAATTAATATCTTCTATTAGTAGGATATAAGCTAGCAAGTAATAAAGTTGTTATTATTAGGGTTAAGAATTTTTCTGCACTATATCTTATTATAGTAGCTAGTAATAAACTTGTTATCTTTAAGGATTTCCGTCTAAATTATAGCAGTATAGCCTAATAGGCATAATATTCCTCTATTAATATGTAACGTTGCTATAATTTTAAAGTTTTATTGTTTAATGTAACAAGCTCTAAGATATTCCTACACGTACTCCTATAGAAATTTCTACAGGCTGCTGCTAGAGAAGCAAACATATAGCTAAACTCGCTGCTATGTCCTAACTACGCTAACATTAGGAAACTTAAAAGGAGCAAGTATATATCTTAAAAAGGTGTGTGGCTATACTACGTTATTATTAACTAGGATAGTGATGCTAGTTCTAACCTTAGGTATAGCTTAGGAAACTTGGCGGCGTTTATTTAGATGCGGAATAGACAAAACCTCCACGCCTAGACTAAGGGACTTAGCAATACTAGATATTACCTCCTTGTCTCTGTTAATTATGACAATGATGATCTTACTAGGGCTAGTAACAAGGCAGCTTTAAATTATATCTATAAGCAGTCTTGTGTCTCTTCTATAGATAGTTAGTATTATAACTATAGCGTTATGTAAATGAATAGTAGGTCTACTAGGTAGTAGGGTAGGCGTGAATAACCAAGAGGAGATTACATTTATGAGGAATTAAATATACTAATATAGCCTATACTTAAAAGTTAACTGTCTTTAGCCTGCCTCTGTTTGTTTACCTATAAAAGAGCTATAAAGGCGTGAATATGTCTAGACATTTTTATGTAGATATTTATAATAAAACGTCTAATTAATAGAGAAGCCTTACTACGCTTGAGGGGGCATGATCCTTCACCTTATGTATTGCTCCTTTATGCAAAAGCGCATGCTAGCGTAGTCTACGCGTTTGCTAGCTCTCTGTTTATGCCGCGCTAACCCTATATTAAATGACTAAATTTTATGTAGGTGTTTTTACTAGCCATGCTATAGAGCAGATACAAATCTATACATAGAGTAGGGCTCTACCAGGGGGACGTTGTAGTGGCGCAATCAGGCATGCAAGAGCAGAGTACTAGGTCAGAACCTTTCCGTAATGGTTACACTGATTCTGTGATATAGTTAATTAAGGCCGCTTAACTATAGAGTGCTCCGTTACGCTAATCCTTGCATTAATAGATTGCGGAGGAAAGATACTTCTAGAGGCAGAAGGGGGAGGGTTTTGAATATGGATTTGTATGATGAGATGAAAGAGGTACTTCAAGCGTGACACAGTCCGCTCCTTGCTAGTTACATGATCTCTCTAGCGGTCTTGCTTCTACTTGTCTAAAATAAATAGCTCCTAATAATTATTAACTTAACAGAAAACATATATTATGCATAATAAAAAACTTAAGCAATAGCTAGTATGCATAAAGACTGCTCTAGAAACTATTATAACTACAACATCTCTCTAAAATTTAACAGCATTTAGTCCTTTTATAAGGTAACTACATATTCCTATTCTCTTCCTCTTTAGACATAATAGGTAAGTCCTTTTTACTTTTTTATTTACGTAGAATTAAAACGTAACTTTAGAAACACTTAACAACTACGTTGTCTATAAGATGCCCTAGAATATTTTAACCTAGCTACGCTACCTCTTTCTCTACTTCTCTATTCTTCTTATATAGTTTTTTGCACTTTAGGCATACCTTCTTACATTAGCATGTTTTAGTCTCTTTCTACATTATAGCAGCGTTAGCATCTTTAAGATTAGTGCCTTAAAGTACTATAGTTATTACGCTAGTAAACAGCTTCTATATATACGTAAAGCTAAAGCCCTCTGTCTAGCCTATAATTAGATTACATATCTCTTTGTTAAGATAGACACGTGTATTTGTCGTTCTCTTTATCTATATTCTTATATAAGCAATTCGCTCCTCCTTTTCTAGTAGTTTAAACTTATACTTTTAATTAAAACAGCTAGGCCGCTTTACTATAGCTAGATCTAATTAAAGAAGATTGTTTATAGAAGCAATTATAAGGACCCTATGATTAGATTCTAGTCTGTTAACCTCGTTAAGAAAATAGCTATAAACGTTAGCTTTGACAAGGCTGTCTAGATCTTTAAATATAAAAAAGTAGGGAGCAGAGTGACAGGCTTATAGAAAAATATAACAGATTAAAAACTGTTTGTTTTTCCCTTAGGGCGGCTTAAATAACTTAACGTATAGCAGTTAGATAGGGTTTATATAGCCACTTAATCCCTTTATAAGAGTCTTAATTATAGCTATTTTGCTGTTTCTAGGACTGCTATAGAAGATAATGCCCCACTTCTATAGGACAGTGAGTTCTGCGTATAACTGCTTGCTGTCAAAGAAGCTATAGACGTCTTTTATTAGTTGCTTCTTTATATCTAGATCTAAGATAACCTAATTAGTAAGTCTATGCCTTAATTTTATTTGTCTTAAACTACTTACATTGTCCTAGGAAGATTGCTAAACTGCTTTCTACATAGTTATGCTCTTAATCTAGTAGCTATTGTTAAAGATAAAGACTTTTTAATAGAGTTATAAAGTCTACTTAGCTATAGCATAGATTAGAGCATCTGTCTCCTTGTAGTAACCTTTACTGTTAACCTGTCTGCCCTCTTTAAAGATATAGAACATTTTATAAGGAGGCAGGTAGGAATCTTTCTAGACAACCTAGTAGACAACATACTCTACGTTCTGCTAAATATAGCAGTAGCAAGCAAACTGTCTATTATCTTCTAGGTCTCTATTAGGTTTCGCGTTACTAGGGAACTATTTTTAGGTACAATTATAGAAAACATTAGGTATAAGAGTGCATTTAGCAAAGTCTGCTATAGCAAATTCTAGCAGGGACACGTTGTCTGCTATAGTTTTAGTTACATAGTAATTCCTATAACGTTAACAAAGGAGATTAAGAACAACAGTCATAGTGCTAATGCGTAGACTACTATAATGCTCTCTAAAGTTATAAGAGAATTTAGCATATAAGTTAGATAATAAGCTGTTAGCCATAATAATGCTAGAGGGAAAGATAAGATTAACAGAGTAGTGCTAGGACAGGCTTCTAATAGAATAAATAAGGAATAAATTAGTGAGCTAAGAAGTACAGCTAGCCTTGTCACCTACTCTCTAGGGGCAATGCACAATCTAAGCCTATAGGAGAAGGAATAATAGTAGCTTGTTGTTGCTTACAATTAGCTAAGTTAGTAATATATATAACGTTTGTGACCTCGCATGAAGGATTAAGGATTCGTGTCTAGATTACCTCTAGGTTAGCATAACGCTATTCTAGCGCTAAGAAAGGAACATTGTGTTTTGCATGTAGATACATAGGGGAGGAAGCGCTCTATAACTTGCCCTATAAGAACAAACGCCTATAGGCGTTATGTAACATGAGATTAGCCCCTGCTTTCGCAGTGTGCAGAGTAGGCGTATTTACTTAACATTAATAAAAAGTTAGCATTAAAATAGACGTAAGAGGAGCAAAGAAACAAATTACTTTGTCTCTTTACTTAAATCTACATTATACAGTTTACAGCTTATAAAACTTCCTTTCTAAATGTCTAGTGTATAGTCCTAGCCAAACTAAAAAGCTAACCGTCTGCCCCTCCTCCCCTCGTTCTATTTAGATTGCTAATATTATTATAGAATAACAACTATCCACAGCGTTAAATAACGTTATAAAACATAGCTGTTGTCTTCCTAAATCTATAGTTTAAGTCTTTAGGTACTTATTTAGTTATAACACTAAGCTTACTTTATAACCCTTGCTAAACTAGGTGCTCGTAAAATATGCGAGTCTACTCATAAACCCTTCTACTATAGCAAATTCCTAAGAGCTTACTAGAGAAAGAAAGGCCTAGACGTAATATAGAAAGCAGCAACTCTACACTAGAGATGCTAAATATCTAGCTGCTATAACTATGCTTGCGAGAAGAATAACAGGCAAACGGATAGTAGAGTTATTAAGAGTTAAGACTATATCTATAAGCATGTATAACTTAGCGCTTTTAAGTTCTTAGTTAACTTATAGTAAAGACTAAGCTCTATACTATACGTAGCTTTTATAATTAGCAACACTACGTAAAGAGCAACAGCACCCTAAGCAAGTCTATAATATTTTAAAGTAATGCTAGCAATAACTAAAGCAACGCCTGCTATTTATAGAAGTAATAGTTTAGACATAGTTATATAGGCAAAGGCAAATTGCTAGAAAATGTAAAAGAAAGGCAACCACGAACGAAGGGGGAGTAGACAAAGGATATATTGCTAGGAGTTTGTTAAATTTAAATAATTAGCTAGGAGTAAGACGCTTTAGCTTTAGTAATTTAATGTCTTATGCATGCATGAAGCATAAAAGGGGTAGCGTAGCCGCAGAGAAAAGAGAGTAACAGGCAATACGCCTAGGAAGTCTAATTAGCCTTGCTTCTACAGCATGTGGAGATAAGCTAGTCTCTTTACCCTTACACTAGAAAACATCTTATAGCTTGTTGCTAATAACCTATAAGGCGTTGCATAGAATAAAGTAATTTTATGAAATAAATCCTAAAAGCCTCTAAATCTTAATCTGTTGTTTCTACTTCTAGTAAAATGCGCTGCTATTCATGCCCTAGGGCATTTTCTTAGTTAACTAGATATAGAAATAGTACTAATACAAAGCATTTCTATCTTCCTAGGCTAACTAGCTACATATTTATGGAGTATGCCTCTACCCCTGTAGGAGGGTCCTAATTAACGTATTCTAGAGCATTAACGTAGGTAAGAGTCCACATTATAGCCTTTATGGGTACTAAAAGGGCGGCCCATGTGACTAAGTATAGAGGCGGAGAGGAATTATGCTAGTATAGAGGCGGGGTCAAAGATAAATTATCCTGCGATAGAGTATTAGGCCCTTCTTTTGGCGCCCTCCTACTAGTAATTAGGCTAGCTATGGGAAGTTAGTTAGGCTTTGTAAGAGATACAGTTTAACGTTACCCTCTTTCTTAGACTCATCTACGCTATTAGCAGGCTTATATTTAATAGTAATTGTTATAGTCCTAGTGATGCCCTTTCGTACCCAGTCGTTAGATCTTAGACTTAAGAGGCTACGGTAAAGAAGCTTAAAGCATGTAAGTAGTCCCATTAGAAGACAATTTTCTACAATGCATGCAGGTAACAATGGCGTGCAAGAAGGCAACTGGTGAAGGCGACAAGGCAACTAGTGAAGGCGACAAGGCAACCAGTAAAGGCGACAAAACAATGAGTGAAGGGCGGAGTCAGTCTCAGCCTTGTGCGAGGGGCATGCATGATATACCTTGGGCGAGCACGCCCGCTCTGGAAAGCTGTCTAGCAAACATGTTGCTTTTCGAGAAGACAAGTACTTGGTAGTAGGCCCCTATATTTCGCGTGGCTCATCGGACATGGATGCGCATGCAGCGTTTATGCCTGAGCTGGTTCTGCTTCGTTGGACCAGTGCCAATACACGCTAACCGCTTTGGCTTGCGCATTTGCGCAAGCCAAAGCGGTTAGCGTAATTACAATTTCCCATCGGGCAGGTGATTACTAATCCAATCAACACTAGTTTGGCTTACGCACTCAAAACCTAATTGCTAGTCTAACTTCTTAACTCAGAATATAGCAGCCTTAGAGCAGAAAATAAGGCAGTTAGAAGCTAGAGTACAGTAGCTAGAAGCTAAAATCTCTATCTACAAAAACTATTACACTAAATGCAATGTTATTTCCCTAGAATCATGCACCTTAGTCAATTATAGCGTGAGCAAGACTACTTATTGTCATGCACCCAAATCTTCCTCTCTAACTCACCACTAAGGGCACTATAATAGGCAGGAAAAATCGTCGCCTCCTAAAGGCCTTAAAGTTGTTCTATATAATGTATTAAGTGCAAAAGCAAAATTAAAGGCTAAAAAGAGGAAAACAGCAAAAGGTTAAGATGCAATAAGCAAGAAAGCAAAATAGGTAGTTGCTGCTAATACCTTTATACAGAACCTTCTAACTAAAGAGGAATAGACCTCCTTTCTCACCAATTTCTCGCCCATTCTACTAGTGTCAAGTCCAGCCCCTAGTTATTGTACGTCATTAATGGACGCCAAATCGCCAACAAAATCAACCATAGAACGTCTCCTGCCTGTGCCCAAGCACACAGAAGTACCTACTCTAAAGGAGAGGGCATTATATCTAGCTTGCTAGACATCCTTATCTATAGCAAAAGCTTCTAAAGCTAATGCACAGGCGCGGGTCTAATTGCTCGCATTTCTTTTATATTGCAGCGTATTAGAGAGGCTAGAGCTCCTAACGCAAGACAATATAGACATAATTACGTTAGAAGTAATTAGGCCTAACACAGATTCTATCTGTTCTAAGCAGATTTAGGACGGCGCAGCGTAGATGAACAGCGTAGTAATAATAGGACTTATTAGAGCGGGTTAGAAGCTAGGCCTAGCTACATTGCTAATATTAATCTGTACGCCTTTTTAGGTTCACATTAAGAAAAATAGGCTTACCTTAACTATAGGTGCTCCTTGTTGTCCCTACTTATATGTAGATATTTGAAATAAGAAGATCTAGGATTCTATGCTATAGGAAATAAAAAAATTATATCTAAGATCTAGTTTTATACAGGATGTTAAGTTCTTGATCCTAGAATGTATAGTTAACTAGCACCCTACGTTTAGGTATAAGAACAATATACTAGGAACTACGTATACTAAACACCCATAGTCTAGACAACGTATGCAAAGCTTTAGGCTATAGCACCGCCGCTTTAAACTAGCTAGGATGCATTTATAGATAGGCATTGTCCTCTAGTAGCAGTTATAATAAGAACATTAAAGGTAGTCTTATCCTTATTCTTCTTCCTAATACCTTAACTTATTATTATTATAGCAAACAAAAACTCCTTCTAAGAAGCAATGACAGTATTAAGTAAGCATTGCCTAGAAGGGGTAAACTAAAGGGATAACACCTAGGCCATAGAATCTAAGCCTTTAGAGACTACTAGATTACTTAATAATACAGAGTATCTGTTTCTAATGGCAGATTTACTTAGAAACGCTCTACCTAAACTGTTATTTAAACAAAAAATACGTTTACGCTAGAACGAAGACAAAGAAGAAGAACAATTTACACTCTCTAAAGCTAGACTTAATAGGCAGCTTGTTTTAATATTGTTAAGCAACAATACTCTTTAAAACGCCCTATTATTGTTCTAATGCTTCTATAGGAAATTTTAACATTAGACAATTCCCTTAGATACCTCTGTACCTATTATATCTAGACAGCAGAGGTTAGATCTATGTGTTAATGCTGCTAAATAGGTTTGTTTCGCATTCCTAAGGATTTTAGATCTAGAACTGCAGTATAAATACTTAGTAGAGTCACTGTTTCCCTTATTAGACCACGTTCTAGGATCTCTTAAGGGTATTAACCTACTAACTCCTATTAAAGACAAGATAGCAGAAGCTCTACTTATAGCATGCAGAATTAACAGCGTGTAGCAAGACGCTCTCTTAAAGCTAGCTACCTTCCTAGACAACAAATCGCCCTTATACCTACAAGCTAGTCTAGCCCTCTGTAAAAGCACCTAGTCACGCCTGAGCAGAGACTACATAAACTCTAAGAATGCTATCTATAACTTCTACTATTAATGCAGATCTCTTAAAGACGAATGTTTCCTAAGCGCCTTCTAGGGCCTCCCTTTAGAAACGAATAGCCGTTTTAGAGCCCTTTACGGGTTACTTTATTGCTTATATCTAGAAAATTTAGTATAATGTAAAAGATATTGCCTAGCTACAAGTTAAATCCTAGACTAGAAGATGCCAGAGTCCGCATTGGCTATGGAGCAGAATACCCTGGCGTCTATCATGCTGACCTGCTGCAAAATTTACAGGTCATAGGGCGACTTTGAACCTATCCGCCTCTTACTAGAGCATTCTCTACAGAGTCTTAAGGGCTCTAAAAGCGTATATTACTAGATATTTTGCTAGCTCTTTAACGCATATATGGATCTTAAGCTGCCTTAAAATTTCGAATCCCTAATGAGATCTAGGAAGTGGGAACTACTACGTAAAGACTTAAGCGTATATAGACAGGTTTTAGTATGTTCACTAGATGCTAACCTATAGAGAGCACGCTTTAATAACGCTAAAAACAATATTAAAATACTTTGTTAGACATTCTAAGCTTTATAACTACTAAATGTTAGTAACTAGCTCCTACACATGCGAGTACTTGTTACTTCTGCTCGTATCTGTTAGCTTTGTTCTAAGTTCGATCAAGCTATTCGTAAGTGGAACGATGCACTAGAGCAGGTCCACAAGTATGCAAGCTTTAGTGGCGAGGGATTTACCTATGCAGCCATTTATCTATCAATATCGCTTACATATCTCATAGTAAATAAAAAGGAAGACGCCAGAGAGTCCTTTAAGCGTGGGCAGAGTATACTATGTCAAGGGAAGCGAGACTATTAGATACTAACACTACTAGCTTAGGTACATGATGTTATTTCTAGCGTACAGCTCACCCCTTTTTTTAAGGAGATACTTTCTAGCATTTAATAGACCCTATTTCTTTAGCATTTTAGCATTACAGCAGGTACTAAAGGGTATAATAGTTGTTTCTGTATTTAGAAAGCTAAAGAAGGCAATACTATATTATTCTAGGAGTAACTTAAATTCAGGATCCTTAGTGCCATTAACAGAGGGGGGCTTAGACACTTAATGTACTATATTTTTCTATTGCCTATTCGTCTAACGTATAAGTAAATAACCTACGTTAACTAAAACTATCTTAGAGCTTAGTTAGACGTCCAAAAATCTTGCATTTTTGCTAACAGCAGTAGACAATGTTTTAGTTATAGAGCTTATATCTATAATTTAAAGGCTACTAACATTATGTTAGAAGAGAAGTGTAAGAGTTCCTAGGTTAGAGTGTGGCAGGTTACAAATTACCTTGCCTAATCTGCCTAATTAAGCAGGTGCCGTAGGATAATGTATAAAGCTTGACATAGACATAGAGCTATTATAATGTTGCCCTAACAATTCCGTTAAGCTTAAACTAAGCGCTATTAAGAGGCAATCTAGCAGCTAGTCTATAAGCTAGGAGCAATTCTATATACAGTTACTGCTATGTGTAATTTGTTGAATTACTGTCTATACCTTATAAAAATCTGCAGCAGTTCTACGAAATCTAGGAAGCTGCTCTTTAGTTAGCCAAAGGCTATAGGAGTTGTCATATAGATCCCTAAAGTTAAAGCTTTCTTTCATAGCATCCTAGTCTTATATCTTCTCTACTCTAAAGTATCCTTAGTTAAATAATTAAGGCAGAGGTCTAAGTTTTTGCTTCTCATAGTTAGGCTAACTAAAAAATTGTTTGCTCTTTTACATGCTATTAGTCCTTGTTCTAATTTATAAAGCTATCAACCCACGCTTTTAAAACATGCGTTAACGCTCGTTTTTAAAATGCCATAATTCTGCAGGTAGAAGAATCTAACCGTCCTGAGCGTATCATCTATCTCTAAGGCAGTGCGCTTACAGTCTTTAATAGACCTAGTGCAAAAATGGCTAAAGTTGATCACTAGTAAGGCTGAATACATTTGTAGATGTGTGGAAATACTTGGTAGACGAACTGGCGGCCTGAGCATGATGATGAATGGCAGGTGATGTCATAGCTTGTCATGATCACGTGGCGTGGGCGGGGCGGATATTCGGCCCAGCCGCCAAGCTGTTATCGTTACCACCAAACATCCTCGTGACAGCACGTCACACCGCACTAAATACATAAACAGGCCGCAAATTTCTTTGAGCAGTGATTAATGGCAGCTCATTTCGCTCAATTTACTCGGACCTTGCCTATATCAACTCTGTCGCGACGTCTGCTCCCCCGTCCGCTCAATCCACTCATCCGACCGCCTCTCTGTTACCATCCGCTAGCGTCCGCGACTCCTAGACAGCTCTCTACTACCTTAAATATGCCTCCAAAGATATCTAAAGGACAAAATGAGGCTACTATAACTGCGGGGGTTGATGCACTGCTTGGAAGGGGCTAGACTCTAGTCAACAAAAGCCAACTAGAGAAGACTTATGTCTTTAAAACGTACACAAAAGTTTCAGTAAAGCAAACACTTAAAGGGTATGACAGAGCTAACGCTATAGAATATACACCATGTTATTATAACGAGGGTCAAATCAGCAAACCATCATCCTACTATGATCTCCATGAGACTCTTCCGTCTAGTTGCAATGAAACGCTAACAAACTTGCAGACCATGAGTTCCCTTAAAGTGATATGGACTACACACAAGCCTTCCAGGCTCTCCAATAAGGATATACAGATAGCGAATTATTGTGATGAACAAGCGAGTCATATCAGGGTAGTGGAGCCGAGTGAAGCCCCACGATGTGGCCCTACGCCATCTACATTGTAATTGATACTTGACAAGTGGCCGCTCTGCTTTGGACTCTATAAGCACATTCTGGCTGCCATGGCAACATAGGACACCGGCGCATTTGCCTAGTTCTGCAGTCCTCTTGTTTTGATTTTTCCACATCTGTTGCTTCCCTCGCGGCTGCCCTTGCTTCCTCCCCCGTATTGATGTTCTGCTGTGCGGCGGACTATCGGTTTCTGAGGTCCTTAAGTGTCTGCGCACTCTTGTCCAGCCGGTGTTAAAGGTAAGTGCTGACGCGTGCAGCATGTTCGCAGATTGGGGTTAGCCAGGTCAACCCCTGAGGCCATTTGGGCGGCCATGACTCCCCAGTCGCCGTGGGCGCTGCTGCAGTTCAACTGGTGTCTAGGGATGCTATAATCGGAGATCGGGGAATCATTTTTGCCGATGGTGATGACTCCGACTCCGAAGAATTTCCGGCTTGGCGTTGTCTGTGTCGCGCGGTCATCGCGTTCCAGCCATCTTTCACTCTCAAACGCCCATACCCCGATTTGTACCTTTTCTCAACCCGCCCTCAATACCCCTCTCCATGGGTCTGCCTCGCTCTTCATTTCACTGCGGTTCACATCGTCATTTCTATTGACTACCTTGAGCGGCTCTCGCGCCATGGCCGATGAGTCGCGATCAAAGGTAATCAAGGCAAACCCCATTGGGAAAGGACTCGATACCTTTCGCGACTCTTTCGAATTCAAATGCAGAGGTCTAGGTATCACGGGTACTGATGCATTGTACCATATTAGTAGTGAAGGTACGGCTGAACGCCAAAGTCGTGAGATTTCCTAACATTAACAGGACAAAAAAATTCGCTCCTTAACCTCATATCTGCTTTGCAGGTTCTCCCTGCATCTCGTTCGCTGCCTTCTAAGGGCAATAACGTAAACCTATTTAGTAATCTGTTAGAGCTGAACTCGTCAGTCAACTCTAGCAATTTCGACATTAAGCGCATCATACCCCTCCTCAGAGCGGTTCTTAACAACAAGCCTGATGATGAAGTCATCTGGAACAATGTCTACGTCGCCGTCGCCGCATCCAAAGCTTTTATAGCCGCCAAACCCACGACTCCTCCGCTATCCGCCCCGTCCCTTGCCACCTCCTTCCAGCAAACGCCATGGCTGCACAACATGGGCAGCTTTGCGAACTCTACTAAACACCGCAAATATATAGATAGCGTGTTAAAGGAGGAACTAGGACAGCTATACGTTAGAGTCCCTAGCTTCTTTAATGCCTACTTTAGAAGCGTCTAAGGTCTAGAGTTAGTAGCGCAGGCAGTGTTTAACAAGTGCAAAGAAGAAGATAATCCACTCTACTAAGAGGAGAGCGGCTAGCAGGGCTAGCCTAAAGGCGCGAAGGAACGCGACGTCTTAAGCTAGTTTGCGCCTCTTACCAGCCAGCTCTTGGACTTCGCAGCAGAGAACCAGCCCGCCTCTAGGCTTCAACGGCGGCCGCTAGCACAACCTTACTAGCCCATGCAAGGCTCCACTGCCGACTATAAGTTAGATGTCGGCTTCGTAGACGACCTAAGCGCCAGCATTAACTCCAAGTGCTATTAGTCGCAGATCCTTATACTAGGAGAACTCAAGAGCAATCTATTAGCAGACAAAGCGTCTAAAGCGTGGCTTGACCTAGGGCAATATGCGAGGGAGGTGTTCGCGGCTTAGGACAGCCGCCGCTTCGTGCTCAGCTTTACCCTGTGTGGGTCGCTCATGCGGCTGTAGGAATTCAACCAACTAGGCAGCATCACGTCTAAACAATTTAACATTAACAAAGATAGACTACAGTTCATATCCGCCATGCTTAGGTTCCTATGGCTAAACAAGGAGCAACTTGGATTTAACCCTACTGTTATTACAGCTAGGGACAAGCAGTACATTGAAATTAAACGAGACAACTACAGTGAGCAGCTCGTTATAGACAAAGTTATGAAACGGGTACCCTGTGTCGCCAGTCAAGCAACAACCTGCTAGAGAGCACATCGCGAGGGGGATTTACGAACGCTACTTGTAATTAAAGACTCGTAGCAATTCCTAGAACAAGAGGAAGAGGGCGAACTGCTGCGCGAGGCGACTAACAAAGACGTGGTCAACGTTACGAGATACTATCATCACAAGACGGTCCATGTGGGCGGCCAGGATAACAACACCTGCGGAAGCGTATGACGAGGCCTAGACATAACCAAAGCAACAAACTACAGACCTAAGAGCTTGATGCTGCCTCCAAGCAACAATAGACGTTGCGTCTCGCGGACAGGTCAGAGCAGCAGCGTTGCTAGGCGCAAGCGGTCTTCTAGCTATACTAGCGCGCCGTTGCCGCCTACGAAGCGAACCTGTTCGAGCTCCCCCACAAAGAGAGAGAGGGTGACCGCAAATTGAGTGCATCGCCACGTCGTCGTCCGTGACTATGGAAAGCTAATCTACAAGGCAAGCTCCTAGACGAGCCTTCTTGCCACGCTAGAAGGTTGCATTGACGGCTACGAGTTGCTACACACACAGGCTAGTATGCTACAACGTGATATCTCTCCAAACAACCTTATAATAAACAAAGAGGATAATAACCCCTCCTAGCGCGCGTTCTTGATTGACCTTGACCTCGCCATTAAGGAGCAGCAGGAGAAGTCTTCAGGATCACGAGGGAAGACTGGTACCTGAGCATTTATGGCGATTAGTGCGCTTCTAGACGACGAAGAGCCGCATTTATTCATACATGATCTGGAGTTATTCTTCTAGGTGTTGTTCTGGATATGCATTTACTATAACGGATTGCAAGAGAGGGTAGTGCCCTGGTTTGACAAATGGAATTTTGCGGATATGGAGGAGCTAGCTATAATGAAATTAGGAATCATATCTAATAATGTAATCTTTCACAAAACTGCCTAGGAATACTTTACAGAATTTTACTAGCCATTAATCCCTTACGTTAATAGCTTGCGGAAGAAGGTATTCCCTAATGGTAGGAGGTGGAGGGATCCAAATCCGAAGTTGTACTTTGAGATGAAAGAGATACTCTGGACAGCACAGGATGGCGCGAACGCCTAGCAATGGTTCACCCTAAATACATCTGCATTAAGCATCTACTAACGAATATAACTTGCTGGCTTGTGTTCGAGCTGATCCAAGCTAAATGTATACAACACCTGGACAATCGAGATCTAATTGCATAGGAGAATCAGTAACCTGATGTCTAACTCGTCCAAGATGTAGTGCAGTATATCGGGCCATAATCTATTAGGGCTCTTACATTATTCTTACATTATTGGTAACAAGAGCAAGTCCAGCAGCACGGATGTTGGCAAGGCGTGTTATTGATGCTGCAAACGCAGACCCCAGCATAATTCGGTCCCTGACGACACTGGCAACATCTCCAATATCCGCGATAAACTGAATGTGGGCAGTCGTCTTTCTCACAAAGAGACTGGGTTTGGTTTGATTCCGTCATTCGTCTACTGGAGCACACCTTTTTAAGGCCAGTAAGTGGGTTGGTGGGGGCATTGGGACATTTCCTTTGTGGCTAGTGCGTGAGCTGTGGAAACAACATTCTTGATCTGAGCCGCTCGTGGTTAGTAAATCGATACTTCCGACGCGAAATCGAGGAAACCTACCTGCCGCCCGTTGAGCTTACTGCTGACCAACCGTTCAAATTCCTCATCACGGATATTGGGAGCTCCACAAAGGGTGCGCGATCGAGAAAGGAAATGGCCCCAGATCTGCTTCCTCGCGTCGCTGCTTAACTCATCATATCTCAGCATAAGATAGATTTAGCTAAGAATCGCTTCGTCGAACTCAGTCACTTAGTTTGTCGTTAAAAACAGGATCCCATCTAGATATTCCAGTTTGCGGAGAAATACAGTGACAAGGCTGTTACGCAATAGGTCGTGAGATGAACGTCGCTCGAGATAGACGTCTGCTTCATCCAGAAGAAGAATCGCATTCTAATAACTAGCAATCTAGAAGATGTCTAAGAGCTGCTGTTCTAGATCCCCTGCTTTGTTGCCCAATTCACCAGCGGAGATCTTAAGAGTCAGAACCCTTACAGTGAAAAGGACAAGGGTTACCTACCAAATAGAGAGGTCTTCTAAGATGCTCAGCAACAGCTTCAGCTATAAGTGTCTTTCCTAAGCCCGGAGGACCGCTAAAAATGTGTGTGAGTGAACGCAGGTAAGTGTGCTCTAGGAACCATACTGTAGTAGCATAATAAAACCGCGACCTTTTCCAGCAACAAAGTCGTCAAATTCAAACTCGTTCGCTCGGTGAGTGCGGGCCTCTGCAAGTGCCATGACGGCCTCTTCCTGTTCCTCAGGAATTGCTAGGCAATCAGAAGGCCCAGAGGACCATTGGATCTCCTCGATGCCTCGGACGGGAAATTCCGCTGTGTATCTACGCATTAGTTTGATGTTTGATAACAATTATAGAGAGAGAATGTCTCACGCCACAACTTGTCGCTGAAGCTGAATCCAGGTACCATAGGACAACAGATAAGCAGATCATCCTCCGTTAAGTCAGCCAGTTCCAAGCCAGTGCTTCTGACCCGTTCGGGCTGTGGCTGAGAGGGATAGAGCAAGCTAAGTAATGAGGTTAGACAAGCGTCGTCCTCATCGTTAGCCTTTAGTCTAGAATAATTTAGATTCATCTTCCAAAAGAAGGCAGCATCGATCATGATCCAGCTGTCAACAGAAACTCCCACTGGCTTTCCTTTATACATATTGAAAAGCCTGGCCCTTGCAGTGACGATAGTGTGTCCCTATCAAGCGAACAAACTTGATTCTTACCTAGAACCTCCTCGCCGCAAATGTACTCTTTCCTATACTTTGCCTTAATAAATCTTTTTATCTCACGCGTGTCTTGAAGTTTATAATTACGGTCTTCCGTTCTATAAACAAAGTTAATTTAGGGGCAGTAGCTTAGAGAAGACCCTAGCTCCTACAGCGTATACCTAAGCATAAAGCACTTCCGCTCTAGATCTAGCTTAAGATTAAGGGCAGCTAATCTCCTTTTCCTAATTCTCTTCTCTATCTCACTCGTAGGGACATAAATGCACCTATTTTCCTCTCCTAATATTATAGCTATGTTAGGCTTAGGCTCTAGTTTAGACCAGGCTCTAACATAATTAAGGGGGCTTAGGCAGTTCTAGAGTAGCTGCTAGAAAGACATAAAAAATTTCTTGCTTCCTTTGTCTCTAGTAACCGCGTAGGTTACGCATGCGGTGAGGGGTAGACTGCCTATGTGATCTAGTGGGATCCTACCATGTACCTTCTCCCTAGAAGTACGCTTTATAACACTTTTATCTAGCTAATTTAGAGCAATTTTCTTAAGCTCTTCTTTTAATAGCTTAACATTATAGTATTCGTTGTTAGCATCGCGCATGTATTAACTCTATATAGGATAATATAATAGCATTAAGTTAATTCTAACTTTAACGTTGTCTAACTTATCCTACTTAACCTAACAGGTCTACCCTATGTAGCTGCCTATGCTTATGCTGCTATAAACAATGTCTTAGAGTAAAAAACGTGCCTTTATACTAGGGAGTTTCTACAGGAGATAGCTGTTAATTAAACTATTACTAAGGAAGTATCTAAGATTAGGTATGTCCTCTTTAATCTCCTTACTGCTGCTCTCTAGCATAAGAGGATACTATAGCTAGATAACTACTAATCCTTAACTAATAATACTGCTTAGGTGCTCTTAGTACTATTGTTTATACTCTGCATCTCTAGTAAGCTACAAAGTGTTAGATGCTACTTTATAAGAGACAGAGATAGTAACGTACTATACCACCTCTATGCTAGAAGACGTGGACATTATATAGTTTCTAGACCTAGCTAGTTGCGATCTCTTCTAGTACGTAAACAACGAGCTCTAATTCTATAGTTTTAATCTTAACTGTTATAAACTCTTAGAACAGTTCTAGCTAGGTCTCTGTTAGTTTAGGACTATATTTAAAGCCTAGCTCAAGGTTGAGTGTGTTAAACGCTGACATGATGAGAGTTAAACAGACAAAGGATAGATTAAACGGAGGAAGGATGGGAGATGAAATAACGCTGGGGTGTATGTCTCATATACCCTTGGTGAATGAGCCGCTAAAATTCTGCCTGTCTAACGACTACCGCGGATTTTCAATTAAGCTGTCAAAATACGAGCGTGTGTTTTGTTACAGTATACTCATATTCTTCTACGTTTCTGCTGTTTCTCTTAAACTTAGCGCCTTGCTAAAGGATATAACAGATAAATCTAAAAGTTTCTTAGCTACTATGCAAGGAAATTATGACGTGAGCGAGGTACACATATTGCAACTTTAAAGAACAGCAGTATAGGTAGTTAAAAGGATAGACAAGCTATACTAGAATAGGCTTAAGCACTAGGCTTAGGAGATATTCTTTTACTATATAGCCACTCTAGTAGATATATTATTAGCAGTAGACTAACATAATGCATATAGGGGCACTTTTAATTTATAGACTTAAAAAAATTACGCATACTAGCAAATTAGCTAAAGATTTTACTAAAGGGGGTACTAATCACACACCATGTAGGCATGCGTAAGTTAGCGTTTTATTCTACCTAGGATTCATGACCTAGTTTATACTAGGAGGAATATGCAGGTATGTCTGCCTTACGAATCGCCTAGGCGGTTCTAATACGTCGCGTAGCCTTAATATAGTTAGAAAAGCTTTAAGGACTAAACTTGTCCTAGACAAGGCTAGTAAATAGATTAACAAACTCTAGAAGGCTATAGTATCTTTATAGAATATTAGAAAATTACAACGCGCAGGTTATAGACAAAATTTAGAGAGAGGCAGCAACGCTTATATTGCTAATAAAGAAAAAGATAATTCTATAGATTTTGCTAGAGCACTTAAAAAACTAGCGCATTAAATCCGTGCACTCTCTGCGACAGGAGGTAGGGATAGTAGAGAAGAACATAGTAATACTATGTAGAGCTTAGGAGAAGTAAGAGCTATGCTATGTAGACAGCCTTATAGCAGATCAAGCAAAACAGGAAGCATGCTACTAGCGACAAACGACTACGCGTCTAGTAGCTAGGAGCTACGCGATACACCTAAGCATAGCAGTTTTAGTCCATGTAGCGGGATTGTCGCGGATAGTTATTAAGACTTATAGCTTAGTAGCAGACCTAATAGCACTATCTAGGAGCTAGGACAGATGTACTTTAACTTAAATAAATTGCTATCTATAGCTATAGCTATACCTAATTTAGATTTTAAGGACGACTAGATGTTGCTAGGTCTTAATCTTAACCTGTTAGAGACATACTACGCTTGTAGCCCTGTAATAAATTAAGACATAGATTAGTCTCTATGTTCTTTAAAGGTAGATGCTAGTATTATAAGAAAAGGAATCTAGTCTAGCACTATTTTAAATTAAGCATTTTTAAGCACTAATATAATTAAGTTAGGAAATAATTTTGCTTTATAGCTGTCTCTTATATTTAAACAGCTATGTAGTTAAAGAGTTGTTGCTTTATTATAAGCATCTAGAATTTACAAGAACTAAAGAAGTTCTTTAAGGTTATTAGATATTTAAAGACTTAAAAGAGCCTCAAGGGCATTCTTAAATATATTAATAGGTATTAGAAGAGGGTAACAAGTAGACGTTTAGTTTTTTAGTGTCTAGAGCATGCCTTTAACTAGAAAACATATTGCTAGGGGGTTTGCCTTCTTAATCTTTGCTCCTGCTATTATAGCTATCATGCTCTGCACATTAGGTGCCTTTATGTCTATTAGTTTTATCCTTATAGTATTAGCGTGCTATATATGTACTGTTGTCTTAAGCAGTTTATTAGTTAGATTATTAAACTCTTCTACTTATTTATATCTAAATAGTAATACGTTTTTCTCTATAGGTACCTTTATAATGCTTTCTAGAAACAAAACAGTCCCTAGAAGCAAAGTAACCTTAGAAGCAAGCTCTTACACACTTAATTTTATAGTTAGAATTACATACAAGGCTATATTAAAGTAGCCCTTGCTGTCCTGTAAGAGCTTCTCTAGGGTATTAGGGACAGTATAGTATAGACAAAGGCTAGTGTAGGATAGCTTCCTAGGCTTTTAGGTACTAACAGTTAAGGCAACTAACGTGGCATGTAGATTTAGCTAGGCGCATTTAAAAATAGTATATTAGTTAGTTAAGGCTTATAGAGAATTAGCAGAGTACGTTAGACATATTACGTTAGCTAAAATTTTATAGAGAAACAATGTTCCTCTCTAACTAGTAACTTAGTTATTACATAGCGTAGCAAAAGAAATAATCCTTTAATATTATAAAATAGTTAATTATTTAAACTACCTACATTTCTATCTGTTATAGGATATTAAGACAAGCGTTTAAGATTTACATTTTACGTTCTAGGGTCTTCTAGCTGCAAAGAGGCCGTTAAAGCTATAGCTACTTAATGCTATTTAGAAGTGCTGTTAGGAGCGTTGCCCCTAGTTTAACAATTGCCGCTATTCACCCCTCCGTTAGTGTTCCTCTAGCCTATAGGAGTAGTATTGTCTAAGGCAGGGGAAGGATTTAACGTGCCGCTTGACATGATAGGCAGCAATGCTAGCAACGCTGTTAAAGTATAGAGAAACAGTTAAGATAGTTCCTATAAAGTAGATGTTTAATCTAACCTATAGTAGACATAGGCAACGCTTTGTCGTCTGTAACGCCAGAGAAGCACGTAAGGGGTAGTGTGTTACTAAATAAACAGTTTAAAACGACAAACAACAGATTGCTATTAATAAAGGGTTATTAAACGTTAAAGGTAACAAGCTTCCTTAAGTTGTTCTCACCTAAGTCGCTTCTTTACAGCGCACAAGGGCGATTGGTTTGAGCTGTCTTGATACAGCAAACGACGGTGTCAACGCACTCTTGCTGGTGAGAGCTCGCACTGCTGAACTAAATTTTGCACCTCCAAGCGACGGAAAAATACGAGGCGCGGATTGTGGCTAAATACATTTCCGCAGCCTGGAAACGCGTGGAACGCCGCTCGGACATCGGCGACCGCGGCTTCAGCGCCCGCGCATTCACTGCCCTCGATTTCTTAGAGTCATCCTCCTCCCTTTTAGGATTCTCCCTTAAGTACGACTCAGACAACACTGTCCTACGATCTCCTGGCCTCACTCCTGTCCAACTAAAAGCAACCCCTTCACCCTTCTACCTCTTGAAAACGCAAGAGACAAAATCAGCAACAGACCCGCCCAAGTTAAGCAGACTTCGTCCTTATCTAGGTTATAGACCTAAACTAACCTAACATTATACTAAAAGCTAAAACTACGAAACCTTAAACAAAACATTATAAAGACTACCTGCTAAATTATAAAACATGTAGGAAGAGGCTAATGCAGAAATCTATTAAACTCTTAATAATAACTATGTCGTTAGGGCAGTTAAGGAGCTGCAGGCAGGGGTAGGCAAAAGCGCGGATGCCTAGGCAGGTAGTAGCCTAATAAGACGACGTTATAAAAGATCTAGTAGAGGTGCTAGATAATGCCCATGGTAAGCAGTTTAGGAGCATGCCCCCTAGTCTTAAGGTTAGCTTAGTCATGCAGAGGAGAGAGATAGCCATACATAACAGCATAAGCTAGACCTAACTGTGCAGTTGCTTAGTTAGGTACTGTAAGGCTCGCCATAGCCGCTAGCGTAGTTTAGCTGCTAGAGAGGCGAGTAATTAACACTGCCACTGTTAGCGTGGACGTTACTAGCAAAATAGACTTTAGGAGCTATTATAGAGGGAATAGAGTTAAGAATATCTTAAGGAAGAGAATAGATAGAAAGCAAGAGCTTAGAAGGTGCTTAGGGGCAAGGGTACTGCTAGGGCTATTAGAGAAGTTAAGACTTAAAAAGATAAAGAATAGAATAATAGACTTAGATAATAGCATAAAGACAATTTAGAACATTAGAAGTATTAGAAACACTAACGCTTTAATAGGTTTTAAGATAGATTTAAGAATAACAAATTATAGAAGATATGTTTTAAAGAGGAATTAAGCAGTAATTATCCTAACATTAACAGAACGCTATTTGCTATAAACTAAACTTATAGTTAGTAAACACTATATATAGACTGCTTCTAGTCCCTAAGAAATACTTTAAGACTTAAAGGGCTGTTGTTAGACTTAAGTTTTAGGATCTAAAAGTGCTTTTTATCTCCTAGGATTTAAGATTTTGTTAATATAAGAGACGCTAGCTTAAGACGTCTTAGTGCACTATTAACGTCTCTCTAGAATAAGTAAGTTAAACTAAGTTTATCTCTATTATATAACAGCTGCTTAATATCTACTAGTATTAATTCTAGGCAGTTTAGGATATTGCTAATATTTAGAATAATACTACTATTAAATAGGATCTTGTCTATGCCCTTGACAGGCTTATAGGGCTTAAGACAGCTAAAGAAAAGATCCTTTATGTAGGTCACGTTGCCTAAAATGTTACTAGAGATAAGAGCTACATATAACGGCTTTAAGTTGTCCTAGTAGTGCTAATTCCCTAAATATAAAGCATTAAGTTATGTTTCTATTAGAAATAGTTTTGCTAAGAAGTTACGTATAATGTTATTAATCTATTTATAATTATAAAAAATACTATTCTATATTATCTTATAACGTTCTTAATATAATAACTAGGTTATATTATGCTTATTATTTTCTAACATTGTTTAAAAGACAGTTTAATAACAGATTTATGCAAGGATTACGTTATAGAAATAAAAGAAGAATAGGGCCTAATTTTAGAATCTATTAGATGTTTTAATTTTAGTTCCTTCTTAGGGTCTAGAAATAGGATTAGGATTGCCTAGCATAGTCTCTCTTTTCTTCTTAAGAGTTAAACGTAAATATAGAGACTAACGTGCATTAATAATTGCTAAGTTTAACCTAAAAGCAATAAATTACGTGAGATAACTGCAAAATTTTGTTAGGATAAGCCCTTGCATAATAGGCTAAGCCTCTATCTATAGGTATAGATAAACAATAGGTAAGCTATAAGATATCACTTAGCCGCTTAGATAGCTTGAAATAACTTAGGTTTTTAATCATGTCTATATATGCTAGAGTCTAGAGAGCCAAAATCTAGCTTAGATAGGTTTTTCTTTATTAACATAGGCGACGAAGCGAAAGGCGCTCTACATTTTTCTAAATTTAAAAGGCATCTAGCTAGTTTATTAGCTAATATAAGTGTCGCAGACATGCTATATTGCCCTAATAGTTAACTCTCTAGATAACCCCTAGGTGAGTAATACTTAGAGAACTCATAAGCTAGCTATTGCTTTTCTAGGTTTAGATTAATAAATTAGTTGTTTCTAGAGTTATTATCCTAAAATTCCTGTCTATTAACTTAATACTAAACGTAGATTATTATAGTTATAGCGTTAGCTTCTGTTTAAGCTAGCAACGTAATAGTAAAGCTAAACTTATTATATGCACCTTTAATGTCTTTAGATTGTTTATATTTAGCAGTAACCTTAGATATAGTCTGCTAATTATTAATAGTAAACCTTATAGAAATTTGTTTTTTAAAGGCAATATTTGCTATAGTAACTGCTTTAATTAGGCTTTAGCAATTTAAGGATAGGTTAACACTATAGAGTTAAACAAATTGCCTGTCTTACGAACCCTTATAAAGATTGTCCTAATTTGTCCTCTAGCGCGCGTACTTACAAGGTGAGTTCTTTAATTAAGCTAAAAGGGTTAATGCATTTCTTTGCGCCTTATTAGTTAGCAATAAGTCTGCACTTATAGATGCAGTGTAATTGCTCTAGAGAAAAAGTTAAGTTTGCTAAAGATTCTTACTAAAATAAACAGCTTTTGCAAAAGTACCTTACGTGACATCTTATAAACAAGCTCTATATATAGCATAATAATAAAAATAAAGCTTAAGGTATTTATAAGATTAGAAGAGTAACGTTACTTAAGCAAGCTTAAATATCACAAAGCTAGCCTAATCTTCAATTATGCGCTTTTCTAGACGTTAGAAGGATGCCGTTATTTAGCCAATTAGATGCTATGTAGAGGCGCTGCATATTTAGAAAGGGGCCTGTTTTTAGGACTATTTAAGACTCTAACTAGGCGTAAATTATATAGCCTTAATCCTTATGTTAATTAGGGAGTTGAACGTTAACAGCTATAGAAGCAAAGACGCCTTTACATTAGCAATCTAAAATCTTAGAAGGAAAGCAAAATAAGATTGTTAGTCTATAGATAATAAAGTTAAATAGGCTATAAAAAGACACGTGAAGGGTTGTCTGCAATCTCCTATAACATAATTTCTTTTGCTAGAAGCATATCTGTCTTAGAATTCTCTAGCCTACTTAGGTTCGCCACTAGGAACTGCTTCTACAGGTTGAGTACCTTCTCTATAACACCCCTAAGAATGTAAACATGAAGAGGTCTTTTTATAAGTTAACAGATCTGCTACATGTCTCTATACATATAATACACGTATAGGCATAAGAGCATTTGTTATATAATATGCTATCTAGAATTCCTCTATATTCTATAGCTATATTAAGGTTTAGGAACTTAAGGTAAGATGTTCTTAACAGGATTCCTAGGAGATTAGAGTATAATGCTAATTTAATTATTAGCAAGACCTCTTACTCTAACAATTAACATTAGATATAGTACGCTATATATAAATCTATATCTAGCGTTACTATATATAAATTTATAGACTACATTTGTTATAAAGAACTTCTGCTCTATTTATAACTTAAAGGAGAGAAGATCTTGCATAACCTAGAGAAAATTGTTTCCTAGTAGGCAGCTCTTAATAGTAATTAGAAAAGGGTTGTTAAAGATTCTATTATTAACAGACAAAACACTAATGCTAGTATAGCTTTTACTATCTGCTATTATAGTAGAAGGAGGAGACTATGCTAACTTGCCTAAGAAGAGTAGAGGAAGAGCGTCTATAAAAGGTAAGGCATGCCTAATAGCAGAACTATATACCCTTAGACCTAAGGGGACTACTTTTAGGACTATAAGACGTAAAATAGGTATACGCATGCCTTATCCTAAAAGCGTCCTAGAATTAGACCCCCTTATATCTAACAACTATCCTAGGTTTACTCTATAAGCTAGAGCAGTTTATAATAGGTTCCTAATGTACACAAGCCTAGGCTTTATATATAGCATCTTTAGTCTTTACGTCTTAACAATGCCTTAAGATATATCTCTTAGCTTAGCATACTTTTAGCATCTCCTTAGTCTAGGGTGTTTAGGACCTATATCTATAAAAGGTTTAAACATTAGGGCGTAATAGTAAAGCTGCAAAGTGTTATAACCTTAGAAGACAGAGTTTTAGGACTATAAGAATGTCAAAATGTTTAGAGTAAGCTCTAACGTCTATCCACGCGTAACAGAACAACCACTATAATAGGAAAAAAATTAGTACTTTAACTTTAAAGCAGAAGGCAGTCCGCACGCCTTTTAAATAATATACTAACCTAACCTGCTTCCCTAGGTAGCGAGACGCACGGTGAGGCGAGACAGAGTAGAGGTACTTTAACTTCAGGCAGTGCATTCTCTCTCATAAAGAGTGGCGCTTACTATTACTATACTAGAATAATTTCTGCACCCTCTTAGGATACTCTATACGCTGTTTAGCCTAATAAATACAATCCTATCCACACCTTTTAGCATAAGACGCGCAAGGCTCTCTTTCATCGCAATCTTAGGTCCTTCCTATATACTACAACCATAATACTTCTACAGTTCCATATTACTTACATAAAGGTCCATAGGACTCTTAAAGACTCACCTTAGTGCTAAGTAATTAATATCAGCCCTGTCGCTAGCAAATCACGCATGTTCATGCGAACTCGCCACCCCAGTCAGTACTTCAGATCAAAAATTTAGTTCAATCAGGGCTATCTAATCACTATAAATTACTTATGTCATTCATGCGGCTAAGCTAGCGAAGGTAAATTTAGCCAATAATGGCTCTTTTTAGACAAGAACAATGCGCCACAGTATGGCTAAGGGTTACCTTACTATCCCATGCCGCCGCTATGTAAGCACCCTTAAAATGCGCTAAAACATCCAAGAATTTCAAGGGTTAATCAGCCAACATCAGAACCTTCAGAATCTATTATCTCGCAGTCAAATTAGACTTCAAAGCGCGGAAAAACATCCGTCTCGTCACAAAAGAAGTCTCTATCCAAGTCAGCAACCCTAGGGAAGCTTATGTGTTAATTCCCACAGAAAATCACGCCTTCCAGGACAGAAATAAACAGACAGCGCTTATGGCAGCAGACGTGTTTTTAAAGATCAACGGGTACCAACTCCAAAAAGTGCCCCTACAACCCAGTGCTGCAAAACAACCGCTAGAAGACGCTCAGAGAGGCTTGCCGCAAGTTAGAACACGTTCTGCTGATTAGTGTAGTGCTTAATGCTCATAGGTAACTGCACCGCTAATTCTAGCATAGACGGCTAAGTAGGTTAGGCGCTCGTAATCAAGGTGTTATGAAGACGAATAACCTAAGCAGCAGTCAGGAAGCAGAACTTCACGACGTTAGAGGTCATTGTTAAGATAGTTTGCTAGCTTAAGTTAGTTATAAAGCGTTCTATGCAGTTTACACGCCTGTTAGTGCATTTACATTAAGTAGCTTCTACTAAGTGCTTACTATTAGTAGTTTCAAGGCACGCAACGTGAAAGTGCTAGAACTAGGATAAGTTAGTGCTTCCTTAATACGTGACTTTATATAAAGCTATTCACTAGCGCAGATATCCTCTAGCTAAATGCCGCGCGGTTATCAGGACCGCAGTCCCTCAGCTCGAGCCGTTTCCAGAGGGCGGAGAAGAGGGTCAGCATCTATACCTAACCTTCAGAATCCTAGGCCTTGCTCCGCGGTGTACAAGGTGGTTAATAAAAGTGACGATGTAAGCCGCAGTGAAATGAAGAGTAAGGCAGGCCCGTGGAGAGGGGGTGTTAAGGGCGGGTTGAGAGAAGGTACAACTCGGGGTATGGGCGTTTGAGAGTGTAAGATGGCTGAGAGAGAGAGAGAGTTTCATTCCGCCCGGCACTAAGCCTAAAGGGCACTAGTACAGTTTATTACCTAATCCCAGCCTTCCGATATCCCATGTGACTCGACAAGCCCCTACCGTAACCCTATGCCTGCGCTGCTATCCCTTGCTGTTAATGTCTTATTCCTGTGCGTATTAGATTTGTCGCAAGTTATCTTAGAGTCTTTTCTCTAAGTGTTCATTGTCCCTAACCTAGCGATTAAAGCAGAACTTGCTGCTACACAGGCTTTATTGTTCTTTATGCTTCTCGTTGCTCTCTAGGCCATATCCATTTCCAACCTTCCTGTGCTAATAGCGAACTGAATCGTCGCCCAGACGGCCTCTATGTCCGGCGTCCATTTTACTCCGTCCGACATTGCTTTACCACCTAGTGAGAAGGAGAGATTACCCCACCTTTCGCCTGCTTGTTGTAGCATCTGTGCTCGTTGTGCATTCTATCTTAAACAGCGAAAGAGGAAGTGCTTGATTGATTCTTTCGCTGAGCTACATCTACATTAGTCTGACTCTACAGCTCCAATCTAATGCAGAAATCCATTCAGCTGCGCCATCCCTATCCGTAGTTGTGCTAGCACCCTGGCTTCTTGTCGGCCTAACTCATTGTACAGTCCTCGTGTATGCTTTCTGGGCAGTGCTGCATCTAACTTTTTTGAGTATTCTCTAATTCTGCTCAGTAGCGATCTGTATCTCTCTCGTTTGGCTATTGCAGCATTTGCCACTGTTGATTTAGCTTTTTGTTGTAGTATGTCAGGTGTGCTACTGTCTCTCATAGCCCTCTTCGCTTCTGCTTTAGCCTTCTTGCCTAGGTCGAAGTCACACTTAGCTAGGATCTATACGAGCTCTACTTCGTTCTTTCTTACCCCTAACATGCGCACTGTGTCATAGATATGTCTAATTATGCACTATCCTAACTGCCTTCTTAGATAGCCAATGGCCAGCAGCGCGGCTTAATTGCTAGCTAATACAGTGATCTTCTATGCTAGCAACGCTAGCGGCAAGCTCTTTAACCCTTGTAGTATCGCTGCTAGTTCCGCTATGTATAGGTTTTGTTCAGTTCTCAGTCTGAAAGTCTTAGAGAAAGTAGTAAGTTAGTTCGCCTCTTTTCTAGTAGCTCTGCTTGTGTCTTCTATTGCTCCCCTACATCCTACTAGGCTGTTCCTCACTGAGGTGCTGGTAGCAATTCGAATGCCTTGGCTGCGGTCTGCAGCCTTAGCTGCTTCTATGCTGTTCGCATTAATAGTCATGGCTATGCGTGCGTTCCATAGGCTTACGATGTACAGTATAATAGTTTCGATCCTTTCTGCGTCTGCGTCTTAAAGCTGTTGCGCTATCTTTTGCAACAGTAAACTGAATCTTCAGAACGTTTTAGCCTTAATTTTTGTAAGTAGGTTTAAGTCTAGTAAGGTGTAGATGTCAAACTAGAACTTCATTGCTTTCAAGGTATGTCGTTCATTTGCTAGTTAGATATGCGCTTCTGCTTCTGCTACCGCTATAGCTACTGTCTTGAAACAGCCTGTGATAGCTTATGCCCTAATCTTCTGCGCTCTTTTAATAGACGCCGTGGACTGCGGTCTGCATGCGTGCATCTAAACGCTTAATGCATAGTCCATTGCTAGCGCTACCGTCGCGTTAAAGAGCTGTCTTGCCGCGGGCGGGGAGATCATGTGCAGCCGTTTCAATGCCATGGCTGCTCGAAGCCCTCTTGTTGCTGCTCTGGCCATGTGTTGTTTGTAGCGGAGCTCTGCATCCATGATAACCCCTAGGATCTTGGCCTCAGTAGTCGGTGTTACTGTTTGGCCCTTGATGGATATTGGGGCCGTGCTTGTCAGGGCTCTGTTCCAGGTGAAGTGGATCAGCATGGTCTTTTCTCCTTCAAATGTAGCCCCGCTCCGGCTCTCCCATTTCTCAGCCTCTTCAATAATGGTTCAGAGGCTGGCGTAATTTGCCTCCGCCAAGGGCCCTACTGTCTATGCGTTGTAGTCGTCTATGAACGCTATTGCGCCCCTGTTAGCATCAATCTTTCGTTATACCAGGTCTGCATTAAAGAAGAGGAACAGGATCAGCAAGAGCAGTGACCCCTGCAGGAGGCCCGCCTGCAGTAGCGGTTGCGCTTCTGATGTGTAGCTGTTTACTAAGATTGTAGCCGTCTGTTCTGAGCAGAAGGCGTCAATCTACTGTACTAAGGTAAGTAGGACTCCCCTGGCATCTAGTCTTTGCACTAGTCTCTTTTTACATACGCCGTTGAATGCACCCTTAACATCGAAGCTGATTAGGCTCACTACCTTCCTCGATCTCCATGCGTTGTATATGTGTTCTTGGAGCAGTACCAGCGCTTGTTCTGTAGAGCGTCTCTTTCTACCCCTGAAATAGTTTGTCAGGAGCAGTCTGTGTTGTTCAGCAAAGTGTGATATTCTCTCTGCTACTACTGATTCTAGTAACTTTCCTAGTGTTGAGAGTAGGGAGATTAGCTTCCATGCTTTTGCTGTTGTGTAGTCTCCTTTGCCTAGTTTCTTGAAGGGTATGATTTTCGCGTTTCTCTACTAGCTGGGAAGTTTACCCTTGTCAAGCGAGGTTTGGAAGAGAGTGAGCACCTTCTCTTTTATTACTAGCTATAGTTGCTTCCACACTATTGCTGGGAGTCTATCGTCGCCTGGTGCTTTCTATAGTTTAGTTGCTAGGACACATTGCTCTATCTCCTCTAGCAATAGTCAAAGTGTAAAGGTGATTCTTCTTCTTCTGCAGCTTCTGCTTTCCTCTTCGATTTCTGCAGGCAGTGGGGGGAAGAAGGCGGACAAAAGCTCTTTTGCCTGTTCCAGCTTGCTCTCTGTTGTCGTGCAGTCGCTTCTGACCAGTTGGGGCATTTTGTCGAACATGGTGCTAGGGTCTAAGTTTAGGTACTTTGCCGCTTTCTAGATGTTCACGTCGTCAGCCAGGAAGTCGTTCCAATGTGCCTTCTTCTGTCGCCGTGCTGTGTTGTGGAAGTCCTTTGCTGCTTGTTTAGCATGTCGTTCCACATCAGGTGTGACCCCGCCGACTCGTCTCTGTGCTCTCGCTTTGTTTCTCCAGTATGTGTATGTCCTGCGAAGCTGTGTTAGGTCCTTCGTCCACCATCTTTTGGCGTACGGTGACGGCTTGGCTTTCGGGGTCAGCCTGTGGATCGCTTCCAGTACCACGCCTAACAATCTATCAGTCTGCTGTTGTGTGTCCCCGCCTGCCGGCATCAGCTGGAGCGCTGCTGTGATTCTGTCTCGGATTTCCTTCCATAGCGCGTTTTTAAACAGAAGTCTCCTCTCCGCGCTCCGGCTGGGGGTGTCGACGTCGAAATGTGTCTCGATTGCTCTGTGGTCCGAGCCGTGTTCCGTGGCATGTGGTTTGCAAGTGATGGTGGTGGTGGCTAGTTCCTCCAATGCTAGCATTAGGTCGATCGTGCTCTCTTCTCTGCCGTTGCTCCACGTTTTCGTACCCTGGGGGAGCAGACTGCACAGGTCATATTCTTCTATTAGATCGATGATCAGATCGGCTTCTCCTTGTCTTGTTGATACGTCGTCACCGCCCCAGAGCTGGTCGTGTCGGTTGAAGTCTCCTGCCAAGATGATGTCTGTTCTTGTGCGTATCCGGTTGCGGGTCTCCCGGATTACGAGTCTAATGTTCTCTGTTGCTTCCCTTAGTGCTTGTGATTTGACTCCCTCGACGTATACCGATACTATCAACACTGCTCGGTCGTGTAGTCGTAGTACGGTGTAAGATGGCTGGAACACGATGACTGCGCGACGCAGACAATGCCAAGCCGGAAATTCTTCGGAGCCGGGGTCATCACCATCAGCAAAAATGTGTCACCGATCCCCGATGATCCTTCTCCGTAACGTTAGCGGCTTAGTGGCTTTATCAAGTATAACTTCAAAGCTGTTAAATCACACATTTGCCACACAATTCGTGCGGCTGAGAGGATGTGAACTTCTTGGCTCGTTTGTCTCGCAGGGTCTCCATTTTGACCACCAAAGAGGTTCCTGTTTTAACTACCTGCCCTCTAATGCTTTTCTTGTCGGCTCAAGAGATCCACCAAATGCCAGTGTTCTATGCCAAGAACAATGCACGTGCCAGACGTGAGTCTGTTCTATGGAGCCTTCCATCTAAACATTATCATCACCCACCTGAAAGCCATCATCGCTACAGTCAAGTCGCCGCACACAGCTGTCGCTCGCACATCCTTGCAATAATCCGCCCTTAACACCATTAACTACACTGTTACCTCCCTTTAAACGCCCCTAACCGCTTCCCCGCACGTTGCTAATTGCCTGCTGACGTATCTATAAATAGATAACAAGAGAGCATGTCTTTACAGACGTGTTTACGTGGCCTAATACAAGTCCTTCTCTGCACTTAACAAATTAATCTTAACAAAATATATCTATCTGTTAAAATAGCAGACACTAAGCTCATCGCGCAAATTTGTTAACTATTTAGTTTAGCCAACGCAGCAGAAACATAGCATTTAGTTACTAGACTTGACAGAAAACGCGTAGATATTGTCTTTGACTACAGCGTACCCTCAAAGCATAACTAGCTAAAGGTTACAGCCTTTAAGGTCAGATTATAGGATTTGATTCTAACAACAACATAGCTAGTTAATCCTGTAATAAGAACTTTTATAAATAATATAGTAGAGGTATAGAAGACAGAGGTTAAGAAAAGCAATGCTAATTTTCTACGTTAAACAGATATTAAGAGAATACGTTAAGCCCTTGTCTCTACCCCAGCGACTATAACATGAAGATAGCATGTACACTTAAGTTACCCCTTACTAGCAGATAAGCTTAGTAGAGTCTAAACTAAGCAGCTATAATGTCTAGCTATTTTATCCCCCTTAATCTACTACACTTGCAGGCAATTATAGGGGTCGCTTATATTATCTTAACATTTCTCTAGCACATTGCTATAAGGACATCTACATTAGCTCTATTGCTAGGTCTTTATTAAACACATAATGTCTTTAGCTCTAATTATTCGTTTTAACTAGTCACCTGTTAATGTCTATTGCTAGAACTTTAAATAGAACTTATAAAATGTTTAGCAGGATTTAGCCTAAAGTAGGGCAATGCACGTACTGCTCAAGAATATTAAGGTTTAGGGGGCTTCGTCCTAATTCTAATAGGTAGGTACTAGGTTAGGCCATAGATATTTAGTTTAAAAGGGTAGTATGTAAAATATAGATTAACTATAAACTGCTATCTTAAATTTAGCATAGCGTTTTAATAAAAACAGCTGCATGCAGCAATACTGCTTAAAGGACTAGTAAGGTATTTCTTAGGGCAAGCCTGCTAAGGGTGGCTACTGCTAGGCAGACGTGGCGAACGGCGGACGCGGACTAGGTCTTCACTAGTATTCCATTTGGCCAGATAAGGGTCAGTGAGCAAACTTGCTGCAAGAGGCAAACAATGCCTCGCCTTTTTAAGGATAAAAATGTAGCATTTAATCGTTTTATTGTATAGACGTGCTAAATATAATCCTCAATCAACAACCTCCACGCAGCCCTCCATTGTTCTCTGCCGCTTCTTCGGAGGGACGGGCTCGTGGATTCACTGCAAAGTTTCGCGGAAGGTATTCAACCCATCGCCATCGCTGGCAGACACGTCGTGTTCGTGTTACTTGGAAAAGGCGCGTAATGCAAAAGGAGTAGTTAGAGTTAGGGATGAGACGCGCAGGCCTATTACGTCGCCGCACCCACGCGCGGTCGCAACCCTTCAAGTACCCACGAGGTCAACATTTTTTTTTAGGCGTCAACGCCAGGAATCTACCCCTCCAAGCTCGCTTATGTTAATCACATAATCATGCCAAGTGTATCAGAAGTTAGGCCAAAACAGACTCAGGCAACTAATAAGCTGCTTCTATCATCCGCCTCCTCGTTGCCACGCCCCGCCAGGTATAATGCTCGTGAGTTTTATGAATATTACCCTAGAGCATTGCTAACCCTTCTTACTAAATCTAGATACCCAAACAGTGTGTTACTCGTCAATCTGTCTGCAGCAACGTAGTTTCCGTCTCTCCATGCTGTCCACCCTGCAGCAGCACGAACTTAACAAGACAGTACAAGGACTAGTAGCAGAACTAGGAAGGTAGCTTACTAAAAGCAGACAGTTTAGTCTAGCTAGGATTTAATACTTTAAGGAATACACTAACGGAGATCTAGTTAAAAAGATTTGTCTACTCTAGGGAGAGGCTATAACACTTCTTAAAGACTTATAACAAGACCTAGCATAAGTTAGTCATACATAAAACAAGCAACGCTTAACATTAACGCTTATAACAGGCACCTAAATACTATAGAATACTTACACCTAAGAGTAGGAGAGCGTAGTTAACAAATTTAAAAAACAACTAATTTTTAGTCCCTATTAGACAAAGAGAAGGGTCTGCTGCTATAACAATCTAGAGCTAAGAGGAACGCTTGCCTTTTAAGCCTAGGATAGCAATATATTGCTCTCCTAATAACCTAGTATTTATTAGCAACAGGGTAGAGTTCTTCTTCATGCACTAGAGAACCACGTAGGAATAAGAACAATAGCATAAAAGTACTCATGCTAGAAAACCTATGCATAATTATATCCGCTAAGCTCTATTCTATAGTCACTAATATCAGCTCCCTATAGTAGAAATTTAAGAACATAACCATAGCCTACTATATTGTTACCTAGAAAACTATATTTAAACAGGATGTTTTAATTATAATGCAGGCCATTAGCTATGTTTTTGTTATGCCCTTTATAGAGATAATTAGCAGCCATACAACAGAGAGGGGAGGGTTGCTAGTAGTACTTACTAGGTTCAGAACTAGTTTCGTTCTCTAGCTAAGAATAAATTGTTTTATATCCTATTGCCTTATAGATTATTTTATCCCTATATTTTAATTAGATTTAGTTTTAAGAAGGCAAGAATACTTACTTAACACCTAGAAATATCCTCCTTAAAAGGCATAACAGGTTAACTCTAAGTTTAGAATCCTATTTGCTACTACTTTTAACTCCTAAAATTATATTTAAAATCTTACGTGTAACCTAAAACAGCAAGTTAGTTATGCTATAACATGTAGATTAAATAATTTAATGCATTCTTTAATCTATTTATGTTAGCGTAAGACTTTAGAAATATAAAGAAGACAGACTAAAAACTATACGTAAAAGTATATCTAAACCTACACACTTTTCTATAGACGTAATAATAGTACTTATTAGCATAACTTCTATACGCTAACAGCAGAATACTCTACGTTTATAGCTAATCCTATAGAGTTTTATTAATTAGTTTAACTAGCTACATGTTAGTATTATTAAGCCTAAAATAGTCTATACCTACCTTAGCTAACTTTGCCTTTTCTAAGGTCTTTTTAAATGTATAGTTATAATAGATAAGCAAAATGCATGTTATAATATACTAATACTAAGCAGCGTAAGCCTACGCTGTAGCCTCTAATGCTAAGAACTAGCAGATGTAATTAAGTAGATTGCTTAGACTATTAATTCTATTTAAAATCCTACCTACTAGTTCCTAGCATAATCTCTTAGGCTTAGGCAGCGAACCTCTATACCTGCTAGCTTTACAAGCCTCCTTAATTAACTGCTTCTGCTTCTAGAGAATCTCCTTCATAGAGTCAGCCACAGGAGCAAGTTCGCTAGCTATAGGTTCAGGGGCCACTTGTTTAGAGACCACTCGTTCATATAGTAGAGGTTTAGAGGGCGCTTATTTAGGGGCTACTCGTTTAGAGACCACTCGTTTACATAGTAGAGGTTTAGAGGCCACTAGTTCAGGGGCAACTAGATCGCATGTAGCTAGGTAGCCTTTAAGGACTTAAGCTGCTATTTCTTAACAGGACAGTTTAACGTTATCTAGAAGAATGTTAGAGTCCTCCTCCTCTCTATTAGACTATTAATTTAAAAATCTTGTCTTAATAGTAAAAACACACTTGCTAACAATATAGACTTAAAAAGTTCTAGTTCTAAAGCTAAAATGTAGACTTATAAACCTGCTATGCTCTGTCACGTAGACAATTTATAAAATTAATAGTCTTTATAGCTAGACAGCACTGTTTATACTAAGCAGAGGCTAAGTAGAAATGTTAGTCTAGATAGTTTGTAAGACAGAATAGAGTAACATATATCTAAACAGAAGCATAGTGTCCGTTTAGGCTAACTATAAAATAGACAAAAACAGGAGCACGACTATCTAAACAAAGGCTACAAGGCAGCTCTTGCAAGCTAACATTTGCTTCAGAGACGTAAAGAGACTAAGAAGAAAGGAGCTAAGAAAGAGATACATTAAACATTAGTAGTTAGGTGTTAGATAGTTAGAATTAGCAGTGAGGCATAATTAGTTGCGCGCTAATGCACGTTAGCGAGTGCACGCAGCCCGCACACAAGATGTGTCCCTAGGGACACATCTTAGGTAGAGCTTCTTGACGCGCTAGAACCTTACTTAGCTAGTCTGCTTACAGGATATGTCCGCATGGACACATTCTAGGTGGGGGTAATGGAACGTAATTGGCGGGCCCTACCTAGGATGTGTCCGCAGGGACACATCTTATGCCATGCGCACAATGCTAATGCGTGACAACAGGATTAGCGCACAGAATCTACACCACATTTACGCAACATAATATCCACACAAGCTTCTATGCAGAGGCGTTTAAGGTTATACGCCTAGACGCGATAATCTAAGCAGCAAAAGGAGTCTCTATTTAGACTCTGCTAAGCAACAGATGTGGGTATATCATGCACGCCTTCACTAACAAGGCTAGGGCGTTCTCTAGATTTACTTAGTCCTCTACTAGTTGCCTGCTGTCACTTCCACTGCGTCTGCATCTGCAGTTCAATCACTGCCGTAACCGCCGTTTTCCTTATAGATTCTGCCTAAAGCATACTTAGTCGTTATGCTCGGATTTTGCATAGCGCCGCTTATCACAAGCTCTCTTCTACTTGTCCTAGACCTAGTCATACGCCCTACAGATTAAGCCTCTTATTCCTAGTACCTCTTTTGCCACATTTGCCTTTTTGCCTCTGTTCTTATTTTAGGCATCTTAGGTATAGTTAGCTATCTTTATCTAGAACGACACTATTTTAGCCTAAATAACTTAGCTTATTTAATTACATTATATAAAGCAGCTATAATCTAATCTTTTCTAGCACTTATAAGTACTAGTTAATTTTTATTTTATTTTTAGCAGAAATTGCTAATACGCTGCAGCAGGCACAGTACAAGGACTTGTTTAACGCTAGACAAAGTATACTTTCCGCCCTTCAAGATGCTCCCCCTATCCTTAATTAAAATTCGTCTTACTCTACCCTTAGTTTAAGTCCGTCTTACTCCTATAGAAAGGTAAAATATTAGTTAAAGTAGCTTTACGTGTACCTTTAATAGATTTTTCCTTTTCTTTATGTTAGTAGCAGGGTGTTAACTACACTAAATTAATTGCTATACTTTTAACATATATTTAGTGTTATAACTAAAGGAATATTAATAAATCTAGGAAGTAGTTTATACTTTACGTTCTTTTTTATAAGTGTCTTGTCTTTGCTTAGAGGCTAAAGTTTTCTGCGTAGATGTAAAAAGCTTTAGTAGCATTTATAGCCTCTATTGTTTCTAGTTGCTTTAGTTTCATGCGTAGTAGTTTTAGCAATCCTATTCTATAAGGAAAAGGGCATAGAATAGCAATTTCTAGTAAGTCTCCTGCTACTTTTAATTACTTATAATAACAAGCTTAGGTTAACAGCATAATAAGTTTTGCTCTATGCGTACTCTTAGTAGTACTATAACTAAAAGTTATAAAATAACTCTTAGCACCTCTCTTAGCACCCCTCTTAGCACTTCTCTTAACATTATAACAGCCACGTTCTATAAATGCTAGTCGCATAAGCATAGATCTTAATAACATTACTATAAATAACATTAAAGAGATCCCTTCTAACAAAATCTATATACGTATAGATGTTATTATAAAGGAGGTTAGTACAGTATAAAGTTTAGCACGAAGTGTAGAAGGCTTAGGATATAATTTATAGAGAGAAGTTAGTAGACCGCTTGTCTAAGTTTATAGCCCTAATTAGTCTCCTGCTACCTAAATGCACGCGTCCTTCTGTTGCTCTGCCGCCCTGTCAAGTCCCTCTCTGCTACACATCTGCAAGCCTAGTGCTAATTTGCTACCTAGGTTAAGAGCAGTTCATGCTCTAACGCCCTCTCGCTAAGCCACGTAGAACTAGTATTCATTAATGTTCCTATAAATATAAAGACATTACTATGCATAACCTGTTACATAGGCTAAAACGAGTTAATTTAAGAGTGTTAGGATGTTGCTATTTCTCTATAGAGTTGTTCTAAAATATATAAGGGCCACTAACAGGCCTATACTTAGGAGAACTTCACATGCGAGCTACTAGCCTAGCATTCTCTTTACTTTTTAGACTACCTAATTATATCTTACTACCTACTCCTTTATAATGTGTAACTACACTTACATTTAATATAAATGTAGTTATTTAAGATACACTGTCTAGGCGTAGTATAAAAAACATTAAGAGACTAAAAAGCAATGCTAGCTAAATATTGTTACAGTATATAAGCCCGTCCTCTTTTAGGCCTTGCTAATACGTTTAGTAAATATTGTCTTAATAGCTATAGTATAATTCTTTACCCTTAGAAGCCGCTACACTAACACACACTAGGTAGGTAATTATATCTTAATAAATTAACAAGCATTACACATTCCTCTCTTTTATAGACGCGAGGTTATTAGCAACAACCATAGCGTACGTCCCTTTAGGACATCCCTAGCATCTCTAACACACTTAAAGACGTTGCTAATTCCTAGTAGGGACCAAAGCAGAAAATCGTCGCGCGCGAATCTGCCCAAACAGCCTAAATTAGAGACTTAAAATCCCCTGTCGCCTACTGCCCTTCTACAACTAGACTATTATAAAACTAAGTACCTAAAGAAGTTAGCAGATCTTAGGAGCCTGCTAGGAGACTTAATAGCTCCTTGGGCATTAGAGTCCTCAGGCCATAGAGCAAAACTAACCTCTACTAAGGCTTCTTCCTTAGAGAACTACAGAGCAAATATAGGGGCGGTTGCTAGACCCGTCAACCCAGTTTAGCCCAACTAGCAGGGATTTGCCTTCTCTCTTAAGTTCTTAACTATTTTTGTCTTATATACTTATCTTACATAATCTATAAAATGCTGCCACTTATAAACTAGCGTGACCCCTACATTAGCGGAACGAGCATATGTAACAAGAGCAGGGCTAACAGACAAGCGTTAACAAGTTCTCTGTTAGCTATAGGCAGTGTGATATAGTGGCGCTAGGATTTCTTCTATAGGAGACAAACTTTCTCGTGCATGAGGCAGTGTAGTTAGTTCCGCCCTACAAGGCTATATACATAAGGAGCATAACCCTTGCTCTTCTATAGCTATAATAACATTTGCTATAGATCCCTACGCTCTAGGCATGGTACTTTTCTGCTGCAGTGTTAATACCTTTACTAGTTTCTGCTATAGTGTTGCTACCTTTATCCTGCTCTGCTAATTCATAACTACGACAAAGAAAAGAACCTAACAATCTAAACCTAATACCTCTAATGCCTCTAAACCTAATAACTCTAAACCTAACCTTCTATACTTTTAAAACAGCATAAAGGTGCCACATAAACTATCCTTCTATGTTAGCCCCTAGTTATAGGCTGCTTTAGGAGGCGATAAATAGGAGTTCTTAGACAGCAATTAACATAAACTACTACTATAGATAGTAGCTACCCTTGCCTCTTAACTTTAGCTAGATAAATTAATTAATCTAAAGCTTTACAAGATAGTAGAGGAACTGCTTTAGGACACTATAACTGTTGCTAATAATTGTCTTGCTATGTCTAAGGAGGATAGGCGTCTCTTTAGGGCACCTCTTATGCGACAACTTCAGCTTACGAGGTCCCTATAAGGAAAAGTAAGTTATAAATAGGGCAAGGAAACTTAAACAGGTTATCTACTATACTACAACATGGCTAAGGATAGGCACAAATTCTAACTACAAATACGCTTTAACAAGCCTGTTAACAGGCTTTTAGTTGTTCCCCTTAAGCTATAATTAAGCTCATAGTTCTACAGTCTAACAAGTAGGTTTAAATTCCTAGAGAAAGCAAGGGTGCTCTCTAGCACAAGTTCAGCAGTGATATTATTAGAGAGCAAAGACAGCTAGAGGCATCTTATCTAGTTTCTTAACAGGTCTGTTTGCTACACATTACTACAAACAATACTAGAGTGCGAGAATTAAGTACAGATTAACCTTTAGGCTATTTATGTGCATTATAAATCCTCCTGTCTTGTAACAGTGAAAAGCAGCATCCACCACGTGCCGCTATAAGGCGTACGGCCTGTTTTGCCAAAAAGGAAAACTAGGGAGCGATTGCACGCCGTGTCCTTCATTCTTGCCGTGCTTCGCAGTTACCCGCCTCCCGCCTCCCCGCTCCCGCCACCTAGTCTCTCATTACATACACAGCCAAAGCATTTACAGGGATCTACAATATTAGCTTAACCAACCATTTGCCGCTGCACTCCTGTAGGCTTGGTCAAACCGCTTGTAGCACATTTGCATATTATAGCGTCCGCAGCCTGCGCTAGCCAAAAAAGTAAGAGGTAAACAAGCAGGCAAATAACTAGGAAGGAAGGGAAAGAAGTTTCCTAATTAGCTATAAAAGCAAGGGAGATTTTCTGACACGTAAGATTCCAGTCTAACCAATTCTAGACAAGCGCCACAGTACTAGCTTACAACAGGGAAGCAGCAAATTCAACGTCACATTATCTCCTCCACTGCTATTCTCCTAATCATTAAGCGTCTTCTGTCTTTTGAATTTCTCTCTAGTCCATTCCACTGCGTCGTCATTTGCCCACCTCACTCTCTTTTTCGCGCTAATTCCTAGACACTCTCTCCATATCTAATCCCGCATCTCTACCACATCCTTTTTCCAACCATCAAGCTGATCCTCTAGTCCTCGCAGATGTTCCATAGTGCTGCTAATGCGGTCCCCAAGGCTAATTATGCTTTTCATCTGTTAGCAGAGCATTTAATCAATAAAGGCACATGTTATAGCATTCGTCGCTTAGCACTAGACGTCATTAAGCCCTACGTCGCGGTTTAAGTGGATCAAAGACTTACCCATTCCTGTTTCCTTTGTCCATATTTCCTTCATTCCTCCCACATCCTTTCTCTCAGCGCTACATCTCCCCATGTCAGGGTCAATATACTCCATCCAAGGAAAAGCACGTATGTCTACCACAGCACATTGCTCCTCGCACGGAACGTTAGCAAGCCCCTCAGGACTTACTACCAGCAACGTGTCCACATCTAACAGCATTATTTAAGTCATTTTTAGGAATTTTAAAGACTTCAAAAGTGGACTGCTTTATCTTACCAGGTGCCTCCTTCCCCATATCGCTTCCCTGTCCATCGTAAATAGGCTATCATAAGTAGCAGCTGTTAGCCATCACATACTAATTCTTTAAGAGGAGTAATAAGTAAACCACCCTAGCATAGCTAACATTTCATTAATACGTACTATATCTTAATATAGAGTAGGGTCTTTAACAGTGCTTTACAAGTTGCTTATTATTAAAGATTTTAAAGGCAAATAGAGGACAGTAGTAAACGGTTTAGGGTTCACTTAGAGGGTTTTTATACCCTCCCACACCGTACGAACGAGAGCCCAAGGCAGATTCATGCATTTCCCCTGGCTTCGATGGCGCATCGTCTTTTCATGCTAGCCAGGGGATGCTAACAGCGCTTGTCCACCTCCATCGTGCACCAGCAAAGCCACTTGGCACCAAGCGCCAGGAGACATTTCATAGTTTGGGACCAACCATACACCTGACGCCTCGTGCTACTCCCTGCCCATGCCGGCGGAGATGCTAGCACCATTGATTCGTGCTGCTCTTAAACTCAGAGCGAATCGCATGTCATTAGCAGGGTATATCTCCCACAAGGAATACACCATGTGGCTGCCGGTTTTCACTGCCCTGCTCCACCCTATACATAGCCACTAGCCAACGTTGTCCCTCCTTCCGGCACCGCAGTCAGGCCGAACTGCCCAGCAAGGACGGCGTCCTTCCTTGGGCATCACCGAGTCCTCCGCATGAATCCCTCCTGCCGTTAAGGGCTACTCCTTGGATGGAACACGTGCATGAATAAGTGGGCGACTGAGGAGGCAGTGGCTCCATGCCACTGTCCGGAGCAGCCGCAATCTGGTCGTCACAACCTAGTGGCAACTGCTGGCCGCTCAGATGGGCCATGGAATATGCAGATCAACCTCTGACCGGCTTAACGCAATGCCTATATACAACGTTTTCCTCCTGTTAGTGCTCTCTACTAGCACAGCATATCCTGTGGGGACTTTATCCTGGGACTTTTATAGACATAAAAAGTTAGGAGCAGATCTATAAAATAAAACATATCTACGCCTGTTAGCTTCCTTATTTATAACTAACATAATCATAACATTATCTATGTTAATTAGAGCAGGAAAGTTACTTACGTATTCTTTTATTAACAAAGGCAAGGAACTTTATAAAAAGAATCTTATTATATTAATTTACTTATATATACTACCACCCCTTTGTTATTACGTAAGCTAACTTGTCCTAGGTGTGCTTAATAGCTTAGCTTCTATGCGCCCTTGCATTCTGTTCTAGCTTTATTAAAAGTAAGATTATTTAGCGATTAGCAATCCGCAGGAATAGATCTGCTATTACGATAGAGAGGGGATCTGCTGTCAACCTCAGGCTAAATCAGCCCTTGGACGAAATTAGCCTAGACACGTATTCTATTAGAGCGAGTGGCTAAAAAAGTGAAAAATGTAGTTCAGAGATTATCCCCCTTGTAGAATATTGCTATAACAGTGATATCTATGGCTTGCCTCTTAAGGAGCAGGGTGCTAAACCCGTCTCTCCTGAATCCGTCCCAAGGCTGTTTCGTATCCCTCCAGATTCCCGGTGTGGCAGCCCTCAGCTATCGTTCCTTGCCACAGGGACATGCACACCGCCACCTATGCAGAAGGTAGATTAGAGCCCTAGCTAGAACGTATGGCGAGGCGTTTTTGATTGCAGATAGATTAAAGCTGTCCGTATGTTCAAGGCTTAGGTTGTCTCAGTGTTTCGTCATCAAGATCTGCATGAAGCCAGGCGCTTCTAGTGACGTATATATAGCAGTGAAGCATATCCTAGACGATAGCTTGAACGCTGCAAATGTTATCCAAGGGTGCCTTTCAGGGAAGCGAATAGCCAAACCTGCAGTGGCACAGCATTCCAACGCCGCGCCTGTGGGTAATACAGTGATGCTATTCAAAGGGGCTTAGTTTAGAATTTACTAGGCTCGAGTCCTCCAGCACCCGCGTGATAGCGCCCCCAAGTTTCACTAATAGAATATACCAGCGCGAGTAATTATGCAAGTTAAAGCCTCTAGCACTGCCTGTATAAGGATGCCCGCCAAATCCAATCCTTTTCACTAACATAGTGCTAAATCCAGCTCTCCCCCAAGCCTCTTCCTCTAGAGCTGTGCCATATCCCCTCCGTATTCCTAATAGATGTGCGAATAACTTCACTCAAGCAGGACTAGGGTGAATAGTAATTCCAGTCATGGCCCAACTTAGCGTTGCTGCTGCTCCTGTCTACCTCGCAGCAACAGAGTTACTAATAGACATAGATAAAATAGCCTAAATTTAATACTAAGGGATTTTCAGGCGAGAAGGTCTTACGGCAGATAGATAGACGCTATCCCTACGTCAGGGGCTTGTGCTGCTTAGGTGTTTCGTCAAGGTTAACTGCATAAAGCCTCCTAATGCTTAAGGTGACATTTCCTGGAAGTAGGGCATATTAGGAGGGGTGGCTATGGAGAGTGTCTAAGGATACCTCTCTAAGGAAGTAATTAGGGAAGTCTGCAGTGTCAACAGGGCTTCCAATAGGTCTAAAGGTCGTACGATTTGGTACGCCAATATGCCTAAGCAAGCCAGACTAGGCAGGTACAGCACTATCACAGCGTTTCCGAACATTGCTCACCTATAAAGAAAAAATAATTAATTAGTAAAGATAGCTTCTTGCGCAAACAGGGTGACGCAGTAGGGCTCCTGCATAAAGGTTAGTAATGCAGCCTGCAGTTTCACGGCTTAAGGGATCAAAATCATGCTAGATCAACCTATAGCAGTGCTTTTCCACCAATGCATGTCTGTTGTTCAAGACATGCTAGGTAGTTTGTTGCACGCCATGGCGGCAAAGCACGCTAAGTACTCAGGGGCGCCTTGCAAGGAAGTCTTTCAAGCGCCGATCTTCATGCAACTATTCTTAGGATTATAGCATCGCCACCTCCAAAGCCTTATCAACCTACTATTAAGGCATAGCAAGGCGTTCTTAACCTTAACGGGTCCTAGCATCTGCCTCGCTATATTTTTTAGAACAGTCTTAGTGGCTAAGATGCGTTGTACATAAAATAACCCTCTATCCCTCGCAGTCTCTATACTAGAAGCACTATCATCTTCATCTACACTCCTAACTTTATATCTGCCTTCTCTTTTCCCTCTCCCTTGTCTAGCATAAAGACCCAAGGAGGATCGAATCAGCAGCGGTGGCCAGAACCTGGACCTCTACTTAAAAATAGTACCTAGACCGTCACAAAGGAATTATACACGCCTACCTTAAGTGCTAAAGAGTCGTCCTACGCTTTAAAATATACACTTTACTTTAGAGAGCAATCCTTATTTAAATAGGAGCGTAAGGCATAGTTTCGCTATAACCTTTAGAAGCATTCCTTTAATCTTAGGGCCTAATGTGCAGCAATGCTACAGTGTGGGCATCGCTGCGGACAACCATTTCTCTAAACTAATACACGAGACTAACAATAGTCCTGCTGCAGCGCGCACAACGAATACCTTCCAAAGAGACAGCTTAGACTACTTAAACTTCCTAGCAAACTCCAAGAGGAGGTCTACAAGCACGCACTTCCTCCGTTTTTAGGGCTCTTGCCTTAGGATAAGCGTTCTAGGAGCAGTATTAGGCTTCTTAGAGTAAACAAACAGGTTTATAAAGAAGTTATAAGCTAAATGTATAGCAGCATGCTACTTATACTTAGCTATAAGGCGGATAGCTTAAATCTAGACACACACATGTATGACTAGGGCAGGCAGCGTTGCTGCACCAGGCGCTTGCTGCATTTAGATGATAGAGCGTCAACGCTTCTCTAATTCCTTAGTAAAAATGCCTTTAAATACGTCAGGGACATTAAAATACATGTTAATCTTAAATTTTCTAGGGATATTAACTAGTTAATTTTGCAAGACTTCGTAGATAAACTGCGCGCTAGAAGGGCAAGGCGTCTTACGATAAAGTTTACAGCAGCAACGTTTATAGTTAAGGGAGAAGAGGTTAAGGAAGTAGAGACTAAGGGGAAAGAGGTTGAATTTCTCTAATTACTCTAGGCGCTAAGGGAAGTCCTAGAGTTCACGGACGTAATTTTTAAAGTTGCTAATCTTAGTAAGGGGGAAGACGCGCAACATCTCGTAGAGAGAGCAAGTGTAATAAGAGACAGCTTGCTTTAGAGAACAAAACGTAAAAGAGCAATATAAATAACATTAGTCTTATATAACAGAAACAATTAATTTTTTCTTTAGACACGCAATTATTTTAGCCTAGTAAATAACATATAACTTTTAATGCTAAATCTCGTCCATACCCTAGTACGTTTTAAACTATTTAGCATCTCTCTTCCACTACATAGACTGCAGTCAATTACAGACGGAATGTAACGTGAATTAAGACAAGCTAGAGAGGAATCTTTCCTCCTTCCAGGGCCAGAACACCTACATGCGAGCCCGAGCAAGTGAAGGTGGATGTGAGATACTAGAGGCTATGTCCTTGGAAACTGCATAAACGAGGCAGTGTGATGCTCGAGTCAGCTAGTCGCAAGAGTAAGCACCTAACAACCTGCAGCACATGCCATATTCATGCACTAAGTCAAGGGTGAACGCAGAGCCAGTAGATCACGGCCGTCACTGGGGCGAAGCATTCTCCTTTGCCATAGACAGGCAGTGCATCCTAGTAGGCATAAAGGGGAGGGACAAGCGTGTGCACCAGCTATTGTTTTAGCCTAGAAAAAGGCAAATAAGTACTACTTTTTAACTAATAATAGTCTAGTGTATGTAGCAGCAATTATCTTAGATCTCTAGCTAAAGAAGAATTACCTAGTTTAAGAATAAAGGAAATAAAAGGCTAAGTATAGCATTAGTAATATAACTAAGCTGTCACGAGAGTCGTTCAGTCTTCAGAGAATAAGCAGCAAACGCTTCTATTCACTCTCTCTCGTGTGATAGTCTATCGTACAAGACGTTGCGTAAGGAGCTCTCCCAGAGGTCCCCATGCGTCCAATAAATACTCGACTTGGTCCAAGCGCAGTCTATACCAAATGCAGTTCAGTAGTTACCTAGTCAACATACGAGCTGGCCTCTGCATAGGCGGGCTCCGAATCTAGTTTGGTTCAGGGGCGACCTGGCCCCCCTTCGAGCGTTGATCAAGTATAATGTGCAAGCGCAGTATACTACCTTCTGTCACACCGTGACATAAGCTTTTTAAAAGAGACTATAAGAACTTTCTTATTAGTATTATTAATACTCTAGGAGCTAGTAATAATTTCTTTTTAAGTAATTAGCTACTCTAAAAGAAGCTTAAGAAGACTCTAAAGTACTGCCTTAATAATTATATTAAGAGCATATATGCATAGCTAGGACAAGAGCAAACAGCTGCTTTAGCTACTCCTATAAAGAGTAAGTTAAACATCTACCTTAGTAAAAAGTAAGAAAGAGATAAAGAGCTTATGCCTTTCTAGTACTAGCAGCAGAAGGATATATATAAATAGTTTCTATAACTCTTATAGATAGTAATTAATATACTATCTCTCTTGCTAATAAGTTTAGATCTAGAAAGAATCTTTAGCCTTATAAGAGAGGCTTTGTTGCCTTAAAGAGCTAGTCTTAATAAAGATTCTCTTTAAGCTAGCATATGCCTGAAAAACTAGCAAAAGAGCAGGCTTATTAAGATAGGCTAGTATTAAAGCAGTAACTTTAGAAGCTTATAAATTAAGACATCTTAAAGACATAGAAACAATAATTTACTTCTAAAAGAGATCTCCTTTATAACGGGGTGGCTAGCGCTACTAGCAAAAACTATGGCAGGCCGTGCGGGGACACGAGCTGAGCCGAATGTAAGCCATACGTAGGCAACTACACAATACAAGCTAATTCCTATATAATAGGTTACGGGCCTAAAGCTCGCATCACTGCGAGCATTCAATGTACTTTTTGGCCACATAGCGCAGCGGGAGCCCGTGCTGTTACATCCTTAAACACCTGCAGCTTGTTTAAAGAGAATCTTTATAGAATAGACAAAGATAAGGCGTTTAAGGGCATAGTTAACCTAGATTCCTTTAAAACATAGTAAAAGATATATTTTATATATATTTGCTATAGTAATTAAATCTCTATTTGTCCCTTTATAGGATCCCTATAGACCCTATGCATTTTTGCGTGTCTTAAAAGCCTATAGAGCTTACAAGGCCCTAGGGCTAGCTAGGCACGTGATTAGTTTAATTCACATTAATAGACTAGGTTTAATTAAGCTCAGTGCTAGGAACTGTAACTATTTACTAGCGTTTTCTAGTTATTTGTCATCATACTTGGCATAAGCCCTTAGGCTAATAGGCGGGCTGGGATTACAAGGGCTTAGGAGGGCTCTAAGCCTAGCCCTCCCATGCCCACGACTAAAGGCCATACGAGCGTTTTCTAGCATTGCCCTAGACATAATTTAACAATAGGTTTCATTTAAGGATAACATTAAGAACATAGGAGAAGGGCAAAGCCTAATTTTAGAACTTAAAGATGTCCTATTTTTAGTCCCTCCTTAGGGTCTAGAAACAGGATTAAGAGCGCCTTCTTTGTTTAGCGCGCTAGAAGGGAACCTAGATTAAAGAATTACTACATAGGAGCAGAAAAAGTTAATTTCTACCTACATAAACTTAACAGCAATAAATTATGTAAGACAATGCCACTTACAAAGAAGAAGTAACAGAAATATATAACGTTAGCCTCAAACCAGAGGGGTCCAATTTCAGGACTACAAGACTTCAAACCAAATCGTCATCATAGACGCAGCCTGGGTCCTAGAATTAGTACCTTCCCTCCCCTAGCCTACACTATAGAGAGCTATTTAAGGTGGTAGGCCTCCTAATATACACAACCCTAGGCCTAACGTACTACATCTCTAATCTTTATGCCTTAACAATGCTTTAGAAGGCATCTCTTAGCTTAGCATACTTTTAACTTCTCCTTAGTTTAGGGTATTGTCTAGAAGAGAGTTTAAAGATTAAGGTCTGCTTATGAGGCTACGAAGTGCTACAACCTTTAGTAACAGTGTATTAGTGCTATAAGAATGCCAAAATATCTAGAGCAAGCTCTAAATCGTCTAAGATCTGCTTAGCTTAATAGATTTGTTTATAGAGATTTTCTTTAGCTTTAAGGATTAAGTCTATAGACAAGTCTAAAAGTAATAACTTGTTGTTACGTATTTAAAGTTCTATGTAGTAAATAGTCACAATGTTATTTATAGGATATATGTATGTATATATAAAGAGCCTACTAAGCAAGAGAGCAATTAACTTATTATACATTAATAAATGTAGTGCTAATAGGGGACCTGTTTTAGGACCTACTAAATTACTAAAATAATTGTCCAAGAAGGGCTTGAATACTAGCCCCCTATAACCTAGCTCACATGGCGACGTAGGGGGGATAACATAATCGTTTAAACATATCTTGCTTAAGAGTTCTACTATTAATCCTACTTTAGCTAAATTCATAATATTTCCTTATTGTCCTTATTGTTACATAGCGTTATTGCCCTATACTGCTTATAAAGGCTAGACATTAAGGCTGCAGAGCTAGACGTGTTTGTCCTAGCTTAGATATAAGTAAGGAATTCTAAGAAAGATTCACTCTTCTTTCTAGCTAGTACGTAATCCTCTATATTATAGTCTATCTTTATTTTATAGAGTTATTTACTTAATGCCACGTATGTAACAATATTTTATAAATGTAGTTCTTTATATAGCTTTTTGTTAACAAGGTCTTAAAGATATAGCATCTTAAATAGGTACATACTATAATAGCTTTAGGTTTTTAAGATTAAAATTTCTAAGAAGAGTTTACATTTAAACACCTCCTTTATAACAATAGGGGCCTAAATATAGGACCTTTAGGGTACTAGAATTAGGTCTTTGTTAGGAACTACACTAGAGAGCATAATTAGTAACTTAATCGTTGCGCTATAGAGCGCTAGTTAGGCCTGTGTCTCTAAATTACATCTTTACCTAATTAGTTACAACTGCCATGCTACCTCCTAATCCCCTCTAAGCCCTTTGTTAGCTTTATAAAGAACTATGCTATAACTTAGATACTAATTTAGCGAGAGCTGTAATAAAAAAAGCAACTCCTATATTAGCCCTTTTAGTAATGTATACACTAACAAAGCTTCTAAAAACTAAACTAAACAAAGAGGCAAACTAATAGTTTTAAGGGCTGTTAGAAGCCTTATATAACTTAGCGTCTAATAGAAGGTTAATATATGTTAATGTTAACATTAATGTAAGCTTAGATCTAGAGAATCCTTAGGTTATAGCAAATTAAGATACAGAAGAAAAGGGCAAGAAGGATAGAATAATATATCTAGCTAGACTACCTTAATCAACAGCACATGAGTAGTAGATAACACTAGCAGCCTATATAAGGGTTGCCTAAGTCAGAGAAGAGACTACGAGCTATATTCAACATCTACTACTTCCTAGTATTCTCTCTGCTTAACCTGTCCTATAAGCGCTAGCGATGAAAAAGGAGAAGCAAACACTGCTAACACTATAATAAAGAGCTGTTAGTGTAAGACCTGTCGCTCTAATAGCAAGATATTCTATATTACTTATTAGGTTTAAAGCAGAGCAAGAGAAGGCAAGAAACTAATCTATTATATTAGCAGAACAGCATATAGTAACAGCAGTATAGACTTATAACAGAAGCATCTTAGACACTAGTACTAAAAGTAAAGAACAAGAGTGCGAGCTTAAGAAAACTATTCTTAGGGATACGTTCCTTAAGATATAACTAATAGATATCCTCTTAACTATAGGCTAAAAATCTAGTTGTCCCCTCCTCAAGGCGAATCTCTAAAGATGCCCCTATAGACGATCTGCTACAGACATTTATAGAGATTCTTTAAGTCAGGTATAAGCATAACAACACCCACAACGCAGATGCTATAACTTCATAGCAAACTAGTAAGGTATAATTATAGTATAGCAAGTATCCCTCTATAACTTCACGAGTAAAGAGATATGTAGGGTACTAGAACTAGACCCTAGAACATGTGAAGCCAGTAACGTCCCTCTAGGCGTAGCGAAAAACCAGGTGTGCCAAAAAGGACCAATCATATTGCAAAGTTCTCAACGAAGCGCACGATTCTAGTAATCTAATTAGTCAATTTCGGCACACCTAGTTTTTCGCTACGCCTAGAGGGACGTTACTGTGTTTGTTCCCCAAGCCACACTTCACGAGAGCACTGTATGCCTGCACCCGCAACAACTACAAGAAACGCACAGCCACATGCCTGATTGCTAGCCTGAGGCTTCAACGCCCGCTTTGGCCGCCAATCTCATCCTCATCACTCTCTGAGTCAATTTCTGCAGGGCTTAAGGTTAGAATATAGATCTGTTTTAACCATATACGTTGCTTCTATACGTACTAATAGGTTCTGTTTTAGTCCCTTTAAGAATTCTAATAGAGGTAGATGTTATAACATAAAAATACTTTAAAGTATCTCTAAATTTATTAACTCTATACCTAAGGCGCTTAGTAGTGCGTGAGTTACGTAGGCCTACATCCTCTTTGCTATTTAAACAGCTAATAGCATAAATAACAAACTAGATCCCTTATAATTTAATAAGAATGTAGACGTAGCTGTTAATAACTAACTTGTTATTAGCATCTACGCTTAAAACTCTAAAGTTTTTAAGTGTATTGTTAAAGGGAAGAGCAATTCTATAAGTTAGAAGTTTAGTCTAGCCGTTAGCAGTAGCTTCTTTATAATTAGTCCCTTTTATAGGCTCTATGCTAGAAAGATCCTTGTCTAACTTTAGAATTATAAGGTCTATTTCCTATTTTCCGTCAGGTGGCTAAGGAATGTAGTATAGTATAGACAATATAACGTCTAGAACCTACGTGCCCTTTTCCGCAATGACTAACACGTGTTAAGGTTTGTCTGTCTTGCCTATAGCAACGTTAGGTAGGTCCTAAGGCAAGCTATAATTAAATTAGAAATCTTAGATAGTGCTTTATATATGTAGCTGCTGCTTAAGGCTATCTAGCATATCCTTACTACTAGTCATGTTAGAACGCATTCGTAGCACAAGCCTAAAAAGTTACTATAAGGTTTTTAGATTATAGAATACTAAGTATAGTCCTGCTTTACTGTTAAATCTTCTTTAAAACGGCATAGATAAAGCTCCTCCGCTAGACGTAGCAATCTACTATAAAAATTAGTAATTAGGAGCTTAACAATTAGGACAACAGACCTTAAGGGTTATTCCTATACGCTTAGTCTATTCTTTAAACTAGGCAACGCTCTATTCAATCACTCTGTTAAAATAGCAGACTACCTTCTCTTTAATGTCGTCCGCCAAATTAGATAGCAATACGTGGTTGTTAATTTCAAGTTTCTTTTGCTAGCCTAAGCTAAGTATTAGCTTATACTTTATAAGGAAAGTAGTCTGCATCTAAATCTCTAACGTTGCTATAGACTAGTCGCCAAAAGTAGTTTTTAGCCACTCTAAGGTCCTTAGGATGTCATTAACAATCCTGTTAAGATTGCTAAATCCTACCAATTCTATAGCGCTAGCAGCAGCTTAGTACCTTTCTAAGTAGATTATAGTAATATTCTACCTAAATTAGCAGTAGGTAAAGCTTTTACAATGTGTGACGTACTCTAGTTACATCTCTAATATCTAACACCCCACTATACTTAGTGTCTTCGAGATACACCCTAAGCCCTCTTCTTTGCTCCACAAGCAATAACTTTAAGCAGCTATTAATAGCCGTAGTAGGCTTACTAAGGATATAAACATTAACCCTTCCTTCCTACCCTAACACATTTTTAATAATCGTTTAGTACTAGTAAGAGATGTTTTCTAGCTATTCTGCTAGAAGTCTAGTGTAAACGTAGAAGTACTATATATCTAGGTTAGCTGTTTTTAATAAGTCAAAGATTATATAGAAAAGCTATTTAATAAAGCTCTAATAGACTGCCTTTATTCTAATCTTCTTCTCTTTTAACTGCTATACCTTAAAGTGTTTGCTTGTTAGATTTATAGCAAGTTTTATGTTATTAAAAACAAACACTTTGCCTTCTTTTTTACACACTACGTCTATGTCTAGCCTAAACTCTAAGTCCTATTGTTTGTCTCCTCCTTTTCTAGCTACAACGTAAGTCCATATTTAGCTACTACACGCTGCAGCTGCTCTATTCTAGAAATTAATATCTTTAAGTTTGCTAAGACTAAGCACCCTAGATGCTGTAGTAGTGTAGTTTCTAATGTTAGCTAGCATAATCCTAAGGTTCTGACTCTGTCCCTTAGCTACGAATCTTGCTCTTAGGCGTAGGACAGTAAAGACTGTTATAGGATTAGAGCTAGTTAGCGATAAATTATGCGCGGCATTAATGCGTTCTAACTTTCTTACACTCTTCGCGCTTCCTGCTGTATCCTAGATAGAGCTTAGGCTGTTAATGGCAAGGAATCTATAAGCGCTAGCCTCACTCCTAGTTATTGTGTTTGCCTTGTTTAATGCCTTAAGGGTGCTCTCCTGTTTGTTACTAGTCTTCTTGGCCTCAGAAGTGGCTTACGTTTGTTGCTTCTCTAGCACCTCCACCTCTTCTCTAATTCATAATTTGCGTGGTCTACCTCTAGCATCCTTTAGCTTATCTACGACCCCTTTACTAGCTGCTAGACAATTTAATCTGCCTCTTAGTCACGTTTGCCTAGCCACACCTTGCGTTGCATGGCTTAGGTTAGCCTCCTTCATAGCGCTTAGAGCCTTTTAGCTAGTCACATGTTTCCCTTTAACTCTTGTCTTGGCCATTATGATTATAGCAGGTACAAAGAGAAGGGCTTAACTTAAAACAGCGGCGTTAGAAGATAGTATTTAGTTGCTTTGTCTAGGTAGTTAGAGACTTATAACATGGGGTTTTAGAAGCACTTCTGTGCTAATAACAGAGAAAGAAAGCAATTAAAGATTAAAGCAGCAGAGGCGGACTACAATGAGGTATATGTATTGTGCTAGGCTGTGAAGTATAAAGGACGAGTCATTAAGATAACGAAGCCAAGATTACATCCAGGCGGCTAGAGTTGTTTCAAAAGCTGAGCAATACTCCTGCCTATAGCCTTCTGCTAGGATTTAGACTATGCTTGATAGTACACGATCATCTAATTAATTATGACATGTTAGCAAACAATAAGTAACAGTGTTTAAAGACTACTTATTCATGTGCAAGGCTGCTAGCAAAGCCACTCGGTACAGCAGTAGGAAGCGGTTTAACGCATGAAGTCCCACTTAGAGATCTCTGTCATCGCCTACGGCCGCTGCGCAATGTGGAGGCTTATTAGTTAGTTGTTGAGGCTACAGTTTTGTTAGTACTCATTTAGCTAGGAGGTTTTAGAATAAAAGACAGTTGTCTAAGATCCGCTTAATAATGCACCAAACAATTCTATTTCTCCTCCATAATCCAGCCAATCACTAACGCTGTTTCCGCATTTTGAATGCCTACCAAACTGTCCTCACTAGGAAGCATCCAAGAGGGAGAGGTTTGTACTCTTAGCTAGAGTTATACTATCCACCACTGACACGCGTAAGCTTGACTCACGTACTGCGAACCATAAAGCTGTAATCAACATTAAGGGCGTTGAGAGTTTGATGTCCCTTTACCTGCAGCGACAGGCTACGCTATCTGTTTATGAGACTAAAGCTGTTAATAATACTAAAGAAGATCTAGAGAACGTGCAAGGTTAAAGACCTCGTAATTAAGGTACAGGCAAGGCCTAATTATTATTAAGTTTACTAATCTATATTAAGGCTAAAAGAGAAAACAGAATAACAGCTATAGGGGCGCAGCTAAACAAACTATGTTAAAGCTAGGGCAACAAGAGGTACATGTTAAAGGGGTAATTTGTTAGGCCATGTAAAAAACATTGCAAATGCTAAGCAAGGATATTATTAATCTTAATCTAGTTAATATTAACATCTATATAAAGACGTCTAAATTAGTCAAAGCACTTAAAGCGCTGCTAAGCATAGAGTAAATTAACTTAGCAAGACTTCTAAACAAATTACAAGAAATAGCTATTAATACGCACTACTCTCTGCTAGCAAGCCTTATCCCTGCCCTTACCTATCGCCACGCTTAGCAGGTAAGCGCTATACTAAGGGAAGCACTACTTTTAACAGCTAGGCCTTAATTCACTATTGCTTAGATGCTTCTAACCTATCGTTCTCGCTTAAAGAACGCCCTAATCTATTGCTTCTTTTTTACTAGTTAGGGTGCTGCAGATGAGTCTAGTGTTAGTTGCTGTGGGATTTTAGGATCGTTGTCTAATAGGCTTTGGTTGTTAAATTGCTATAAAAGGCCTAAAGACTTTGCAGATAGCGTATTAGATCTCTGCAGAGGTTCTAGTATAGGATCTAGTTTCTAGTTATTAATTGCTGTCTAGATAATATCTAGGAGCTTTAGGCCTTTATCTAGGGCATTAAGGTAGAATTAACAGCATTTCTACCTGTTCCTACCCTTGCAAGTTCTAAAGTTAAATGCTTTAATCTCTTCTCGCTAGCACGTTATGTTTTAACTAACAATTATTGCTTAGTAGCTATATAGTCTAACTGTCTAGTAATTATAAGATATTAAGTAAGTTAAAATTTTTCTATAGAGTTCTTGTTCTCTTCTAAAGAGTCTAAAGAGTATAGCTAGACCCTATAAAGCAACAGTGTAACTATAAGCATTCTGCTAATCTATAATATTAAGTCTAATGTTTCTATGTTTTACTTCCTACGTTATAAATAGAAAAAGCATGTAATATGTAGCTCTAAAATAGGACTTAGCGTCTAGATTGCTAAGCTAAGGTTAAAGCTTCTTAAGTTGTTTCGCTAAAAGTGCAGACACTTTAAACCCTATAGCTAAGTCTAGTTAAGGACAGGTCTAAGTAATTTTCTTATAGTTATTCTATCCTTTATTAACGCTTTAGATAAAAGGTTTATACTTTACATTATAAATAGCTATTACTTAAACGTTTAGAAACATTAGTTCTAAAATAATCCTGTTAATTATAGCCTTATTATAATCTTAAATTAAATCTATAGTTGCCTTAAAATAGTTGTTGTTAAACAGAGATTGCTTAGGTATTAGGTGCTTGTTCTTAAGAAGTCTCTAGCAGAGGTTTTTATTAAACTCTTTAACTTCTTTAGAAACCTTGCCTAGATATGCTTTTATAAAACTTCTATTTGTTTTAAAGTTAGTAGCATATTATATATCTTAGTATCCCTAATCGCTAGGCAAGTTAGATATAACGCTAGATAAGGATTACTTTTGTTAAAGAGTTTTCTTTTCTACAAGCAGACAATGCATATTGTTAAGATGTTTATAGTTAATAAGCACTTAATGTTACATAGTATCTGTCTCTTCTATAACTCTCTCTGCCCACTCTATAATATCTAAGGTGTTAGTAAAGTCGCTAACAACTTTTAGGTAGGCAGTCTTGCTGCTTAGGAACAAGGATTAATGTCTTTTACATAATTATTCTGTTAGATTGTCCTCTCTAGCTCTTTTTCTTAAGTTTCCCTGTTGCTATTGCTTCTTAGGGGTTTAGCTAAAGGAAGACTAGCTATCGCCTAATTTAACCTCTAACCTATAGCTTGTTTTTGCTGCTTAGATTGTCTAACGTTAGTAGCTTTCTTAGCTTTAGCCTCTTAAGATCGCTTTCACGTGGACTCTTTCTAAGTAGAGGGTATTATTAGTAGTATATAATTTTTAGTTTAGGGACGTAATGTCCTTTACAACGTAGAGTTGCCTTTAATAACCTGTTCCTATATATTGTTAGACCACTTGTTACTATAGATATAGTCGCATGCTTGCCTTTTACTGCTTATTATTTGTCTAAGATGCTAGCTCTTTCTTAATTGCTAAGGTCGTCTTAATATAGAAGGTTTTAATGTAAGTAGTATGTTTATAGTTTCTATAATACGCTTTAAGGTGTTAGCACATGCTCTGCACTAGCATCTAGCAGCAAGGTGCATTCACATACCTTTATTCTCTAAGGACAGCATAGGCAGTCTATCCTTAGCAGCTAGAGGTTTTAAACAGGCAGTTATGTCGTTTAAGCTAAGATATTAAGCGCTTATGTCTTGCTGCTAGGTTTTGTCGCAGAGTTATCTAGCGTAGAAGTAAAATGTATAACAATATCTAACAACAACGCCAAGCCACTTATACCGCCACGCACGGACCTTACCCCTGCCACTTAGTCTTAGCAACTATCACTATATTTACGCATGTGACTTTACTCTATAACTAAGTAACAGTAACGCGTTCACCACGTAGTATAGCTAAAGCATAATCATTCTAATAATATCTAAGCTTACGCTATCTTAGCTAGACAGGCTCCGTTTCTAAGAATCTATTTACGGGTTAACATACTTCTAGATTACCACTATCCACGCAGAAATGCCTGTAGGAATGGCCATAGAAGAGCAAGGAGAACAAAGCAAGCTTCAAGAAAGCACCTAGGACTACACCTTAGTTAGCACCTTAGGCTACTGTCTGCTGTCTATGTCCCTTCTTTAGAATATCGCACGTACTTTTGGGGGAGAACTAGTTCTACTAGCAGGCATTATACCCAGGCTCCAGCACAGCAGCTCGCATAAATGTACAGCTACCTAGTCATAGTCTCTAGGCAGTAACTATGCCACGCGGATATAGTCTTTAGTCTCATTAAGCGCCTAGACATGCTAGCATAGATAAGCAACCTGTTATAGTGCCAAACAATAAGCTATTATCACAGGAGTACTAGGAGTCTTATATCTATTTAGCTTACGCAGAAGACGCAGTTGTTCCACTATCAGATCACGCCCTAAAGGCCCGCTAGCACTAGCTGCCTATACCATGCTCATTAAGCATCATGCCCCGCTCACGTCGCAGTTCAGGCAGCAGAGAGGCGCTTAACAGAACCACATCCTAACGTTTCTTCTTCTAGTAAGCATAATTTAACCCTGCACACAGTACAATGCAACCCGCTAGTAGTAGTAGTTTTTTCACACAGCCCCACTCAACTATAACCAATATGCCTCTAAAGGAGGATTCATTGTCTAATTAGATATCTCTAACTCGCCTCTAGATGTTACTAAGAGCTTGTAACTTCTTAAGCGTAGCTTTAACGACAACAGACGTCCTACAATGTATAGTTCTAGCTCGCCTAGGAGGTGCCTTGTTAAACAACTCGTTAGTCTAAGAGACGTTCCCTATAAGTAGCTCTAACAAAGACAGACGTCCTGCAATGTATAGTTCTAGCTCGCCTAGGAGGCGCCTTGTTAAATAACTCGTTAGTAGATACTCTCTAATAGTAGCTTTAACGACAACAGATGTCCTGCAATGTATAGTTCTAACTTACTTAGGGGCTGCATCGTTAAACAACTCGTTAGCCTAAGAGACGCTTTCTAGTAGCAGTAGCAGGTCCTATACTCCTTTATAGTAATGTTTTGTTCAATGTCACCCCTTACAGTCCTCGTCTAGTCATTAGTAACCCTGTCTTATTTGTCTAGTAGCAGTATTGCCTTTAATTAAAATAGAACAGACTAACCTTGCTATAAAGCTTAGGGAGCCTTTAGCTACTATTACTTCTGTTAGAGGGCTCTAGATCTAATAGTCTTTTAGTATAAAGTTGCTTTATAACTTAATTAAAGATAAATATTCTAAATCTTTTAAACTCTGCTCTATATTAAACTTAATTATAAAAGCTATTATATACTACTAGCTAAATATATAAATTAGATAATTAAAGCTGTCTTAAGGACTATAGATTAAAGGAAAGGATTGTTAGTATAGAGGTTAAAGAGCTAAGCTATAGATAACAGGGGCCTAAAATTAGGACTATTTAGTCTATGACACCTTACATGCTACAAGCTAATTAGGGCCTAATTTTAGATCCTCTTTATGCTGCTTAAGGTTAAAATTAGGTATAATTAGGCATAATTAAGAGGAGTTTAGGCTTGAATTAAGCAGATCACGCTGGCTCACGCTAGCTTAGGGCGAACTCATGAGCCTGTTGGATTTGCTCAGGGTGGGGCTTAGTCTGGCTCAGCCGCTGCATGAGGGGGGCCTGATTTAGGGGCCTCGTGGCATTAGCTTAAGGATTCTTAGATGAAAAGGCAGACGGTAAGGAAATATTAATACGTTTATATTAAAAAGCTATATACGTTCTGCCGCTATTTTTGGCGGCATATGCCACCCTTTTCGTAGGGCGTTGTCGTCGGTGGTGAGTCTGTATAATGCAGCAGGTGTCAATCCAGAAGTGGTCTAAGCCATCTTGCTTGGCTTGCTCTGCGCAAAACCGAATCTTCTCATACCCAGATTTACCCGTTCCATTGCCATTTGTCAAGTCGTTGAAGGTGACCTCATCAGAGTCCGCTCCCCATGTATGTGAGAGAATCGCATAGCGAGGAATTGCATTATCGTTTGGCAAATGCTCCGTAAGATGGTATCCGCCGGCACCGCCGCATTGTAAAAGGCGCATCATCTGGCGTCGGTTGAGTGGGATCAGCGGAAGGAAGAAGGCTCGGTCGACCTCGATTGTGGTAGCCTGGCTAGAAGCGCGAGCACAGCAATCCGATTGCTGTTCTCATCTGGCCGAGCATTCAAGTCAGTAAATGCACAGATGTTGTTTATGAGTTGACATTACATGATAACTGTATCAGGGAGCAACAGTGCAACACTGCTGCTGCGTGTATTTGGGTTTTTGTAAAGCCGCTGCATCAGGCTGAGGCCGTTAAAGTCGAGTGCTTGCACAGCCCAGATTGTGGCGCAGCAGGCTTGACGGCAGACGGCACTGGTGGGGTGGCAAGAGGCGAAGCTACGATGCTGGTAGCGAGAGGATAGCCGACCCGCTGCTGGCCTGACCTTGTGAGCTTTCTGGCAATATTAGAGGAGTACCAGGAGCTAGGCGCTTGACATTGATCTAAAGCGCATAAGGTATAGCTTCCGCTAAGCGAGAAAAGGGTAGAAGTTGCTAAAACCGGAAGCCAATCCGGCGAGCGAGTGTAGCGCCTGGAGTTCTTTGTCCAGTTTGTCTAGTTTGCTTTGTTGGGCTCAAAATAGTATTTGTCTATTAATAGGCCCCAGTGGTGCTGGTGGAGTCACTGCACTGGCCCGAGCTGCCCCTGGATGAGCTGCCTCACCTTGCTCCCTATCACTAACTACCACAGTACTGTAGCTAATATGGACAGAGGTGTTAGATTTGATGTGTGAATTGATGATTTCACTGATGGATGTGGTTGATAGAATGAGTGTCTTGTTCTTGTGTGTCTGTCTCGGCCCCCTCGGCTAACTACATTACTCAGCTCCCAGCCACCCAATTATATCTGAGGGCTGCCACGGCCATATTCGCCGTGAATCGTCGCAGGTCTCATGTAGGTGAGCTCAGCCGTATATGACGGCAGGTAGGCGTCAACTGCCGTCGCCTTTGCCTACGGTGTAGTGAGTGCAGTGCCGGGGCCCAAAACCTCCACCAATCTGACAAGAGGCAGCCAAGCACTAGCCGAAGACCTCCCTAATGGCATGCCTGACACTTTCGCCGCCCGTGCGTGCTGCACATAGCAACGTCCCTCGTACTACTCTCAATCATCGTGCACTCAGACAACGCTTGAGAGAAGACAAAGCGTAAAGCCAAAATTACCTTACATCGTGCGAAGAGAATGCTGTTGTTAACTTTATGTTACATATAGACACTTGTAAGCAGCCAGAGCTCCGTCACATGACTACGGTCCTATGACTAAGCTCGATCAACTACTACAAGAGCCTCTGATTTGTACACTACACATACACATGATGGACACATACATGAGCTACACACAATACACACGAGAACCCTCAATTCACCCATCATATCTTCTCTCTATCTCCAGTGACACCTGGCTCCCACCTGCTTACAACACTCTTAGGCAACCTATATAAGTAAAGTATATACCAGCAATAGCGTTCAGTGCTACACGCTATCAGCCCTAAGCAGATTAATCGCCTAAGCCTCCTAGCGTAAACTGGGCTAAGAGACTTAAAAGAGGCCAGCTAGAACTTATAGCAAGGACAAAGAAGCCGCAAGACTAGGACTAGTTGAAAACCTATATGTAAGCAGCCAGAGCTACGTCACATGACTGTACATGTCCTATGACTAAGCTCAATCAAGCACTACAAGAGCCTCTGATTTGTACGATACACACATAAGACAGAACACACAATACACACGAGAACACTCAATTCACCCATCATCTTTGCTCCACTATCTCTAGTGACACCTAGTCCCCACCTGCTTACACTATAACAAGGTCTTATACTAATTTAACGTGATTAGAAAGGAGCTGCAAAACCTAGAGATTCTACCTAAGAATGTCTACAATATAGATAAGACTAGAGCTATGCTAAGTATGCCTAACTTAGTTGAAGTCCTTACTTACTAGTAATGATAACTTACAAGGCCGCTGACGAGGCGGCAGTAGAGGCACGCGTGTGAAGCAAACCATGGCCACTGCTATTAAATCTATCTCCGCCAACACTAGGTGTGTCAATCTGATAATCATCTAGCCTGCCTTAACCCATCGCGCCAACTAGACCACATTTCCTACCCCTAGCCAGGTGTATGCATTCTCTAAAACAGGCTTTTCTGACTCCTATATCAGCTTACAGTAGCTTAAGCTTGTCTTTAATCTACAAACTAGAGAACTAGCTCGTAGGACACTACGTATACTTATATAGGACGGCTTTAGCACACATGATGTGGTGTAAGAGGCTGCACCTTGTTTAATTTAGTTCAAGGTGGTATAGGGGTTCCGTTTGTGCGAAAGGGAGGGTTGGCGTCAAACTGGTAGAGGCTCAGGCTCCGGCGGTTGACGGCTACATGGCCGTCAGTTGACGGCAGTTGACGGCAGCTTGGCCGTCATATTACGGCTGTTGGCGGCGCACATAGCCGTCGCAGCCTCAGAGATAATTAGGTGGCTGGGAGCTGAGTAATGTAGTTAGCCGAAGGGAGTCTTAAGGCAAAGGCACAGACACACCAACCGATCGAAGACAACCCTCAACCGGCTGGCGATCGGGCGCATCGAAGACAACCTACAACCGACTGACGACCGGGCACATTGACGACAACCCACAATCGGCTGGCGATCGGGCACGATGACAACAACCACCCACTAGCTGGCGACTGGACGACAAAGGGGGCTATATTCTATACCATTCTTTTCTACACCTACGTTTAATCAATTCTATATATTGGCTCTCCTCTTTTAGAGCTTGTTTCCTTCCGACTGCGGGTCGTACCTACATCTCCACCCCTCTACCCTACAATGAGACCCTTGAAATCATAGAGTTCTGATTTAAGGACAACATTACTCTCTGCTTGATGCCCTCTTATACCTCTTACAAGCTCTAGCCTTGGAACGTTGCTGCATTTAGACCGCTAAAGGGTTTCTACCAGAGTTGGCAATAATCAAGCCATATCAAGTGCTTGACTTGATTGACTTGACTTGATACTATCAATCATGTCAAGCCGGCGCTCTCAATTTTACTAATCAATCAAGCAAATTGGCTCAACTTGATTGACTTGATTGATACTGCTTCTGTGGGTTGGGCTCTACAGTGCACTGCTTTGTAAAGCGGCCAAAGTAGGTTTGTACATGAGTACGGTAAGGAGATGAAACAGAAACGGAAAAAGAGACAGAAAACACGATTGTATTGCTTGTGTTGTTGTTCTAGCTAGGGGCAGGGAGAGCTGAGCTCGACGATCCTGCGCGAGCTCGGGCCTCCCCGCTAGCATCACGTGATCAGGTCACGTGACTAGAAAAGGGGCAACGACCTGAGAGGCGCTGCACCGTACTGCGTACGGACAGCTTCATATATTTAGCTATTTTGCTAGGCCTTTGCTAGGCTTTGTGGAATGGTCTCGCATCTATCGAAAAGTAAGGGTTTTTATATATAGCAGATCTAGCTATCACGATATTTTTTAGTGGAGAGGATCCCTATCCTCTAATTAGTTGAATTCTTTGCTTAGCATGCCTGAGCGTGTTTTTTTTTAAAAAGCTTCACGCGTTAGCTATCCTACTCCTTTATCTCTCCCTTGTTAGATTTAAATAGGTTTAAGGATATCACTGATGGATATGATGAGGAATTGATGGATGGAGTGTGGTGATTGGTTGATTGTGTGTCCACCCTGGGGGTGTCTGTCTCGGTGGCCTGAAGCCCCTTTGGCTAGCTACATTACTCAGCTTCTAGCCACCCAATTATCTCTGAGGAGTGCGACGGTCATGTTCCCCGTTAACGGCCGTTAACGGCCCTCGACCGCCGTCAAATTCTGCGGGTCTCATACAGGTGCGCTCAGCCGTATATGACGGCCATGTAGCCGTCAACCGCCGTCAACCGCCATCGACTGACGCCTGAGGTGCCATAGCTGCGTGGCAGGCCGTATCTGACAGCGATGTAGCCGTAAACGGCCGTCAACCGACGCCGTAGTGCCGTCTCCAAAGGCCCAAAACCTCTACCAAGTCTGACATCCCTATCTCTCTCTCTCCTACTAACCCTCTATTTATTATTCAAACGCGCACTAATTGCTTAGAAGGCATTAATAGTAATCTCCTAATCATATTTAGCTAGCATCTGAACAAACCAGCGTCCTAGTTGCCCGTAGAGGAATAGGGGCACTAATTAAGCCACTAATGCGCCCTTAGCTGTCAGGTAGAGAGGTCAAAGATTGCAGGAGCGCTTAGGGAGGCTTCTAAATGAGGTTCAATTCATTCTACACGTAATGTTCTATCGTACAAGACGTTGCATGAGGCGCTTCATCAATACTCCTTCGTGTTCAATAAATATCTCTAAGGGCCCACGCGGGGGCTAGCTCCAACAATTCAGGGGTATGGCTCGTGCTTTGCCGTCGCCTGGCGTTAGGCAACGGTCGTTGACGGCTACATGGCCGTCACAATACGGCTGAGCGCGAAGCTACGGTAACGCAGGCTCAGATAACGGCCGGCAACCACGGTTGACGGTGATCGACGGCGTACATGGCCGTGTGTTGTCGTATTTTGAGCATACTGTGCTCTCTATTCACTCCCAGAGGACCCCTAGAGCCTTAATAACTATACATCTATTAATCAAATCAATTAAATTAAACAAGCCAAGTTATAATTTTACTATCAAGTCAATTAAGTTAAGCAAACAAGCTCATTTTATCCATTAAATTGTCAGAGCAGGCTGGCTCTGAGAAGTGTAGGGAGAACTGCGTTGATTGTGAACTAAGTGGAGAGAGCTAGCTATGAACAGTCTAGCCGTAGCATAAATCAATCAATTTACTCGACTTGACTTGACATGGTTATTGCCATCTCTGGTTATCGTGATTTAATTTATGCACAAAGGGCCTCTTTTGCATGTAACAAAAATGGCAGTGTGACGTTTCAAGGCACACTACGGATCATTGAGGGGGATTTTGACATGGGAGTTTCCACTTAATGAGTGGAAATGATAAAACAGATAAAATCACGTGTTTAATAATTTTAGCTGGCAATTTGATTTCTGCTCGCTTAGGTTTGGTGGGCTAAGATCTGTATTCTAGGAAGCTATTCTAGTGTACCCGCCCACCATTCTAGTGTACTAAACAACTACTCCGTCTATTGGCCCCTCCCCTACTCCCCTTAACACTAAGCCCCCTCTACTACCTGCCCTGCCTTTCTTGCCCTTGAATAGAGCTCTCTCTGCATCGTGATCTGCATCGTGATTGGTCTATGATTAACCCTGGCTACAATATAAATACGTAATTGTAAGCAGGGGGGGTTGGTTCTAATGGATTGTAGATGAGTGTATTGTGTGTGTGTGTGATGTGTGATGAGCCGAGAGGCTATGCAGGAGATGAGTAAGCACGACTGCTTACAGTAACTAATAACTAGGGATGAAAGAAACAATAAACATAATAGCAATGATAGCTATGATGGTAATAGAGTTAATAGAGATGGGTGGTGGAGGAGAGATGGAGGAGGGAGGCGGCTTTATATTATGTAGGTTGCTAAGCCCTAGCTGGTGGCGTCAGAGTAGGCTGGCTCTGAGGAAATGGAGGGAAACTGCGTTGATTGTGAACTAAGTGGAGAGAACTACCTAAATACTCCTGGACCTGCCAAGGAGCTAACTATGAACAGTCTAGCCGTAACAGGTGGGGACCCACTGACTATAAGCAACTTTAAGATTTAACCAAGTTAACATCCTTTCTATAGAAACCTAACCCATCTGCCACTTATTGAGTTAGGTTTTCCTACTTAATGAGTAGGGTTTCCACTTAATGAGGGGGGAAGCCTAGCTCTCTGAGTGGGCGAGTGGGGTGAGTGGAATTTATCCACTCATTGAGTGAAAAAGGTTCCGTAGTGCACTTAATCATGTGACTTGTGAGAAGTCTCGGGGGAACTCTCGACTGATTCGACACGAGAATGATGTTGCCTCTAATCGCAGGTGAGGAGAAAGCTGCCCACTACCGATCATAAATCAGCCTAGCGACAGGTATATAGGTACGCATCACAAACCTTCCTGGCCAGCGGTCCTCCTCGGGCTTGAAATCTTGTTTTGTGTCACGAATGTGGATTTTCTCACAAGTATCATTTACAGCGAGTCTTCATCACTATGAACCATAAATCCAATCGTCCGAAAGTATATGCCATTCAGAGCTCTGGCCATCTGATCGGGTCCCCTCGGATTATTTTCCTAATACGTGACGAACATGGTGCGCAAAACCCCTGAAGCAAAAGACTCACCTCCGACGGTGTTTTATCAGACTTATTCACTTTGAATATACTCTATCTTGGTAATGCAGAGTTCGCTGTCCGTCCCTTGTGCAGCGCACGTGCACAATGATTTTGGTACGTCTATCAAATTTATAAAGGGCGCGGTCTCCCCTTCATTGCCTCTGCCACTCCCCTCACCAACCCAACTTCTCCGAGTCTTCCTTTCAACCTACGGAACTTCCAAAGACATGCATATCAATCTTCTCGCCTTTCCGGCCACGCTCATGGGCGCAGCCGTGGCCACCCCAATCCAAGATCCCGCCGCTGCAGGACTAACCACAAACTCCACCGCCCTATCCGAACGCATGATACATGGGATCTGTGGAGCCCACATCATCAGCAAGGACATGTGCGGAGACAGCGGGGTCGAGTATTGGGTTACGATCCGGTCTTTCGAGTACGCAGACGGCACCAAGTGGGTAAAACACCCAGTCTTCGGGCACAACACGTGCGATTGGGACACCGATACCGGATACCTTCTGGCTACCCGCGCCGGCGAGCGAGTCAAGTTTGAGTTCTATACAGACGGTCACGGAATCGCTAGTTCATGGAATTCGAACGATGCTGAAGGCCACTTTGGTCACTGTGGGGTTGGGGATTGGACGACTGGGCCGATTGATGGTTGTCCGGCTGCGGATCGATATCAAGGCATGGACTGCCAGTTTATCTGTTGATAAGCCTGAGGGATGGAGGCTGAGAGCCATGGGACGAGTTCACTGTCTCGATAGACTGATCGGACGTCATTCGAGGGTAATAACAGGTGTTTGGTGAATGTAGTGGCCGGGATTCTCAGAGCTAGGATTCATTGGCCAGATTTCGCACAGATAATCAATACAACATTGTTGATAACATGCCCGCGCCCTACTCTGAACTCGTTATTGCTGTACATCTGCCAGGCCCTATGCTTGTTTAATTGCCAGGGAGAGCGATGATGTTGAAATCGCAAAAATAACCAATGATTCAAAACAAATAATTGGAATCGATCCGATTACTCCAGGATATGATGCGACTCAACACACTATTGATCTTTGTCACCAAGTACACTTGTCACATAAAGACTTCACTCGAAAGTGTTCGGGATTGCGGCTGCCAATGGGCGTTGTTGTGTCGTGGAGGTCGCGGAAACCCCTGGTGAATATTTCATTCCTTGACTGTTCGGTTCACCTAGATACTGCTTTGAAGGCACTGTGAAGGTCTGGGACACTCACCTGACGCATCACCCCATATTCTCTAGAGACTACTTCAACTAAGTTGGCCAAGCAGTTATTTGTTGCTATGTGTTTGCGAAAACGGGCTCCAACAGGTATATAAGCACCTCTTATGCTGCTTCTCGGTCAGCATCCGCCTCTTTCATTCTCGTAATATCCAAAAATGATAGTAAGACCGGAAGAAGGCTCTGTCACCTGACCTTGCTGTCATGTGACCGCTATGAAGGGCATGATGGCACAGTGGGACACCTACCGCAAATTTTCTTCTTATCAAAGTTAAACAGCCTAGGTGTTGCCTAATCAGGGTTGCTGCCCACGTGTCCAAAGTTGCTTCCGTCCCCCTCGTCGACTCAAACACCACCTCTATCGGCCGCATTTGATAGCTTCACTTCCGCCAACACTTCAACACTTCTCAAAAAAAAACGTTTTCGATATGTTCCCCAAACTTCTCGCCGTGTGCACCACACTGCTGGCAGTAACAATCGCCATCCCTTTCCCGACCCCCACGGACTCCAGCGCTCTCGTCAATGCTACGACTGGATCCTTGGAAATGAGCCGTGGAGTCTGCGGATCTCACGTTATCAGCAGGGACCTCTGTGCCGGAAACAAAGTAATCTGTGAAGTCTCAATTCGTTCCTTCGTGAACCCCGAAGGGGGAAAGTCGACACATCCATGGATGGGATTCCAACTAGGCGAGGACACGTGGTTTACCGATACAGGATCCTTGACCGCAACACGCGTTGGTGAACGGATCAACTGCCTCTGGAAACGAGATATGCATTCCGTCGCCAGTAGCTGGAACTCCAACGGCATCGAAGGAATTTCCGGATACTGCTACCTTGGTGACTGGACGTCCGACGTAATTGAGAGTTGCGACGCTGGCCGTATGCCCAGGGTAGGTAAAATGATCTGTCACCCTAGACTGCTAGCTAACACGAGGCAGACTCAAGACATGGATTGCCTTTTCATCTGCTAATCGCTTGTTAATTGGAGCTGGAGATTGGCATTCGGATTCATTGTTTTCACCCACTCGGGGTCCAAATGGGCATTAGGAAACATTTGGAGGATCATGGAAGGTTTGAATGACTTTTGAGTCCTTTGAATTGTGGTTACAAGGACTTCACTTTCGGAGTTGGGCCTCCTAACTGGATGGTAAGCAATAGGATCTTATTACACCCTTGAGAAACTCTGATTCGATCCTTGGTGTGCATTTGCTATGCCTCCGAAGGAGTCAACATCAGTGACTTCGCAAAGTGAAGCAAATTGTTTGGCCGGTTGCATGAAGTAGCTCCCTTATCGCGTTCTGAGACCCTTTTCGCTGGGTCAGATGGAAGGACACGCGCTTGCCGATTTCGGCAGGAAGGCGCCCTAGTCACTTCCCTTTTTCTGCCCTCCTACCCACTCTCTCACCTATAATTCTTCTTCTTCAACCTCCTCCCCTACACAAGTTCGACCCATCTACCACATTCATCGCTATCGCAACATGAAGTCCTCCCTTCTTGCAGCCGCTGCCTTTATTGCGGCCGCCTTTGCTGTCCCCACTCAACATCACTCCACCGTAAAACACAACCTCAACGGAGTCGCCTTCAACGCGACCACCGGATATTCAAAGTGGGATTCTGGTGATTGCTGGGCCCACATCGTCCAAAAGGAGGCCTGCGCTGTTACCAATCCAGAAAATTTCGATACGTGGTCCTACGTTGCCATCACAAGCTTCACCGACGGTGCCGGCAATCATATCTCCTACGATCGAGACTTCCAAGAAAAGGAATCGGTCATGATGCCCTCAGAAGGACACCCGGATGGAGCTATGTCCGTCGAAGCACAAGACGAAGATATCCTGTTTACCTACAGTGGGTTGTACACTCCGTACACCTGGACTTCCAACGATGAATACCAAGTCGCCGACACGTTGGGAGCTTGCATCACGGGTGACTGGACTACTGGACCTTTCGATGGCTGCCCGGCTTCTAATCGCGTAAGTCATCAACCGTGAATTGTAACACCGCAGCTAACGCATACAGTATCGGGACATGGACTGCGCGTGGGTCTGCTAATATTTTTGATCAGATGCCTCTCATGCACCAAATCAGTCAGTTCAGTTTCGAATCAAACAAGTTTGGCAGATATAGAGCAGATACGTCGTGCGGGAAGGAACTTCCGAATCGGCCTGGGACGTATTTGAAGTTGCGGGCTCCCGTCCATAGCCAGCAATTCAATTATACGGATGACTTTTCTCTCGATTTGCAATGTGCAACAGCGTTTGTTCCCGCTTCCTCGTCCATCGAACTTCCACTCTTCCGGCCGTAGCGCCCCACCATGGTAGGTGAACGCACTGATTTGGTTGCTCAAATGTATGCATCAGTGGATAATGCATTGTTTCCCATCACATGCCACCGTCGCCATCGACACTTCTCAATTCTGGTGTCCCGCTTCTTCAAGCATTCCATGCTCACGCAATCTAGCAATACCAATCATTGAGTCTCCGAACCTAGCCAACTGTCACGTAAATATATGAGCTCAAGTTTACATAGCGTTCTAACCTTTTGTATTGCTTTTCACATTTCTTCGAAACCACATTTGCCATAATTGACATGTATGCAGCAACACAAGTTCCATATCAACTTGACGCATCCATGAATACTTGTTTCTCATTCTTTTACCGCCAGATTGGGTCGTTTGACTCTCACGGCTTGTAGGCCACGGTCATAGACCTTTCTCCGCCTTCGGAAGAAGACACGTATAACGGAAGCCTACTTACTACCGCAGACTCGACATCTTCCTGCACCCACTCTTTATCACTTGAAATCCCATCACAGCTTCAGAAAGAATACTCCATCAATATGACCCGACTCCTCCTCGCCGTGCTGGCTATCTTCGCGGCTGCAATCAGCGCGGCTCCAACTCCCGCCCATGAACTCACTTCGGCCCCTCCCTCAACGCCACCAACACGACCTCCCACATCGGAATGCACAACTGCGGGATTCACGTCACCCAAAAGCAAATCTGTTGGGGAGATCACTACGAAAACTGGATCGCATTCTCCCACCCCACCAACAACGATGGCTCAGAAATCTCGTTTTGGTACGAAGGGAGGTTCAGCCATGACACCATCGACGTGAACACGCCACGGTCGTCAATCCGAAAGGAAAGCTCATCGCCAAGGTCACCTTCGACAATGTCTTCTTCACGTATACGGGCAAAGAGTATGACTGGCAGTGGAATAGCATGGACCCGCTGTCGAGATGGTTAGGGGGCTGTGGGGTTGGGGATTAGACTTCCGGACCTCTTACTACGTGTCCAGCGCCGAATCGGGTAAGTCGATTTAATGGATTTGCAGTGAAGCAGGAGGCTGATTGAGAATAGTTCCGAGACATGGACAGTAGCTGGATGTGTGAGAACCCTTGATTATTCGGACATGAGTTAGAGTCAGGGTCTCTGTCCGGCAAACGGAGATGTCACATGGCTTCCCTGATTGATATGGGGGTTTGCCTCGGCTTGGAAGCCATGCATGCTTGCTTGCTACTTCCCACACAACATTTGTAGCTATTACAATATCTAAAGGATGAACTTCCCCTCTCTCTACCTCTCCTCTTCTTCTTTGAAAAGCTTCTCTCTAATCTCACTGCTCCGAGGATATCAGGGCGGTTCAGGTACCTTCCGCAGACTGAGACTGTCCCACGTGGGAGAAGGCCCCGTGCGTGAGGATCGAGCCCTGGAGGCCCCCAGACCACTCATCGTCACCGCCACTTACATCTTCCCGAGCTCTCGATCCCGCCACCTTCTTTCTCACGGTATCGCCTTCGAGTATCTATATGACCTCTTTTTTTTTCTAAAAGCCTACCTCTTGTCGATCAAAACTTCTGGTTGTTCCTCCTCAGCATCCTTCCTTAAGTCATCCTACTTCCAGCACCCACAACCATGGTCCGCCTCCTCCTCACTGTGGTTATCGCCGCCCTCACGGCCACGACCCTCGCCACTTCATACCCAATCAAGGGCGCCTACCCCCGCGACATCCCCGCCAACCTCACCACAGCGCTCACCTCGCAAGACCCAATCCACCCGGGTATCTGCCACGTTCACGTGGTCCAACGCGACCGCTGCGAGTCCGACGGCAGCGGCATCCAACACTGGGTCACGCTCACCTACATCAAGGACGGTGCGGACCAGGACGTCTCGATGTGGCCGTTCCACGCGGGCGGCTGGTACCACAATTCATTCTACAACGAGATGCCGACGAAGATCAATCCAAAGGGCCGACTGCTCGCGGAGGTGCAGTGGGATAGCACGGTATACTTCTACTATAATGGGGGGGTGCGTCAGATCGATTGGAGCTCGACTGAGAACCATGAGAGCGTGTTTAGTGGCGGGCTGGGCGGGTGTGGTGTGGGTGATTGGACGCAGGGACCTATTACCGAGTGCAAGGAGTGGACGTCTCCAAGAGTAAGTGTGAAATTGTCAATGGTGGTGAGAGCGAGAGTGGTGCGAGGGCTAACTTGATACAGTTCCGCGATATGGACTGCCTGTTCAAATGCTGAGCCGGACAGTTCTGGGTGAGTGATGAGTGCCCTCGACTAATGCGCCTCACTGAGGCAATTCTCCCTCCATGGCACCCGCTGCGGACCTACCGTCAAAATCCAAAAGTCGGTTGAGATTTCCATCTTCGATACCTTCCGACACTCTGACCTATATTTTCTGTTTCCCTCTCCCCTATCCCTAAACACCTTCTCCTATTTTCTGGATTTTGGATTCCGGCGTACATACACATCGCATGGACTGGATCGACGAACATGCACCGGCGCATTCCACGGAGTTTCCGAGTTCTAGAGTAATGCGTTTAGGCGTATTTAGCGTTAGGATTAGGCTTTCCACTTATATAAGCGAGACCAATACTAACTATAATCTGGTTTCAAGATACCTGCTGAATGTGCTGAACGTGAAGACTCACCAGATAATTTCGCGCCTCCCCCTCTCAACAAATTCCCTTTCCGCACCCCCTCCCCCAAGTTCTTCGCACCCATCTCTCTCAAACAAGACATCCTACTCCTCGAACTTCCCACCCCGCAATGTAAGTGAAATTGCTCAAAAGATCCAGAAGCGGACAAGAGCGCCGCGAGACCGAAGAAAGGATGTCGTGATAAGCAAACAGACTAAGTAGAAACTGGGCGCTAGAGGATGTGGACTATGTACCTAAGTGCCCTCTTCGCGCAATCATTTCTTTAGCGCCGATCAAGTGGTTTGCTGCATGCGGCTCATATTTGTCGCCGGAGAAGCGTGCAGAGACTTGCATGTTTAAGTCGTAGAAAGAGGACGCTCTGCATCCGGCTGATTTGGGTCTTGAATCAACTGTTGGAGCGAGTGAATCGCATCTCGTTGACGTCGGTATGCATTGATTCGCAGGGATGCATCGTTGGACACAAGTGCAAGGTCGCTTGCTACCACATAGTTATATAGGCTAGCTTATATAATCACAAACCAGCGTGGCGTGCTTGTGGCAGTCAAACGTGTGCCTATGCAAAGTCTCGCAAGCGGACAGCGCTCCCAACAGTCAGTACTACAGTACGTAGCTACGGTATACTTACGTATTAGGTAAGCAGTAGGGAACTGCTCGCCTTGTGAGCAGTTCCCTACGGTATAGGCTAGTACGGTCCGTATACTGTCAGGGTTTTGTATAGGTTTTAGTAGGTAGTTTGGACCTAGTATGGACCTCGGCAGGCCTGTGCTTGGCAGAGGCCTGCCCTGCAGATCACGTGATCTAGAAAGGGGGAGGCCCGTGAGAGGATGTTGGCTCGCGAGATGAGCCCTCTACTCCCCTCCCTCCCCCTCCCCAGCCAATCAGGGCACGCCAATCCTAATTCGAGCAGTTAAGTCGTAACTTTTGGCGAACTAGCAATCTCCTTCTTTTATACCGTACGTATACGCTAACAAATTGGGAAGTTACGGGCTAGATTTGAACGAGCCGTACCGTATTATAGACTGTTGGGCACGCTGGTGGCGGGACATATCGTTGCTCTGGGCCTGAGGGACAATGTTCGCCTTGGAAATATGTAGACATGTTTCAGAAATTGGAGAGGGTCTTGGTACGCCGCTAATTGATGGAACGCCGTGCAGGGCGAGGAGATACTGCATGTTGTATTGGCAGTAGAACGGACAGGGGTACTGTCCTCTTTTAAACAGACCACGATGTGGTCCGTGTCTCTACCCACCATTCCACTACCAAGTTCCTGATGCTGTAGTGGCCCCAGAGGAGGCAAGCTGTCGAAGATGTTGATTGCCACGTCAGTGTCTGTGACGGAGTTTAGCACCACGGTTCCCTGAGTCAATAAGTACGTTCTACGAGTTTCCACAGGCAAGTCGGAAGCCCCGACGCTCCCAGGTATTTGCAAATCATGGCCCTGACAACCCGTCTTCAATTCGTGAACAGACGCTCAGATCGCAACGATATAGGCTTCTCATTTTCTGATGGTATTTATGCAGTTCTTCCGGTAACTCAAGACCTCGACCTTGCTAATGTGACCAGTGACCGAGATATTCACAATATAGACGATCTTTCCAATTCAATCGCAGTTCTGATCAAAAAGGAGTATCACAGTAGCGATACCGAGTACGATCCAACTTTTCTGCCTCTTGGGCCTGCTAGCGTAGACGGGGGGTACGAACGCATTGGCCTCGTTGCGGCGCAACGTTTGGCGATATATTTTCCGTATAGACTGTTTGTGGATCAGACGGGGAAGGTTGTCAAGATTTACGACTATCAACCAGATAACAGGCCGTTATGGATAGAGCAAACTAAAATGAAGACGCACGTTATTGAGTTAATTGTCAAAAGGGTTACCTGCCATAATGTCGAGACTCAAACGGCTGAGAATCAGGCGGTAGCTGAAACAGCGATGCTTTGTCGCGAGGGTTTACGCTGGATTGGTTCTCATACGGGCTCAGCCCCTGAGTATATTTATAGGGCCTCTGTCCTGAACAATCCATCAATCAAGTCTCTATTCTTAAGTATACAACTCTTTCACATTTATTGTCTTACCAAGAATATGAGAGATCCGCTGGTAGAGCTAGAAAGCGATAAGCAACTTTGCCTCAAATAGTCCAACACTCGCAACTTCACTGGTGTTCCAGTGTCATATTTCAGGCTCGGACGCTAAAGTAGATGGGCAACCTAGTGTCAAATGCCAATTAGCTAACAAGGGAAATCTAATCAAACCATCGCAACATTTCCCTCCTAGCTAGTCTTTTCAGGCATTCTGTAACAAATCAGATCCAAAGAAGAAGTCATTCACCACGTCCATGACCTTGCTATTCCGCTAATCCCGAACTCGCACACCTCACACTCTACAATTGACTCGATCTATGCGGAATGAACTCCCCACTCATCCCAGATCTCCCAGATATCCAAGACAAAGTCCACCCAGCACGATGTCGCCCTTCCCCTGAACTTCACCGTGCCGCCACTGCCAGCCCACGACTCGCTTTCCTCGCAGCGCCATGAGGAGCATAGCTGGCCGTGTCCACCCTCGATTGCACCTTTTTTCTTGATCTCCGTCGAAGAGTCGAGCGTAATCCAACAAAAGCTGACTGCAGTTGGGCTGTGACACCATTTATAGGGGTTACAAGACCCAGACCCAGACCTGGGCTAAGAGCAACGGCGTACCGAGCCGAGATAGTCTAGGTAGGGATGGATTAGGAATAAGACGGTTCAGGGGAGTTGGAGCCAGATTCGGGTGCGAAGACCGGCCCTGCGGAATTCGCCTATCAATGCATTACTACTTTCAGCTACAACATCGCCTGCGCCTGCGCCCACGCTCAACTCAAGTCCCCCTCCCTTGAACGATTTGGTCGAATTCAGGCCCTACGAATGTCTTAATACCACATGCACACTTCGGATTCGAACTACGAAGTAACTAGGGTTTTTTGAGGAATAGAACAGCTATATTGTTATCATAGGAAATTATAAGCATAGGGCACGACCTTAATTCTACCTATACTATCTTAGCAACTCTCTAGATAGTTCATAGTCACTCTTTTTATCCAGCTAGACTAACCAGAACAAGGTATAAGGTTAGAAAAGAGGCTGAGGGAATTGCTTAGAAAATACTAGCGCCTTCGTAACAACCACGCTGGGTCAAACTTCCCGATAAGGAAAAGGTCTAGTTGGTACCTTCGCCTACTCATTCATTCATTCGTCCGTTCATCTATCCATACATGTATCATTAGCTCTATGTAACACCAGTCGACAACGGTGAAAAATCGCCTGCAGCAGAATTCACAAACTATGCTTTGAGGAACAGACTCAACTCACACTTTTGCTCAAAGACGGAAAGGACAGGACCAATTCGATGATGTAGGTAATGAATTTGGACTTACCGGAGTTAGAATAAAATACCCGCGGAGGATTTTTCTGTTGTCATCTAGCCATGGACAGGGCGCCGTTGACCCCAAGTAGATTCCGCCTACCTCTGTCCACCTCCGCATTCGAGCCGAGCTAAAAAGGACCCAATTCAAACGTCAAAAGAGAGAGCGCAGAATTGCCACCAGAGACTGGTAGTGCATTAGGGTTGAGAACATAGGCGGCCAAAGCCCGTTGAAATTTAACCTCCTTGTATACGTACGGCGAGATGTCAGACATTTGCGTACATCTTCTCTGTACATCAAAACCGTCATATTATTGATTAAATGAATCCTGAGTAACTTCACCCCCATGCATCTGAGCTGGGCCAACGTACGTACTGCTTTGTCTGCCGACTGCGTGACCGAAAATGGTGTATCGGCTCTCCTTATTTTTGGCCGTCCCTGCCATGTTTCGGTTCATTCGTTTGCCAAGGTCCGTCTACCATTCCCGTCATCTCATCTGGTTACAGGCCTTTTCCCATGTACCTGTAGTGTTTAAATCGGAACGCATGAAATATCTCGTCCTCTTCCGCCACCCTGTACGCCTCACGTTCGGGCTTGCAGCAATCCTTTCGCCAGAACCGGTTAAGATCTGTGACCATACGCAGTTGTTCCATTCGATCTAATACCTCCGTAGATGTAGGTCGTCTTTCGGGTTGCTCTTGTATCATGTCTTCGAGAAGATCCGTGAATTTTACTGTTGGATGTACGAATAAATCATGGTGTGGATCACTGAGAGACGCCCACAGACCCGAAACCCACTCTCGCACCCTGGGAAGATTAGAGTGGAACGAATCATCAATCCCACCCCCTGCACGGAAATCGTCGAAGTCAGAAAGCGACTTGCGGACGATCACGGTACACATTTGTGTGAATACGCAACCGAGCGAGAATATGTCGGAAGCTCTTCCTCGGGGCAAATGGGCAGCCACTTCGGGACTACACCATTTTCTTGTCATAGATGCTGGTCCGTCGGTCTGAGAGCCTTCATCCACGGTGAAGGCCTTGCTAATACCGAAATCGGTGCTAGTGCAGATTAGCGCATATCTAACAGAAGTGAAATCGGTTTTCTTACAGATAGATCGAGCGTTTGGGTCGTCCTCCGATATCTCGCCTCTCGTGAACCAGTATGTTGCTTGGCTTGATGTCCATGTGTCGGATACCTTGCCCATGTATGTAGTCCAGAGAGCTTGCCAAACACCAAAAGAATTGAGGTAAATCATTCGTCATGTAAATTTTCCGGGAACTAATTGGACCTCGACGAATGGCTGACCACTGGTCGAGGTACTTCGCTAGGTCACCCGTCGCAACCGGATACATAAGGATGGAGAAGAGGTTCTGTTGCAAATAAGATCCTACTAGCTGAACGACGTGCTGGTGGCGTAGTCTTTGTAGATATGCTACCTCTTTAACTAGATCTTCCAATTTGGCACGTCGGTTAACACGAATAGATTTTCGAGCGAGACGAATGCGTCGACACAGAACGGACTCTACCAAGGCTGTGGCGGAGTGTCCTATTGCCTTTTCGACTTCGAGAGGGATGATTTCGTCGGGTTGGAACTCTACGTGTTGGCCACGGCCGGACCAATTTTCCTCGACTTCTTTCGCAACCAGGGCATGCTCTTTGCTTAAGGCCTGTCCGTATTTAGAGTCCGGATCCAACCGTCCCGGTGTATGGTAAGGAGCAGAATACCCTGGAGTCGCCGTGTAGAAGACTTCCGGAGTCGGTATGTTGTCGTCCATAGGGTAGAACTCTGCCGGCCCTTTACCATTGTTTCCGGAAGAGGAAAGGATGCTGTGACGGGAATCGAGGCAATCTGACGATTCGAGATGATCTGGGGGAAAAGATCCTGTTTGACTACTGACAAGGCTGAGGTCAGCCTCTGTAGTCTCCGCCTCTTCGCATCAGCGCTGAACAGAGGGGTGGCTTGTGGGTCGGGCGTTTGCTGCATGATTAAAATCCGGTTCTTTACACGAAGGAAACAAAGAGGCTGATGGATTGTTGAAGCAGACGTCAGGCTCCAGAGCTGGAGGAAAGGAGCGCACAGACCACCTGCAGGACATGTGCAGCCCACCAATCGCGGAAAGAACCTTGGAAGAGGCAGCTACAGCACATGGAATAGGATGCCGCAGACCGTACCTAGGTAGAAAAGACCGAAATGAGGTGGTATGGTAACAGTGCTCATAAGAAAGTGGGAAAGAACATGGATATCCAATTGAACTACGCTAAACAAACAATGATAGACACTAAGTGCTGAGTCGAATTACAACACCATCCTTGTCCTCCTGCACCGTTCAGCATCCAGCACCGAGAGAAACCAACCTATTCTTGACATCCATAGGCCGCATCGCCTGATTAATAACAACACTAGAGATCGTACCCATTCGAACAATAGAAACATAACCCGGCGCGACCTCAGCGGCCAGGACCTCTACACACTTAATTGCCTCCTCTTTTGAAATCGTTCGCATCGATCCTTGCAGGGACTGAATCAGCGCGTTCATGGAAAATGAGATCCGCGAACCACCGCCACGGCTTGCTGTCAGCAAGGATAGCACACCCAAGACATCCTCAGATCGCTGCAGGGCAGCCTTGCGCTGGAGTTCTGCTGGCGAAGCTGGGGCTGGGAGCGATTCGGCCAGAGCTTGTTTGGCCAGAATGCGGTCCAGGAGATTTGCCTTGCGAACCTGCGTGAACTCGGTGATCTTGGCTTGTGTTGGTTGCACCTGGACTTCTGGGGTGTCGTTCTCTTTCCCGGTCGTCTCCCTGACTTTCTTCTGCGCGCGGCCTTGCCTGACGCTGTCCTTGAAGTCTCGGAGTCGCTTGCGGCCCTTCTCGTGCAGAGGCGCGACACCAGCCAGCGAGGGACAGAGCGTGATTTCGGCGTGTGGGAGTTGTGCCAGGAATTTGGGAATCGCGGCATCGTCAACAAACGGCTGAATGCTGGTCTGTGCGATTTCAACCTTCCTCGGTCGTCCTCGTCGCTTGGGGGTCGCGATGGGTCGAGCTTTGATCTTCTGCTGCTGGCCGTGCGTCGCGTTCCAAGTCTTCCAGAGGTGGTCCAGTCCTTCCATGAACATGGCTTGCAGCGCAGCCTCGTTCATTGACCCTACTGCGGCCATCTTGTGTTCGTCGTGGAGTTCGAGACATATCTTGCCGCCGCTGTAGTCGGAGAGGTAGAAGGGATTGTTGTTGCGGGACGGGCCGGCGCCGAGCACACCGACGCAGAGTCTGATGTCGTCGATGGCGACTCTGCGCTTGCGCCAGACCCTCGAAACGGACACGGTCAATTCGCGAAGGTCAACGGGTGTTGCGGTGCCATTGTGCGCGTAATGCAGCGAGAGTGCAGTGAGAAAGGAGGAGTGCAGCGCGAGGAGGTTGACGAGCTCGTCGGGAAGCGCGCGCGGGGCGATGGGCGACATTATTATGGATGATAAAACACGGTCTGTCGAGACAGAATGGAAAGATTTCGCCGGGAGGAATATGTGGGTGGGGATGGAGATGGAGATGGAGATGGAGATGCGGGAGAGGGTCGTGTTTTGAGTTCGAGGGGCTGGCAAACAAACGGGACACGCTAGCCGAAAGGGGGTTTAATTGGCAACGCGACTTTTCGCGTCCACGCGCAGGCCAATCAGAGTCACGCACGGTCGACTGGTGCCGGTTTTCCGCGACGTCTCTCCCTCGACGTCCCTTTCACCCTCGTGAGCTTCGGAGCGATAGGCTATTCTTCGATTGTTCTTGTTATCCCAAGCATCCGACGGTATCTCGCTCCCGACAGGTCCAGACATTTGGCGTCTCGAGCGCAGGAAATCCCGAGTACCCCGACGCTGAGAGGCACAGCTCTCGAACCCAAATCCACATTGGCATAGCGACGACCCAAACACTAACTAGCAGGAAGTTACGACTAGGAGCCATGCGGGATGGGTGTCCATAGATCACAACCGAGGATACCAGACAGCATGCCCGGATGCCGATTCGGGACCATTCGGGGGAAGGTCCCGGAAAGCAAGCTTCACAAAATCAACAAAGGACTGCCAGAAACGAGAGCAGAGCATAGAACAATCGGCAACGAAATGGATCATGACGAATCAAGCTCATATTGAAGAGGCAGACTGACTCTCAACGCCAGGCTGTCACATGCATAACCGAAAAGAGCAGCGGCCCTGCGATTGCTTCGCAGACCGCGAAGAACAGTTCCCTGACCCACCGGACATCCCCATCCGATGTGCCAAATCCCCTTGACCTAGCATCTTCCTATTTGACATGCTCTACTTTCCACCAAACCAGCTTCCGAGCCAGCTCTGCGTCTTCGCGGCCTTGTCGGTAACCGTGGCGTCAAACTTATCGACAGCATTGGAAAGGTTCTTGCCCGTCTCCTGTCTTGTCTGATCAATCTTCTTCTCGGCATCCCGACGGTATCCGTCCAGCTTTGCGTCGATCTTGTTCGTCGTGTCTTTTGCGCTAGCGGCCTGCTAGTCGTCAGTCAACCGTCATGGCTTGGAAGGAACGCAGTTGTGATTTCCCCAACCACGGGCGAAGGGTAGGGACGCACCGCCTGCCTGTAGTTCTCCTCAACTTGCGCCTTGGTCAACTCGATGTACTTGGAGGCCTCTCCCTCTCGTCCGGGCATCTCGCCCTTGGCCTTGCGCAATGCGCGCGCGGCATCCTCTGGCGCAAGTCAGCGCGTGAGCATTGATTGCACTTTCAAAAGCCGACCATACCCTCCAGCTTCTTCTCGGCAATGGTTGGGCTTCCGCCGGCATTGTACAGGTAGTATGTGCCAACACCCAGGGCGCCCACGCCACCCCACGTCACGAGTCGTTTTGCAGCCATTGCTGAAGTTGGAAAAGTAACCGGAGTCGGGAAAGTAGAGTCTGGGGGTGGGTATTGGTGATGGACTGGGTGTGAAAGGGCAGATGGGAGTACAAGAGGGGTACTTGTATTCGGTGGGCTGATGGGCCTGTTTCGAATGCGGAGTCCTGTCATGGCACGCATGGGTACGGCCTGAATTCCAATGACGTCGGGCTGTCGTTCCCCAGTTCGCGCACGGGCCGCAAAAGCCGCATCAAGCGTTCGCGGGAACCAGATGGCCAGCTGCGCGTACTACTGACTTGCTCTTCTCCTTGTTTTCCTGCGCTTCTCCTTGGATTCTGTTCATGCACATGTTTATTATTTAACTTTCTGCTTGTGTCATTGTTACAACTTCAGTAATTCGGTGGTCTCGGCCATCTGCAACCCGCAGCGCGCCCCGCGCCCCTTTCGCTCCACCGCACCTGCCTCACGCCCACGCAGGCTACCACCCTCCAGGGCTAGACATCCGCAGCACTCATGCATTCGACATAGCACCGGCTCCGAGCCTCGCCTACCCTTCTAACCTTGCACGTGAAATCTGCATCCTCATAATGGCAGAACAGCACATAACCCTCGTCGACCACGCCTCCGACGAGCCCGACTCCACCGCGCCGGCGGAAGAGCCCCCGCGCACGCCAGACTCGCACATCGACATACTATACGAAAACCAGCGCGGCTGGTTCGTCTTCGGCATCCCCCTCTTCTCCTCCAAAGCGCTCTGGAACCTGCGAATCGACCAATCGCCATGGGTCGACGCGAACCTCAAGCCCTCGGCCGTCAACATCACCAACGCGCAAGTCCCCGACCCAAGCTGGGTGTGGGAATGGAAGAGCTGGTACGTGGATATGAGTCACGATGTCGATGAGGAGGGATGGCAGTACAGTCTCTGGTTCAGAGGCGCTGCGTGGCATGGAAATCACCCGTGGTTTCATAGCTTCGTGAGAAGGAGACGGTGGCTGAGGAAACGCGTTAAGCAGAGGCTACCGAAGAAGACGAAAGATAATAGGGAGAGGCTGTTTGGGGAGACTTTCAGTATCGGCACGACGTTGGCGAGGACTACGACGGCGGCGATGAGCAGTATCGAGGGGAGTCATAGGGAGGAGTCGGTGGATGAGGAGATTAGGGATGTGCCGACTTTGATGAATAGGCTGAAGAAGGCGGCGATTGATCGCGAGAGAATTGTGGCTGTTAATAGGTTCATTGAAGAGGGTGGGGAGGAGCTGCACTATCTCGCGGAACAAGTATGTACACTCTCTCTTCCCACCTCGCCTTTCTAACAACTTGCAGATACCCGCCATCATGGCCCAGCTCGTCTTCCAAAACTCCCGCCGCCAACTCCTCGCCAACCTCATGCGCGTATTCGACTCGGCCAAAGACCACCGCGAAGAACACAAAGAGCGAGGCGAGGCCGAAGATGAGACCGAGGAACGGCGAATCAACAACCTGCTCAAAGCCGTAGAGGCCGCCGAAGCGGAGTGCAAGAAACTCGAGTACTGGAGCGATATCCGCAGGCTGGCTGAGAATGGGCAGGCGGGCGGTGCGACGGATCCTACGAGTGGGTGGGACCATAAGTGGGAAGGTCTTGACGCGAGTGGACCGAAACATCCTTGAAGGGTCTGGTTTCTTCAATGCCCGAGTTTGGATATGATATACTCGATAATGGAAAGGGGATGAAGATCGACATACTTTCCCAGCAACTGGCAAGGAAAGGAAACGTCGAGTCTCAGACAGGACTCCGCAAACAAACCCGCGTCTTAGCCGCTGCACAAGAAGTCAGTGTTCGGTTTCACTGATTGATACCCATTACTATAGTTCCTACATACTACTACATAGCAATACAGCATCTGCATACTACACCATCATCCAGTCGATCCAACCAACCCAACCCAGCCCAGTCGCCATCCTCAGCCCTCAAAGCTCCCCGGGAATTTTCCTCCGCCTCCCCAAAGGAAACCGCACCCGAATCGGCCCCCGCACCGTTTCACACGTCACCGCATCATCCACAACGATCCCCTTTTGCAGAATCTCGACCTCCCCTCTATCGCGTAGCTCAAACAAAACTTGGCGTATGGAGGACATGGCGGCCCGCCAATCCTCGGCATTTAAGGTGTCGAGGTGGGAGCGGGAAAGGGAACGTGCGATTTCTGAGGGACACGCGGTTTTGGGGAAGGATCGGCCTTGGAGGAGGGACAGCGTTGTGGGAAGGATGGTTGACGTCTGGGTTGGGGTGAGGGTTGTGGACATGTTGGGGACGGCGTGGAGAACGTGCCGTGCCACTGTTGATCGATGGCCTTGTCCTCGGTATGTAGGCTGAAGCACACTGCAAAGTGGGATTAGGGGAGCATGAACCTGTAGAGATTGCCATATGTAGATACGAAATGGACAGCTCCACACGCTTTACGCTACGCGCGGGACTAGAAAAAGAAACGTCTTGGTATCGGGATGTGGATTGGCATTCTTCGAGCTGGCGCACGTTATCGATATCACACCCCGTTCGTTTCACGAGCTCTGTCTGAGTGATCTCCGACACTAGCCGAGATCGGACATCTCGGTGGGGGGAGGAAATCGCAGTGACGTAAGTGGCAGGGTATCCAATCAGATTTTCTGCAACCGCACCCGACCTCAACACAAAAACCAATTGAGTGAAATAACATTATTCGCGCGGAGATCGTGGAGCAGATGAGGTTTCCGGTGTCGGGTGTGCCCCACGGAACGGGACGGATCCTGGGTAGACTATTTCAACCGTCTGCTGGTGCTCCTGTTGAGTGTTTCGATCTCCGAGGAAACGGGTTGAGTCAACGAGCCTTGGGATTGGGAGTCCGCCAATTGCACTCTAAACCCCAATTCCCTTCATCACCGCTATCAGCTCATTCCCCATCTTTAACTGTCACACAACCCACCACTCTCTCACTCACATCACCATCAGTACGCCCCCACCTCCGAATCTTCTCGACCAGCCGACCCTACAAGCTCACCTGGCAAGACATCTTTGACAAGATGACACCCGGTGCGGAAAAAGACGAGGCGATGCAGAAGTATCTGACGCAGAGCCATGACCGGATTTTCGAGAATAATCGCGTGTGGGCGGAGGAGCAGAAGAAGAAGAATCCCGAGTTCTTTGCGAAGTTGAAGGAGGGGCAGAGTCCGGATTATTTGTGGATCGGTAGGTTTAGGATTTCTTGCGCGCGTGCTTTTACCTACTTCTTCTGTAATCATTACGACCACTGCTACATGTCAGATATGCTTTTAGCTTGACACAGAGCTAATTGCTCGCACTAGGCTGCTCCGACTCCCGCATCCCCGCTGAAGCGATCACGGGTCTCGGCCCCGGCGAAATGTTCATCCACCGCAACATCGCCAACCTCGTCTGCAACGTCGACCTCAACGTCATGTCGGTCGTCAACTACGCCGTCCGCCACCTCAAAGTCAAGCACATCGTCGTGTGCGGACACTACGGCTGCGGAGGCGTCAAAGCCGCCATGACGCCCAAAGATATGGGACTCCTCAACCCCTGGCTCCGCAATATCCGAGACGTGTATCGCCTCCATGAGAGCGAGCTGGACAAGATCGAGGATGAAGAGAAGAGGTATGACAGACTGGTGGAATTGAATGTGGTGGAGCAGTGTAGGAATGTGGTCAAGACGGCGGCGCTGCAGACTTCTTATAAGGAGAATGGTTATCCGATCGTGCATGGGTGGGTGTTTGGGTTTCATGATGGGAGGTTGGTGGATTTGAAGATTGATTTTGAGGGCATGTTGAAGGGGATTCAGAAGCTGTATAATTTGACGGATTGAGCGAGTGGGTGCTAGGGGAGCTCTGGTAGCGTGGTAGTGTATATGCGGAGGATCCATTTCGGCGCGGTGATTTAGGAAGTCGCGCGGAAGGATATTTGAAGAGGTCGGGAGTGAAAGGTGTAGCTGCTGGGTTTCATCTGTTTGTCCAGCCTGGTGGCGGACTTTCCATCAATATTTTAGGAAGATTCCTGAGTTGCTGGCTAGAATCTGATCGCGTGACAGTTACTCTTCGCTGCCTCTGTGCTATTGGCGTATACTGGGTGGTGGTGTTTCACACGCGATTTCGAACGGCGATTGGCTGGCGTGCCTTGCGCTTCACGGGCGAGGTCTTGGCACGGTTGACAACCCTGGCCCCAAGAAGTGGTTCGTAGCGCATACCTCGGTGCGTTCTCACATTTCCGAAAATTTGTATTGAATTCTTATTAGTTATCTTATCTTGCGATGGGTTCATTCCGCGGTGCGCTTTGGTTGGAACGAGGCTGCGCTGTGGCGTAAAAAGCAATGGCGAATTCCGAGTGTCTTCCTGGCCTGATCATATCCATCCTCAACGTTGCCCTCACCACTCCCTCCATATTCCAGCCAACTGCCATTTTCCTTCCATTCTTGTGCAACTGCTAAGACTTAGAAGAATGCCTATCATAAAGCCACGCATCGGCTATCGATCGAGCGCCTCGCTTTCGGGTCCAAAGCCCAAAGAAGAGGACGGCCTCAGCCTTGTCAACTTTCTGGCCACCCTTCAAAAGAACAGCGTTTCACTGCTGCCAATCTCCCCTCACAAAGGGTTGAGGATCATTGGCAGAGGACTATCGGGTCTAATCGAGCAATCTTCAGCCGATATATTGACCGACTTTGCGTTCAAGCATGGAATCCCGAGTGGGCGTGCCCGCGATTCAAAGAAAAGCCAAGAGTGGCAGAGCCTTCTGACAGAAGTCGAGATTCTCCAGCACCCTCCGATCAAGAAAAATCCCCATGTAATTGATCTTCTTGGTGTCAGCTTCTCAGTCGATTCTTCCATGGCTCAGCCTGTGATGGTCACATTGAAGGCCAATCGCGGTGATCTCGCCTCCTTCCTTCTCAACGACGATTAACTCATCGATGATGAGGCCTGCGTGGAATTATTGGCACAGGTCACTGAGGCCCTACGTCTTCTTCACTTCTGCGGTATGACACCCACAATTGGTGATCCCTGTAGGACATACTCACAAATGCTAGGAGTCGCCCATGGTGATATCAAACCAGAAAATATTCTTGTCAAACAGTCACAAGAAGGCGCCATTAACTGCATGTTCACCGATTTCGGTTCTAGTGTAATCGAGGGGCAAAACCGTCTGCCGACCTCAAGCGAACCTTGGAATGCACCGGAACTGCAAGCCAGCCTGGAACCAGTTCACTTTGAGTTCCTCCGTCAGGCAGATATATATGCCTTTGGACTCATGTGTGTGCACATTCTGGTCCCATTGCGGGATCTGGAGAAGGCAGGCTTATCTTTCATTCGACGACCTGATGACAGCGATGACCAATGGTCTCAAATGCTGGACAACTTGAAGGCAATTAAATTGTCTAAAGCAGGGAAAGAGACGCTACAGGATATTCTTCTCAGCCTCTTTGATTCAGTCGACATCTCCGCGAAGAGGAAAGAGCTTCTCGAGTGCTTGATTAAAGCGACGCTTCAGCCACTCCCGGAGGATAGACAAATCCCATGGGGAGATATTTACAATCACATCCGAGATTATCTCTCAGACGAGTCAGTATAGTGTGACGTATGTGCTGCCAAAGTACCGTCAGTTCTGACCGCATATACAGTGACGATTCTACCTTCATTCCGCTTCGGCCGTTAGACGTCGGTACATCTGCCCATTCTGAGCATTTTGAGTTCAACGTGCGTTGGAAAAGCTATCTACATAAATAAATCTCTGACGTAGTTCAGCTTTCCACCATTCTTGGCGAGCTCGACGACACGGATTATATCCTGCGTCGTAGCTTCGCACAAGACCTTCTGCATAAGGCCAATCATATCGGATGTATTGAATGCATCCATCGGTACGCATTTCAAGTAGCCATTGTACACGCTCTCGGCCTGTTTGAGCCTCAAGATTCGGTAGCTATTCAACGGTTGGGGAAATCTCAGCGGGACCAAGAAGACCTGCTCACGGCTATTGGAAGCATAGGCAATAAATATCAGGTACCAGGTCGTGTTGCCAAGGACATTCTCGATCATCTAGGTGTCCACGTCCTAGTGAGCGCCAACAGAATCCAGGGCTACGAATTGTCTGGTCGCATAAGGGAAGCGGAGTCATTCTTACGACAAGAAATCAATGCGAGGATCGAAGCCCTAGGTGGCAATCACCGCGCCCTTGCCAAACCGTCTTCTGAACTCGCTCGAGTGTTGGCTTCCCAATGTCGCTTCTCAGAAGCAGTGCAGTTACAGGAAGAGGTGGTGGACATACTGGAAGCGTACTTTAACGACCACCACCCTGCACCTCTACTTGCTAAATGCGACTTAGCGCAGCTCAAGTTTAACCAGTCGATACTCAAGAACGCTGAGGCTCTCTACGAAACTGTGATCCCTCAACTGCAGGCTGCTACACATCCACAGCATGCCGATGTTATCGCTGCACTTCAAAACTTTGCCAACGTTCGTATAAGCCTCGGAAAGCTGAAGCAAGCAGCGACGACTATGAAGGATGTAGTGGCCATGCGCGGCACACAGTTCTCATTGACACATCCTGCGACCATCACCGCCAAAATAAACCTCATACGCGTCACATACCTACAACGTAATACCAACCGTGCTGCACAGATGATTGAGGAGTTGGAGGAAAGCATCCGAGGCTCGCTCTCCTCTGATGACATTCTCAATGCCTGGATCGGTCTTACGAAAGCAGCCATAAACTCCGATCCAAACAATGCAGAAGCTGCGGAAGCAGACGTCACACGAGTTCTGGAACTTCTGGATAGATTGGAACTTCCGCAAGGCGATCCTCTACGAGTCCATGCCCTCTTAACTCTCGCGTTGGTGTATAAGGAAAGCCGAAAATTCAGAGAACAAGAGGGTGTGCTCCGTGGTATTGTTCAGCATTCTGACGCACACGGTCCCGGGGATGTGATGACCCGCATTGACCTTGCCGGGTGTCTCCTCGCCCAGGGTCGATACCCCGAAGCTTGCGAAATTGCTACAGAGGTGATATCTTCTGAAGCCGGTAGAAAAATGGCAGTTCCAGGGGAGGCTTTCGCGGGCTATCAAATACTTTCACAGGCTGCTTCCCGTCAGGGCGACAAACGCGGGGCAATGGAGATTCAACAACGATGTCTCGAGTCCTGTGAAGATAATCTCGGACCCGAGAATGATGCCACACTTGAAGCAAGATTCATGCTTGCATCCAGCTTCGAGGACTTGGGAGATTACCAGGAAGCGCAACGGCAGATGGAAGAGCTACTTCAATATCTTCGCGATACCGACAGCTTAGCTTCATGGGGAAAGTTATGCGACGCCGCAAGATTGCTCGGACGAGTCTGTTTAGCACAGACTAAGTTCAGCGAAGCTGAAAGCTACTGCAGGCAGGGACTTGAATGGGCTTTACAGATGCTCGGCGACGATCACAGCAAAACCATCGAGCTTCGTTGCCTGCTCGCCAGGACTTATTTATCAAGAGGAAAGGACGCGGATGCCGAAGCCATACTTTCTCATGAGTTCCTCAGCCAGGCAAGGGGATCCGAGACGGAGTCGTACGTACTTCAAATTTTGGCTACTTTGAAAGAGCACCAGGGTTGCAGGGTCGAAGCAATTCAACTCAAGGCCAAAGCATTGCAGTTGAACAACGAAATTCTTGGTGAAAACCATCCGGAAACAGTGGGCCTCCGGGGAGATTTACTCCAGGTGGCTTTAGACATGGAGCCGTTGAGTCCCGACCTGGAAAGTCTAATATTACAAAACATCGAAGCGAAGAAAATTGCTCTGGGGAGCAATCACCGCTTGACAATCAAAGGCATGATGGGTCTAGCCTCAGCATACGGGAAGGCTCGCCGGTTTGATGAAGCCGAAAGCCTGATCACAGAGATTAACGGTATTCCTCTCCCGGATCCCGCATTGCATGCCAACAACCTCGCACGGACTGCAGCCATGTACGAAGACATGGGCCGCTGGAACGAGGCCCAGGAACTTCGAGCTCAGATCATAGAGATACGAAAGTCGATTTTCGGTGAGAACCACGAATACGTCCTGACCTCAATGAGCAATTTAGCATCGACGCTGTACCGCAGCGGAGAATTGGAGCATGCGGAAAAGCTGCTTCAACAGGTTATGGCGATACGCGAACCGCACATGCTCGCGAGTGAGAAATCTACTTCCATGTATCTACAAACGAAGGCCTCACTGGCTGCTACCATGTTCGACAGAGTCAACGGGCGGGGGATCAGAGATATGTACGATAGAGCCAGGGTGCAGGAAAGCAGAGATATGTACGTGCAGATCCTTGAGGTAGGAGAACGTGAGGGCATGCCATCAAATGATGTTGCAGCTTGGAGAGCGCAACTTGAAGCTGTAGAGAGGGTGTTGCGCAATACGCAGAGTTGAAATCTCTTCGCTCGTATGAGGAGCGGGTAGAATGCTTGAACACGTCCAGTAAGCCGCTTCTCTAACGCCAAATCAATATTCAAGGGCGATGAAAACATAGAGACGTTCATTTACGTCCTCGATCATTTGAAACATTCTCCTTGATACGTACATCCCGAAATTGAAGCTTATGAGGGTCTTGCGCCCTAATTTACGCAAAGCACTTGGCTAGGAGGTCCACCACATTGGCCTTGAAAAGATCGTCGCACTGGAAGTCGGTCGCTGCATCCTCCAAGACAAGATCATCGGCCATCAGACAGAACTCCACGACATCTCTATAAATTCTCCCCATACGCTCTCCCAGTTGATCGACATAATCCTTCATAAGTGTCTGTTGAAACTGTTTCTTATCCACATTGTTAGGATTCTCTTGCATCGCCATATCGCGCATTGCAGACAGCTGGGTCCACATTCCAAGTTCGAGCAGAACAACGCCAAAACCATAGTAGTCAAACGGCTTGCGAAACGCAACTGATTGTTTATAGGCAGGGTGCTGGTAGTGTTCGTATTCCGCTCGCGGCCCAAGCGTAACGCTCGATGCTTCCGGCCTGCTATCGTCGAACCCTGCAAGCACGGCAGACGCAACGTGCTCGTGAGCCTCAGCCTCGTCGGGAGAGAACACCAGTATGAAGTGTGATGAGATCTTTTTATGTAGCCAACCGACCTTGTGCAGCGCATGGATACAAGAAGCCAGCTCCTTGGCCAGAAGAAAAATATCGCCTAGATTGGGACGACGTGTTGCTTCTGCATCCTGGGTCATGCCAATGACATGGTTGAGCGAGAAGAGCTCGAGCTTACTGATGTCTATCTCTTTCTCATTCTTCAGTAGGTAGACGAATCCGAACCGACATTTTTGTTGCTCGTGGAAATATCCGACACAATCTAGGACACGGCGTCTTGTTATCCCCTGCCTTGGCGTTTGTTCCGGATCCAGCAGATTGACTAACGCATTCATCGTGCGGTGTATCTCTTTTCCCGGGTCGTTTGTCCAACGATGGTCGTATGCCTTGTATTCAATCATCACCCTTTGCGACAGGTAGAATCCCAGGACCCGAGAGGGACCCTCTGCACCTCCCTGCTGCATTGCTGAAGGATTATCCAGTTTTACACTACCTTCCACCAATAGTCGGTCTTGTCGTCCGGCTCGGATAGAGTCTGATATCACCCGACACATGAACGCCTTTGCCGCGTCAATACCCACTTCTCTATATCGATCTGGCAGTGGGGCAGAAGCCAAAGCCTCTAGGATCTCAATATCATCAACATCGCATACTAAGTGCGTCCATGCATCGTTCAGTACTTGTTTATGCTTGGTCGGTACTGTTCTACACAATGACTCCACAGCAAGACTTATACTCTCTACCACCTCTTTATCTTCGGAAGTACGTGGATTCTCTTTGCCCTCATCTTGCTCCTGCATTCTTAAACGATTTTGCAAAATGCTTTCCAATTTTTTCAAGCATGGTATGATTGTCGCCATGAGCACTTGCTTTTCATCGAGATGCAGAGCGGCATCGAAGATAGACTGCCATGCTTTGAAGCACGCCCACTCGAGGAGTATGAATTTATGAGTGTCCGTTTTGCGGTTCTCTTTGTCATACGACACATCCCGGAACTGACGGTGAATGGCCTCCACCTTGGAGTCAATGGCTATCAGCCCAAGCTTCGGCGTGGCTTGTTGTATCTTCATTCTCGTATTGGTATTGGGATCCAACATGGTTCGGATCAGAGCAGCGTAGTCCTTCAGCTGCAAATTTTCGGATTCTTCTAACGAAAGAAGTTTCTTTTCCACAGGTGGACGAAGGCGGCCATTCAGGTGGAAAGCACAGTCAGTTATGGTAGAGTTTCCGTAAGTAATGTCGTCCTTTCTCGTTGCGCGGAACTCCTCGACACTTTCGCCTTGTATGAAGACGCCAATTTCCAGAAGAATGCAGCCAAAGGCCCAGACATCCAGAGCTCGTCCAACCGTACCATTGCATAGTTCTACTGCGTTGAAAGACTCGGGGCCGAGGTAGTCGTCGTCGCCCCCTTTCAAGCGGGTTTTGGATGTGCGATCATCGGCCCTAAGTTCCGACAATCCAAAATCTGTGATCAAAAAAGTTGTACCCTGGACCAGTACGTTCTCCGGCCGCATATCGTGGTGGTAACCGATCCTGCTGATTTCTACGTTCCCAGTTACATCTTTAAAAAAGAATGTGTGAATCTTGCCAAGGGCGTCGCTCAATCCGTACAAGCTGTCGAAAATGATGTCGGGGTCCGAGAACGGGCGTGTGTTGAGGAACTCTCTCAAGTTTATAGGCACGTATGAAAACAGGAGATTCGTCACGTTTTTGATTGTATATGAGCCGAAGTATTCCACGATGTGCGCATGATTCAGGGTCCCAACCAAATCGAGGATATTGCCTTCCTTGGCACTACTCCCAGGTGGCAGCATTTTGCGTGCGATCGCGACCTAACATCAACTTAGTAGAAATATCCCGCGCGACTAAAATATTGACAGCGTACTTCGCCATTCCTTGTGGCCACCAGCTCCTGACACGTTGGATGAAGCACCACCTTGTAAACGGTGCCAAACGCACCATGTCCCACCTCCCTGTCTTCGAGAAAGGGCAGCACCTCTCTATCTCGTAGTAGACGGGGAATATCTCCCTTTTTCAGAATCACGGGGTCAAATTCCTGCTGGGAAGCGACAAATCGACGAGCGATTAGAATATTCCTATCCCGGAAGAAATAGAGCCCAGTTTCGGTGTACGGGATCCTTGAGTCGTTCTCGCGCCTGAACAGGAACTCGGTTATGTGTTCTTCATCTCTATTCACGAGAAGAATTGCGAAAATCCGGATACATGTTTCGCGGATCAGAGTGGCGAAGCGCTGAATGTCACGCGGGTTATCATTGAGATGCGGGATGGTGAAAACACAATTACGGATTGCATCGATAGAGAGGACTTCAGCGATTCCCGTAGGGGGGTAGAAGGCTCCAGAGCTTTTGGAATCTTTTCGAATGTCGGACAGTTTGAGACGTAGCTGATCTTGGAATTCTGTCATGATGGAGATGTATCGGCGATACTAGCCCTGTGCACGAGAGCAAAGTTCACTATCTTACCTGCCGCGGTCTAGACCTGTCCTCGAACAAATGGTGGGCAGACACATCATACCACCCAAAATTACCGATGTGTTGACCGGAACCACGCGAAATCCATGACGTCCAATCACGACTCGTGGTAACGAGGCTGAGTGACGTGGCCAACTTTGGAATTCTGCCTCAGGCGATCGCCTTCAAATATCTCAGAACTCACCTAGATTATTACCACAAAGAATCTAGCGCAAGAGAGAACTGATTTCTCTCAATTACGGAACTGAGATGAGCGTGACACAAACTCTACCGAAGCAATACGTGGACAGAGAAAAGATGATTCGGTTCTTTGGCACGCATCCTGACTTTAAAAATCGCCAGTGCAAATTTGAAGTAAGAGAAATAAATTCGCGATTTGGAAATATCAGGCTGACGCTCCGACAGTCGAAGGAAGACAGCTACGTCCTGACAGTGCCTAGAATGTTGACCGAGGTAAATCCTTTGCTCGATGCCTTCGTGTTATCTGCCGTTCACTAAAAGCACCAATAGGAAGAGAGAAAGAATATTTACTACGACAAGGTTGCGTTGGGGCAACTGGAGGAGCAAGGCTGAATGTCTTCAATAATGCTTGGCAAATATGTGGTTTGTGGGGAATGCACTCCAGTTTAGCACGGCGGATTCGGCTCGACTGTTGGAACATATATATTAGTTCTAATGCGACGCAACCCCGTTCCATTCTCGCACCATTTTCATGAGTAACATCCTGTTCAAAACAGCATACGAATGACGCGCAACTCTCCGTCGTACAAATACTTCCCACATCTGATGCAAGGCTGAAACAGACCTTGTTAAGGACCACTATTCGAGGCGGATCTTTCAAGTCTCTTTTTATTTCTAAGTCACCATTCCCGCCTAAGTGCTAAGTAGGAGACTTAGGTGCGCCATGCGGGGCCTCAATGGATGGGAGGACTACCCGTGCAATCTGCGGACGGAATATCCGCAATATGACCTCGAGTATTGTCGGCGAAGGCTGAACGATGATGCAAAACGGCTTTTCAGTGATACAGGCTGCAACATTATAGTACAAACAATCCTCGGTTCCACTTCTAGCAACTGTGAGTCAGCGTGTAAACGCACGTCTATCAAAGATCTCGTTAAAGACGAAGAATCTCTTGAACAAACCCTCGACGTAAGCCAGGTTCTGTGCGTTGATTCTTATGGATTACATGCTAATTAAAAGAAGAAACATCTTTCCAAGCCCGGTTCCCATTTCATGTACGTGTCGTCTTTGCTCTCCACACCCATGTCCCTCAGCAAAGCGTCATGTCATAGCTGCCCATGTTGGCCTTACAGAAAACTTGAGACTTGCCAACCGACTGAATTGGAAGCAGAATTCTGCAACAACCATACAGCTGGGCACCCTTTGATGTCCCGAAAGAAGTAGTCTTCAAATTATTTACCGCCTTGGAAGTTCCTCCAACTTTCCTTGGACTCGTACATGTTTTTGGCCATCCCGAAGACGGCTATCAGCGAGAATTCACCGGTGGCTACGACATTCGATTTGGCATACTGAATGATGATTTTCGTGGGTAATACTGACTCCCAAACCTGGCTACACGCTAAATTTTACAGAGCTTTTGTACACAATACGATATATGGCAAGAACAGGCCGGGAGAGCTGGCCCTGGTCCGAACGTAGAGTTGGAATATACTACAAGATTGCCAATGACTCGGAAACATGGTTGATACTACAACATATGTCCTTCCTACGCTCTCTGACTGGGATGCGTGCCGGTGAGGAGCTCGACTGCGGGAGGTTGACGGGGTCAGGCACTATTGCTCGGCATGTGGCCTTAATTGAATCAACGTCACGAAGATGGAACGACTATCTCAAACTGATAGAGGCTCAGGTTCGGAGAGATGTAAGACGCGAGCTCCCGATTTGAATTCTCTAACTCTTTCCGTGAAGAGCAGGGATGCCCGGCTGGATACCTCGGTCTCCTGCAACGCAACTCTTGACTTCGCCTCCGCATTTTCCAAACTACAGAGCATTCAATATCGCTATGAACAAGTACACGATGCTATGCTTGCTCTGAAATCGAACAACGGTGTCCTCGAAGGTCTTGCCCAGTTGAAAGCCCGCTGTCCGCTCTTAGGATCAAAAGAAGACCGACTGGAGATTTGCAAAGCGCAATTCCTAATAATGCACACATCTGCGGTGGATCTATTAGATCGAGTGAAACAAATCGCAAACCTGGTTAGTAACTCTGATATCTTTGCATCTCAAATAGTTGATAATGTTTAACAAAAACACTATACACAGACTAGCACCTTGGTGAACTACCGACACGGTCAAGCGGTAACATCCAACACAGCCAGTCTGGACCGTATGGCACACGAGTCCCAAAAAGGCGAGGCGCTTGTGCTGAACCTGACAAAGGCTACAAAAAAGGACTCTGGTACCATGAAGCTGATCGCCGTTATCACCATGATTTATCTTCCAGGTGCTTTTGTGGCGGTAAGATCCCTTTGCGCAGAAGCTTTCCAGACATCGTTTCGCTCATATTAGTCGTAGTCATTCTTCAGTACATCTTTTGTCGGCGCCACCTTGAGTACCACGGCTTCCTCCACAATTCATCATCAAATTATCGCACATGCTAGCTCATATGCAGCAGTGACTGCTACTTTGATGACTGTTACGCTACTTGGGGCTTTTTATTGGGATCGAAAAATGACAAGGGAGACAGAAACTCAAAATCCTTGAGGAAATGTGTAAGGGGCTTGTGACAGAAGTCTTTTCATTGAGAATCGCTTCGCTGTCGGCTTCAGTATGTTTAGTACATCAATTAACTATTAAAGAATAGTATCTATGAAATTATTCCACGCTCTTATTCAATTCTTTTCTGTTCAATTTGGGGCTGCTAACCTTGCGGTCATTCGAATTGCAACCTCATCTTAATGGTGCGGGCGGGATCCCTATGGCCAATACGCCCATGGTCCCCTGCATAGTTGATAACCAGAATGAAAAGCAACCGAGAGGATCAAGATCCCAGCAAGGCCTCCATCAGCTACGGGGATTTTCTGGGTCTCCGCGGCACTCATTGCGACGGCTCATGAAGTGATATCTTGTTGAAGGTGTCAGGCTGTATGTTGAGGCTGACGACCTGGGGCTGACCTACACGTGATGATTGAGGGGGTGGCTCTGTTCCGCTCAGACGAAGAAACATAATTGGCGGGAAATATGAAGGGTTCACCATACTGAGTGACCCTGACGCAGCGACAGCAGAGTAAGTTCGCCTCCGTGCCTCTTCACCACCCTTTCGCCCCATATTCAGGACAGGCTCCGGCTGCTGTTGCGGGTTCTGCTGGTATAGAATGTAGCACCGAGGGAATCATCTGAACTGTCGTGGACTTATGAATATCCCTGCATTGCTTTCATCCACGGCTTGCAAGGCCACCCCAAAAAAAACATGGCGGTACTACCAGAAGGCCCGAGGATTCCCATTTCGAAAACGCCCAGAGACTTCCTGCTACTGGCCCGAGGACCTCTTGCCACAAAGTTTCCCTACATGTCGAATTCTTACTTGCGGCTATGACACGCAGGTCACACACTATTTCTCCGGGGCGGCCAACAAAGCGAACGGGTTAGATCATGCCAGGGCTTTGTTAGAAAATTTCGAAGACTTCAGACGGGAAACTATCGGTCGCCCAGTAGTATTTGTCGCCCACAGCCTTAGTAGACTCCTCCTCAAGACAATATTGCGGAAGATCTCAGGGATCAAGCCTAACATGCCAGATGCGCGAGCTATCCGTAATATCTGCGCCTCTATAGCCAGAACAATATTTTTAGGAACCCCACATCGCAGGAGTAATTATGCGGATCTGGGTCAGAAGGTTGCACTTGCTGCCAGGGCTGTTCAATTTAACAAAAGGACTAGTATCCTTCGAGACCTTAAAGTAGACTCAAGCATCCTTGAAGTTCTTCACGAAAGCTTCCTAGAAATTATTAATAGCCAGAAGTTTGGACTTTTCACGTTCGTTGGATGAATACTTGGGGACTACAAGGAGATTGTTTGTTTCCTGCAGAGTAGCAATGGCTCCAACAAAACAGAGCTGAAGATATGCTTCTCCAGTAGGCCCGAATAGATATTCCTAGACCGCTTCAACAGCATTCCCGGCTTTTTTACCCAGTATTACACAAAGCGGGATCTAGAGGTGGTAATCCACACCACTCTCCAGGACAACCCGCGATTGAGATCGACCCTCGATTCAAACAATGCAGAGACGCGAAATATCGTTCATAAACTGCAGAAAGAACTGGCACGAAAATGGAATGGCGTTTTCCTATGGCATAAGCTTGTTCTCGAGGATATCCTGACTGAGTGTACCAATGGGAGGAGCCTTCACAATCTCATGGGACGGCTGGTAGAGCCGCCCAAAGAATTAGGCCGATACTACGATCACACCATGCAGCTTCGTGGGAATGAGAGATACTCCCGAGAACGAGGCATCATGTTAGATGTCATGAGGTGCGTTGGTGGGCGGCTATCTGCTCATGATTTCTTCGCTGCGACCCAACTCTTTCGTGTGGAGAATTTGCAGGACCACACGCTGGATCTACCTGGCCTCGACGACGCAGAGCGTCAGCTCAGAAGCAGATGCGGGCCATTGGTTGAGATTGTGGAGGGCGATCTACCCGAATCTGACGTTTCCGATCCTGAGGATTCCATCATAGAAGTGTCCGAGTCCAGAAACCCCAGCAAAAACCATTCACAATGGCTTGATGGGTATTTCGTCCAATTCCTACACCAAACCGTTAAGGTCTGGGCTGCCAAGAGATCAAGTGCTTCAACGGTACCCTCGAGCGATAATGGCTATACAGCCCTCCTGAAAGTCGTGGTTCATGAATCGCTAGATAACGCTCCGCTAAGAATGCTGACCCTCGTCTGCCAGCGTATCCGTGATGTAGAAGCCTTTAATTCAGATGGGAGCTTTAGGGTGCCGAGAACATTATAGTCGGCCGCTACTACGCTGGCTCCCCGGAAATGGAGACAATAGGCGTCAGGCAACTCGCAGTGCTTGCAGAAGCAAAGTTCCTCTTTGATATATTCTGCAGACACACGTGTTTCGACCACACCGTCGCTTTCCAGCAGTACTGCCATTTCCTCCATTATTGGCCAAAACTTCACGTTCCAGATCGAGACTATGCAAGAGCTTTGCTTGAGAAAATCGACTTTTCTGATCAGGTCGCAGTGTAGCAATCGCTAAGTGCGACTCTTGTTTCGTATTTAGACAGTTGGATTTCCAGAGATACCGACACCCTAGCCCAACACGCTCTCCAGCGGAACGGATTCAGCAACCAGTATTGAGAGATGGTTCTCATCCCCTGCAGGAGAACGTCGTATATCGACTACCTTTCTCCATCGTGCTATAGAATGCGGCTACAGAAAGGGGGATCGGATCCTGACTAGCGCGGTGGTTAGACGCCTGGCTGTTTGCGAATCTGACATGAATGTGTTGATGGAGACTTGAATACAGTAGTCGATATAGCCCTAGATTATCTCGAAGGAGAAATCGGACTAGGATATTTAACCACTACTCTCGGGGAGACTACGTCCCCGGGGGTATTCTTAATTTAAACCAGGCTTGCAAGCTGTTCCTTGCCGCCGGGGAAAGGTGAGCATACCTGGCAAAGGCACTGCCATCACAGATGAAGACAATGCAGTGCTTAAAGAAAATGTAGAGCTTAGTAAGCGGAAGTAAATCTATTGGGAATCGGTGTCAGACGACCACTTTCCAGAAAAGAGCAGAAACTAGACTTCGACGACCGCTTCTTCAACCCTCCTGTTTTGTCAGATGAGACTTCTTCTACTCACTGGAGAGCCTTTAGTGGGCTCTCGATTTCTTCTCTGGTCCCTGGTCTTCTGCGGTCTCATGTGAACAGGGCGTCCATGACATGTCGGCTCGTTTTTAGAGGACATACATTTCCATACCTTTCCATATCTTTCTTTTCAGTGTAGTTTAAGTCTATTATATGGATCTTATTATAATGCCGTCTCTCCAGTTAATCTCCTTAGTTCTAAATATTTAAGCGTAGCGATTCCTTCGTGACTCATAATATAAATAAAATCTCCCAACTTTCTCCCAACGGCACCGCGCCCTCCTTCTCTCGATCTAATCATCGAGCTAAGAAACCGCTAAAATAATATCATCCCTCCATCATCACATCCCACCACGCCCTCCTCTCAATCTGATCATCGACTCTCAAGAAATGCTCTAAATAAAGCCAGCCAACATTCTTCCAATGGCGCTGCGCGCCCCCTCGATCTGATCATCGAATCTTAGGAAGGGACCGATATCGGGGTATAAAATTCGTTGATGTCATGGACATAGACGCTGAGAGAAGGTCAAAGTCTCGGCTAAAACATCGCTTCTTATATCAATATGGCTCTGGGTTTGGGACTGGTTCGAATTGCAGGGGTAAGCTTGGGGACGGGAAGGATTGGGGTTGTGTATTTTTGGAGGGAGGAGATATGAGGGAGCTCTCGAATATGAAGTTTTTGTTTGGTTTCGCTAGGTCTTGTAGGTTTCATGCTCTTGCATCTTCTTCAGCTAACTTTGATATAATAGTCTACTACTATGCTACGGCACTCTGTGGACAAAGAGATTAGCACGAGGGCATGCTTGCGCGTTCGATCTCGCCAACTCACTACAAGAAACTTTCACATCCGCGTGCATGGAACGATCGAGCACCTGTATTTACAGTCACAATCACAAAGAACATCATTCAGAATCGACACCAATATAATAATCACTACTACTCATCCGGCCTAAACTCATTCTAATCCGAGAAGCACAAAAGCACACCCGTATGCAACCATCCTCAATCCTCCATTCCCGAATGCTGACGGCCGTCGATATGCCCATGAAGTACTAGTACGCACGTGTCCCAAAAAAGCGCGCTATGTACTGTATAAGGCTGATCGGTGTCCAGATTCCAGGTTTCGGATCCGGATACGAGATTTAAGGTTCCAGGCTCCAGATCCCGGATTCCAGAAACGGGAAGGAACAGTGCGGATGAGGAAGACGAAGATCGAGGGTGCCGAAGATGCAGATGCAGACTCAGGGTTGAGGAAATACTTGCTGAAAAATACACGGGGGAATCTTGAAGGGGAGGGGGAAGGTGATGGGAGATTGAGAAGAGGGTGGGGAAATGTTTGCTGGAAAAATACATGGGGATTTTTTGGGAAGGATGAGTGGGAATAAAGGTAGTGAAACGACCGTTACGGAATGGTGGGCCAGAAGTCTGGGTGAGCAGGTGTGGTATGAGTCGTCGGATCCATAGAAGTCAGCCGTGAGTGAGTGGAGTCGAGTCGAGTCTAATGGCAGCCATGACACTTGAGCGACCAAGACTCGTCGCGTCATCAATCCAGGACCCGGATCCTCGAGCCCCATCCTTAGCAATTGAACCAGCAATCCATATCGCGGAACTGTACTCGTTAGCCATGCTCATCATCCCCGCCCCTTCCCTCCCTCAAGTCAACTTACCCTCTGCTCACTCGGACAACTCAGAATGGACCCCAACGTCCAATCTCCAACTTTACACCACCCGCCCGTCTTCCCGGCGCCAAAGTCCTGTTCGCTCTTATCATCGATCGACCAAGTCACCTTCCCGCCCTCTAACCCATTATACTCAAAGTACACCGGCTCCTGGTTTTGGGAGACCGAGACGTTGAGGAAGGCTTTGGGGTTGAAGTCGGTTGGCATTTCCGCGTGATAAAAGCCGTACCAGTATTCCCACTGGTCCTTGCCTAAGTCGAGGGGCTGGTTGGCGCCGTCGTGGAGTTGGGTGACTTTGACCCAAGATTCGATGGCGCTCAAACCAGGGGCGAGTTCGTAGGGGGAGCAGCGCTCGCGTTCGATGATGTGCGCGTGGCAGGTGCCGTGGGTGATGGTGGTTCGTGGGGTGAGAGTTGAAGGGAAGCGGGGAGCGAGGGAGTCGCAGTTGAAGCGGGAGGGGCCTGGGAGGGGAGAGGAGTTGATGGTGGCCATGAAGATGGGGAGGATGGTGAGGAGGAGGTGGAGCATTTTGGTGTAGGTATTACGTGGTTTGATGGATTAGGAAGGAGCTGTTGAAAGATGGTGTCGAAGGCTGCTGCAAAGAATGTTGCTCGGGGAAGTCGGAGGAGAAAGTTCGGGGAGAAAAGTTGACAGTTTGATAGGAAGCGTGTTTATATAACCAGTTCGCCGCGCTTGTCCATCAGCCCTCACTATGACGTTTGTGTTGCGCTGAGTTTCCTTTTCTAGGTAAGAGTCACGCTCCTCGCACTAAACTCCGCAATCATATGATAAGTGACATGATATCCAATTCGGGGTAGGGGAGAGCAATTAGTCCAGCTGACCGAGACAGCACGCAATTCTTCGTCTTCCGCGGGGTATCAGACTATCTCACTTCACATCCCGCAATGGCAGGAGTAACAAATCCAAACGCGACTGGCGTGTTGCTTGCTGCTTGCTACCCAGACTGCAGATAATGACGACTGATCACTCCTCATCGCCAAACCCCCGAAAGCCCACCGTCCTCCCCCTTGCCCCACCACCAAGCCCTCTCATGCCTCCCCTCCCAACCCCAACTGTAGCCCCGGTTCCAGTCCTTGTTCCCGTATCCATCCCCGCTCTTTTCCCCCTAACCCCATCACCACCCATCCCACCACCAAACCCTCCTTCCCTCAACCTCATCTCAAAACTCGTAACCACATCCTTACCACCAGCCAATCTGTTCACCAGTCCCGGCACCGGTGCACTAGCAGCCGCAAGCGGAACAGGACGTCGTTCCGGGCTGGCTGGTAGCTCTGGTCTCTTCGCTCTGGCGACGCTGCGTTTACTCGGTGTTTTGAGGTAGCCTGGTTTGAGTATGGGATGGGGCATAGGCGTCGAGGTCCAGAAGTTGGAGTTCGCTTCGTCGAAGTCGGAGAGGTCGTGTTCGAGGTCTTCTTCCTCCTGTTCTACCTCTTCGATGGGTGGGGGCTGGGTGTACGGTTTTCGGATGGATGGTGGGGGACGTTGTTGAAGTTGAGGTTGGGGTTGAGGACGTGGCCGAGTTTGCGACTGCGGTTGGGGTTGTGATCGAACACGAGCTGCTCTACCCTTAGGCGAGAAGGACAAGCTGAGATCTAGATTGGTTGTTGATAGACCCAGTGCATTCTCATCAAATGCGGTCCAGTTTTCCACTCTCTGTGTTTCGTCGCCGACCTCCTGTTCCTCAAGAAACTCGCCGTGATAACCATCATCTCCTCCCTGGCCATCATCGTCGTCATGCGGGCCTCCTCCGCCTCCTCCACCGCCACCTCTCGGTCCGCGACTCGGGCTCGGACTCTCACTTTCCCCTCTTTCTCTCCACGCCCTTCTCTCACTCATCTGCTCCGCCCAAAACCTCAACATGGCGCGAACATGTTTCTCAAAATTGCGTTGACGGAGCGCGACGGCGTCATTTTCTCTCCTCTTCACATTCCACAACCTCCACTCCAGTTTCTTGAGCGCGCCACTCGCTGCGAGGTCGATGTTCTCCTGTCTCATGGCTTCGGCTTGCGTTTCCCTGGTCTGTTGCAGGCGGTATTTTTCTATCCAATTGCTTAAACAAGCACCAGTAATCTTGGCGTTGAATTTCGCAGACGCTTGGGCCGAGAGGTGGACGATTGTTGCTGTCTTGGAATGCCAGTTCGTCAGGAGTCCGACACTCGTTCGTAGGACTCGGTTCTCGACTAGTTCTTGGGCTTGTCGTTCCGCGACCGCGAACCTCCCAGCCTTCTCTTTCCAAATGCCAAAACTCCGCTTTACGAGATTTAATTTCACGATCCTGCGGACATGGGCATAGGATTCCCGCCGACGGTTCCGGCGAGCATGTTGTGTCGCATCAGTCCAACGCTTCAGAGTATTCGTTGCCAGAACATAGAACTGCGCGTCGTTGGCCCATGTCTCCAGCTGCTGATAGTGGTCATGCTTTTGGAGCAGAATACCAAAAGTGCGTTGTTTGAGCCTGGGTTGGTAGGCCGAAAGCGCAAGATATTCCTGTCCCTTTCGCTCCACAGTCTTGTCTTCAAGCTTCCGCAAACATGTGCGAAGCATTTGCGCTCTCTTGAAAGCTGCGAATCTTCCTTCCGCATCTTCGAGCCTCGCGCGGCGGTCTCGAGCTTTATCGACCCAGGTCGAGAATGTGGAGGTCTTGAGTGTTCGGTCGTGTCTGCGGTAGAGGAGCAGTCCTTGCGATGCTAGCACCCATTTGTATAATGCCTCGACCTGAACACGGACATCGATTCGACGAGCCATTTCACTGATCCGGAGCCGGTCGTTCCAGGCCGTGAATGTGTTCCGCAGGATGCGCTCGCGATCCACATTTCTAGCCACCCGAGCGAGTAACCCGTTGTGTTGCCATGCACGAAGCGTGGACCGCAGAATACGTTCGTCGACTCGTTGTGCAACTTGAGCGAACAGAGGATTGAGCGTCGCCTGAGTCGCGACAGCCCGGAATCCAGACGCAAGCAAAGCTGTCCTTCGGAACTCCTCCGCTTGGCTCTTCATCTCCCGGACATCCATCGCCTTCTGCCTCATCCCCAGCATCACTCTTCTCAAAAGCTCGCGATCCCTCCGATCAGCAGCCCAGTTCTCTCTCTCTTTCAACACCCGCACAATCTCCACCCACTTGAGTAAAACATTCCTTGCCAAGCGTTCTCTATTCCAAACCGGCGCCGCACGATTACAAAATGCGAAGAACCATTTCCAAAAGTTTTTGCGGACAATATTTTCCTCGTACAACACGATCGCAGCATCCTCCTTTTCTTGAACAATCGCTGTTCGTTTCCGCCAAATGTTGAGGAACTTTCCAAGCACGTGATGCTGAATCTTGAGCTCATTGACGGCGGTAATGTCGCGCCAAGCATTGAAGTATTTCGTGCGTAGGATATGTCTCCGTGCGACTGAAGTCCGAAGAACCTCATCCTCGGCGCTCTTCGCCCAGTGGGTAAAAGCTTTTGTGAGAAGAAACAGATTTCTGGCCTTCTCGGCCCTGGTCTCGAGGCGGTTGAAAAATCGCTCTGTCTCCAGAGCTTGACGTCTGTTTTGCAGCGCAACCCGCCAGGAATCTAGCGATGCTCGGAGAAGAACACGGCGGTCAAAGGCGGAGGCGATGACATTCATTTGTTCGGGGGCTTCGTGCATGATTCGCGTCTTCTCTCGCCATGTACGAATGCAATTTCTCACGACAGATAGAAGGCGGTGGTACTCGAAAGTGTCGGCATCGTCCATCATTTGCGTGTCGGAGGGCCGGAATGGTAATGCAGGAGCGGCATATTGGGACGGTGGTTGATGGCCCATGCCCGGGATGGGCGCATTCACACCGGGAATCTGGACATGCGAGCGCTCAAAGCTGTCTGTTTGCTCGCTCTCGTCGCCGTCGTAGCCTCCAACAGGCCGTGTTCCCGTGTGTCCGTCCCGGTAGATGTGTAGACTCCCGCGACTGGATACCGAGCCGGTGCGTCGTGGTCGTGAAGTGATGTTGTCGGACATGACCCGCCCGCTACCACCGCCATTCACCCTGCCGCGAATGGGGAGCTGGGCCAATACAAGGGGTCGCGGGTCTGATCCCGATCGTGGGCGCCCCTGACCTCTGGTATCTTCTGTGTCCGACGCCGCGCCATGGTATGCGCGTCTTGAAATTGCCGGTCGATCTTGGGCAACATCCGTCTCTCGAACTTTATCCGCCGTCGCATCGAAGAATGATTCAAAGCTCCCACGGCGCGATCGTCCTCCTGGTCCCAATGTATTCGGCGTCGGAGGGAGCTGTCCGTTCGGCACGAGGTTGTCCACATTCCGCGTAATCTCTTCAATGCCATCGCCTTCCGGATCGCACTCGACTTGTATCCCCATCTCGCCAAGCAAGCGCTGGAATCGTTCGACCAAGCCCTCATCCTCCTTCTCGCCCGGATCCTGCATGCGGAACAGGAAGCGCAAGTATCGCGTGTCATTATCGGGGTTAATCTTTCTCTCCGAAAGGACTTTATCATAGGCCTGGAACAGCGCGCGGAACGTACGCTCGGGGAGGGATTGCGCGAGGCGCACGATGTCGTAGAGGATTTCGATGTCTGCGGAAACATGGTCAGAGAACGCGGCACCAAAAATATAATTGGGAGAATGTATACCTTCGTTAGTAAGCGCAGGAGTCTCATTCTCATGATCAACAGCGTTCATGGAGGGTGGCATTCGGGATCGCGACACTTCCGTCTAACGCGCTTTCTGATGAACGGCATGAGAGATGCGCGTCGAGTCGCGGCGAGAGCAAAACAGGCCAAAAGGAGTCGCGCCAAAATGTATTAAGCATTACTGTAAGAAGACGGAGATGAATGGACGCGAGACACCAAAAACTTGGCTCTGCCCACAGAGTGAAGGTGGCGCTCGCTTTGTTGTTTTGTTCCAAAGGGAGGTCGGTTGGTTCGCTGTTCGCGCAGCGGCACGCGCCAAGCGTGGCCCGTGCATGGCGTTCGCAAAGGAGTGGTAGCGATTCAATAATAATCGTGGTTCTCCACCTGCAAGGTTCTTTGTGCCGACACAATCCATCGTCACATTGTCCACCACGATGCCCGGCCGGACACGTCCAATCGATAAGTTCGCAGGCGCCGTTGCAAAGTGCTCCAAGGAGGTAAACAATCCTTCAGCCAAATCTTCCCTTCGGAAAAATGCTTTCTGACGAAGACAGGGCTCGGTATACGGCAAATGCATCATGGCCGACTACAACAACGTCTACAAAGACAAGTGTCTGACCGAGTTTCTAAAGTTGAAAGAATGCTACCTGGTGCGTACTGTCAATTACCTCTACAGTCAAATTTGCTGATGGAATGCAGGCTGCTGCGAAGAAGCGATGACCGCATGACTCCAAGACCCCGGAGCTTTGGGGAATATTCACGAAAGCATTGCATGAAAAGGCGTTTGGTTGTCCATTAGATGAAATTCACCCTCCCTTCGTGTCATCTATATACCACCCCTTTTGATATCCATGACTTGCGCCCATTGAAACAGCAACTCCGTATGAGCCGTCCTCGATCTACAGCTTGACAAGTCTGAGCATGAACGTGGCTCTATGTAGCTCTTGCTCTTCTGATGCGATGACCGTCTCCCCATTCTCTTCCGGAATCTTGCCCTCAACTTCCGTGTTGACGTGCTTGTCGACGTTCCTCCGCAACGACTTCTCGAACAACCCTCGCTGGCACTCAAATGCCGCCTCCAAACCAATATCATCGGGATCGGCGATGACTTTATATTCCATACCGACGTCATCCGTGGGCTGCAATCCAGCCTTTTTCCGTAGGTCCTGCACCCGACGGATGATCTCTCGTGCAAGTCCCTCCTGCTCCAACTCCGGATAGCTTGCAACGTCGAGAATGAGCAGGACATCGTCATCTGTGTTGAACTCTTGGTCTTTGGTCGCATCGTCTTTCAACAGACCCCTCTTCACGAGAAGATCGCCCTTCTCCAGCTTAATCCCGTCAACCATAATCTCCCCACTTTGCAAGAAATCCTTGATCTCCTGGCTCTGCAAGTTTGGCAGTGCCTTCTTGACTTTGACCGCATCCTTTTTCAGTTTCTTCCCAAGGACGGTGAAGTCCGCTGCAACCGTGTATTGGACATTGTACTTGTCCTCTTCACTTGACAGCACTAGGTCGCGGACATTGAGCTCTTCGCAGATATACTGCTCGAGCGACTTGATGTCAGCCAGGTACTCTGGGTTCGGGTGGATGACGACCAATGTCTTCAGAGGCGTCTTCAGACCCTTGTTGGCACGATCTCGGCAGATGCGGCAGAGTTCGATGACCGATTGCATTCGCTTGACCTGGCGTTCGACCACTGGATCAAACAGCTCCTCACGCACTTCGGGGAATGGGAGGAAATGCACGCTGCGGTCGTCTTCAGCATGGAGGTTCTTGGGGATGTGAGGGAGGAGGCGGAGGTAGATATTGTCCGTGATGAATGGGGTGAAGGGAGCAAGACCACGGCAGAGAGTGTAGAGGACCTCGAAGAGAGTATTAAGTGCATGAGTGGTATCTTCGAGTCCATTCTCGCCCTTTAGTCGTCGACGATTGAAGCGGATGTACCAATTTGTAGTATTGTCGATCAGCTATAATACGGTCAGTGACGGTTGGCCAGTATGTCATGGAAGACTTACAGTGAGTAATCGCGGGACGACAGTGTACAGTCGGTACGCAGCCATTTCTTCGTTGACGAACTTGAGTAGCGATTGGCACGATGCGAGGATCCACCGATCAAACACGTTCGAATTTGTCTTCTCCGCAGCCGGGTCGAACACGAAATGAAGATCGGCAACCTTCTTGAGAAGAGCCACCTGCTGTTCGAAGAACTGGTAGCTGTTCCACAGCGGTAGTAACACCTTGGAAACAATCTCTTTCACGCCAGCTTCCTTGAATCGCAGAGTTTCGGCCCGGACGACAGGTGAGTTGATAAGGTATAACCGAAGGGCATCGGAGCCGTAGCTGTTCATGATCAACTGAGGATCGGGATAGTTCTTCAGACGCTTCGACATCTTCTTGCCATCCTCTGCAAGCACGATGCCGTTGACCACGCAATTCTTGAACGGCAACTTGCCAAACAAATGGGTTCCGAGGACCGTGAGCGTATAGAACCATCCGCGGGTCTGATCTAAACCTTCGGCAATGAAATCTCCAGGGAACGACTTTTCAAACTGCTCCACGTTCTCAAATGGATAATGCGCGCTGGCATAAGGCATAGATCCGGACTCGAACCAACAGTCAAAAACTTCCGGGCACCGTCGGAGAACACCCCTTCCTTCTTTGCTTGGAATGGTGATGTCGTCGATCTTGTCGCGATGGATGTCGTTGATCTCGCCTTCATACCCGCTTAGCTCTTTCAGCTCGGCTATGCTACCAATGCAAACCACCTCTTTCATGTCGTCACTGACCCAGAGCGGAAGTGGAGTACCCCAGAACCGATTTCGCGAAACAGCCCAATCAGGCGAGTTTTTGATCCAGTTTGCAAACCGGTTCTCCTTGACAAAGGACGGCACCCAATGCGACCCTTCGATATTCTCCAACATCTGTGGGATGATGTCCTGGATGCGGACAAACCACGAGGGGATCGTTCGATAGATCAACGGAGTATCCGACCGCCAGCAGAAGGGATAGCTATGCATCAGCTGCGAGTCGACGACCAATCTTCCAGTTGCCTTCAGGTGCTTGATGATATTTTTGTCTGCTTTCTTGACGTGCTGGCCCTCGAAATCTCGGACAACAGATGTAAAGCACCCAGCATCGTCGACCGGATTCGGCGGAGGTCGTGTCTCGCTGATGATACCATTCTCCATTGCGACCTTGTAATCCTCCTCACCATATGCGGGGGCCTGATGTACGATTCCAACACCACTGTCCGCCGTGACATATGTTGCATTGACCACCTTGAACCCGACGTCCTTGAATTCATCGTAGATGTAGTCAAACAGAGGCTCATATTTCCAGCCAACCATATCCTTCCCTTTCAACTTCTGTACGATCTTGAACTTTGCCTTCTTCGGGTCCTTGTAAAGTGTTCGAAGAAGAGCTTCGAGAAGAATGTAATGTTTGCCCGAGGCCTCGTCCAAGATCTTGATGTATTCGAAGTCGGGATGGGCAGCTAGCGCGCAGTTGGAGGGTAGGGTCCAGGGTGTTGTTGTCCTGTCCGTGTTAGACAAGTCCATGTTTGGAGCTCGCATCCACTCACCATGCCAACAGATTGGTGGTTGGGTCATCGACGAGCGGGAAGGACACAACGACAGCGGGATCCTGGACGTCCTTGTAATTCTGGGAAGCTTCAAAGTTGCTGAGGGGGGTTCCCAGAGCGGTGCTGTAGGGCATGACTTTAAATCCACGGTATACGGCGCCCTTGTCGAATAATCGCTTGAACACCCACCATTCCGTTTCCATGAAGCTCGTGTCCATGGTCTGCGCAAGTCAGCTCCGCTTCCTCTTGGTGGCGTCGAGCGAGAAATGCCCGTTGAGATGCGCTCACCTTGTAGTCGCGGTCGAAGTCAATCCACCGCCCAAGTCGGTCAATAGTATGCCTCCATTCGGTCGCATATCGCATGACAATGGCCTTGCATTTGGCGTTGTAGGCGGCGATTCCGATTTCTCGGACCGCGTCCCGGCCAGACATGCCCAGCTCCTTGTCGATCTCGTACTCGATCGGCACTCCGTGGGTATCCCATCCGAATCTTCGCTCCACATAGCGACCCTTCATGGACCAGTATCGCGGGATGATGTCTTTGATGGTGGAGGCGAGGAGATGGCCATAGTGGGGCATTCCGGTTGCAAAAGGGGGTCCATCTGTAGGCCAGTCAGAGCCGAATCTCCGTCTTCTTCAAGTGTTGAAACATACCGTAGAAAGTATATGGTGGTTTGCCCTTGGACTATTTTGACATGGGGTTAGTCACAGCTCGCGTGGAGCTTTCGAGGCCGACTTACAAGCTCGACTTGGGTAAGAAAGGCGTCAATCTCCTTCCAGCGGGCAAGGATGCGCTCCTCTTCCTTGGGGAAATCGACCGACATGGTGGGATATTCTTCTTTGGAGGACTTGTCTGCGCGGCGGGGCGATGTTTTCGAGGTCGGACTTGACTCAAAGATGGTGGGGCAGCGCTGACTAAGTTGATGTGGCGCTCAGCCACATGCACCTTATCGATAACGAATCGCGAACCGCGAACCGCGGCTCGAATTTACCCCTGACTAGCATCGCGGGATCTTCCAATCCTTCAGACACTGGCGCGCTGTTGAGCATGCCGTCCTCTCTCCGCACATCCCAAGTCTGTGCCCAGAGTTGGAATTTTTTCCGAGGATGAGATTCCTTGCCGTGTTCCTGGCGGCCTTGTTGCAGCTCTCGGTTGCCTTCGATGATCAATCAGTCTACATTCACGTGCCCACCGAGGTCACCGCAGGCACACCCTTCCAGGCCAAACTGGACGTTGAAGTCCACAATGGGGGTACTCAGTGGAGCAACGCGTTTCGTGTCTATTTAGCTGCCTCGGCCATAAACAAGACCAACCCGCTCTTCTTTCACACGGATTGTATGCATGTCCCAAGCCAGCCAATGATCATTTGCTGACTTGCGACTAATCAGGCTACCTCCTCCATGAACAGCCTCTCTGCGACGAGTCCATCTCCGTCGCAGATTCATATGTTCTCTTCAAAAACACATCCTTTACCGTAACCATACCCGCCAACATCGGTCCATCTGGCAACCACTATGTTCTCAAGGCTCAGATCCTGCAGACAGACGGATCGTACTATGGTACCAATCTCGAATCTAGCATCTTCAGCCTGAGCGGGGGCACCGGGGAGTGGGCCGACTACCAGCTTCAAGGATACACTTTGTGGGGGGACGATGGGATCGCATGCGCTGGATATGCATGCGCCCGGAATTGTTCCGCGGGACACTTGCAATCTCCGCTCATAGGAAACCCAGCAAACACGACTAATCAGGTGGAGAATTGTATAAACTCCTGTTCAAGTGTCAGCGTCGACTTTGAGAACTCGACCCGTGGAGGACAGCCCACGACGGATCTTACCACGCCAACAGCGTGCCCAGTTGCTTCAAATGCGTCTCCTACGGCTCGTATTACTGGGTCGGAAACAAGTCCGACGGCCACGCGAACCCGTAGTGCGGCTGCTGCGGGCGGGACAAGTGATGCATCGCCGCTCCGAACCTCTCGATCGTTGTCTTATATTGGTTTCTCCGCCCTCGCCATATATTTATCAACTACATGAAGCGTATCAACTTCTCCACGCACCTGCGTGACCAAGTCTTGGCCATCAGCTCCAGAACAAGGTCGGATTCGACCTTCCAGCTCGCTGCAGCCTGCGACGCTTTTCCCCTCCATCGTCGAGGCAAGCCTCAATTCCTGTCCACCAGTTGGAACGGTACAAGCTGTTACCTGACACTTCTCTCCCATTGCGTGGCTGGTGGATCAGATATCTGCGACATCACCCATCCCTCATCGCGTAAAATCAATTGAATCAAGGAGGCGTCGAAGATGCATGGATAGTCCATGCTGTGAATTCATTCGTCGCGTATTTGAGATCGACAAAAGACAGGAAGAAAGCAGGCAATCGATTATGATCGGAAAAAGTGAGAATGCGGATCAAGAACAAGGGGCCAAAAAGGTCATAAAATGGGTAGCTATTTCAGCTCTTTCTATTCATGTGCTACCCTCCCTGTCTTTGATATGTTGTCCCAGTCGCCCCATCATTGTCTGTCTGTTCATGCACCCGTGCCTACCAAACTGCCTCGTCGTGCTCCGGAGTGACAGTAAATAGACTATGGCTGAATCGTATATCTGTGGTGCGTCTGGGTGGTATTTTAGTAGCGAAGCCCGCCTACCTGGTAAGACGGTTCCACGGCAATCTGTCAGTGTTCAACCTCTCTCCGTTGCGACGGAAATAGACACTGATACTACGTAGTATACTACTATAGTAAGCCTTTTCAGTACCAGAAACGGTGCCGAGACCCACATCTGTCAATATGACCACACTGTGCTTTCCGCGCTCCTCCTTGTCTCCTCACCATGACAATGTTGCGCTAGGCTTGACGATAAATTGCATGTGCCACCAAGGGCGGCGGATGTAAGACCCAGTCATGACAGACGTCATGCCGTGGCACCAATTGATCACCGTGTGTAGATTGATGGACTCGAATGTCAAGGCATGAGACGCCCATGCTGACGAGTGCGAGTGGGCGTTCTCCACCAGCGCGTTCAAGTTGTTCGTTTCTCACCCAAAGGACTCGCCACCGTGAAATTTAATAATAACACCTGGGTGATCGAGGATAAACAGGACTAGGGACTTGAGATCGATTATGGGGTTGCTGCCGTGTTTGCTGTCACTCTCATTAATGCTAACATGCAACGTGCAGGTGTGGTTGTTCGCGATGGTCATGAAGCCTTGGTCGATGAACGTTGATAGGAAGGGCATTACCTGGCAGAAACGCAACCCGAGGGCGAATGTCCTGAAGTAGAGTGGCATGTAATCGGAACGGACCAGTCGACAGGTGTTGAAGAATACGATGACAGTGTGGCGTGGGGGATATGGAGAGAGGCTGTACTGGTATATTTGGTCTCGGAGCTCTATTGACAGTAGTCAGCGCTGGAAATGGTCTGGGAATGCTTTATAGCTGGGGAAAATACCTCTTGGGAGATCGAGAAAGCCTTTCTTTGGCTGGGATAGTGCCAGACATTGAGTCTGTACTGCGAGCTGTTCGAAGGATATATCTGCATTGACTGGTTTATCGACAATGATAGACGTGTTGACATTGACAAACGTGTTGAACTTAGCAGACTAGTCAAGATTTGTAGACGTATTGGAGTAATCTTCCGCAATTGCGATTGAAGTATATCACTGCCACTGGTTAGAATTAATCTCAAGAAAAACCATCAATATTTAAGCCTTACCTACGGGTACGCTAATACTCCTGATCGGGAGTTGATTTATGTGTGTGGAAAGACTAGTTGTGTCGAGGGCTTGTGGTGGGGGGATTAGTTTGTGTGTGGAGAAGGTCTAAGAGGGGCAGGGGTATGCGATAGATATACCATGGGAAAGCGTCAGAGTATGCGAATTCCTACAGTGAGTGAATGAGGCGTCCGGCTCCGCCTTATCATAGGCAACAATGCGGATGGGATGAATGAAAGACGCTGGTAGCGGAGAATTCGAGGCCTCAATCATTATGACAAGACATAAATACTTGAGCATCACAACTCCGCATCAACATTTCCGTCACCCTCGCCCACGTTGCTATAACTACCACCAGAGTAACTAACATTTCTCCATTCCGCAAAGTCCTCATTTTGGAATTAGCAAGCAAGGTAAGTATGCAGCCCAAGGATAATAAGGCCCAAGGGATACGGTGTCGCAGTGCAGACGCTGTTTTATGAGATGGACCTGTACGAGGCTGCACACGAAGCGCCCACTTCGATCCCCCCCGAGCGTAACCGGGCGCAAAAACGTTGCACAGCAATGCCGTGAAATTGGCTCACCCCTCACGGTATAGGTGCATCGATAGGCTTGATCGCCGCGGAGTCTTCGTGCACTCACGGAAATCGACGCCACTTTGGTCCAACTTCCTGCGTTCCAGCCAAGGTCTCGGCCACCATCGAGGGTATGGCATGTTGTGTTATATTGGCTAAGTTAATATATTATTCGTTGATCTGTGAAACTCCTTATCTTGTACTCCCACACCTCTCATTAGTACAACAAGGGCGGTAATGAGAGGGAAACCCTCTGAGTCCTCCACCCAGCCATTCCTCCGATATCCGAGCGAGAGGATTCAGCAGCTTTTATAGTATCTCAAAATCATCACTTTTGCCTTGCGACATCCGCCCGGTGCTAGCATGGCTTCACAAGTCGTCGCCGCGATATTGCGCTCTGACTTAAGTGACCGTTTGGACCCTGCTCATGCAACAATCACCGAGTTTGAGCACCTGGCCTCTTATAGCTGGCTCGAGGGCGATATCCCTACCATTGTAGTGCCTGGTAAGCTGTTTAAGGGAGACGCTTGCCAAATATTTCAGTCTAATGACCAGTAAAGGCTCCCCACCTCTTTGGTCACCGCCTGCGGAACCACTAAAGCTGGAACCCGACTCCGGGCGAGTGTACCTTGATGAGAATGCGGCGCGGATCCCCGATGCGCCTCTCGAGCCCTTGTTCAGTGCACTCTTCGCCCAGAATCCTAATTTCAAGATGGGAAATGTCGACGTGATAACGGACCGGAACAATATCAGAAAACTTCTCCGCTTCCTCGACGGAACTTCGAGCGAATCTTTTCAGATACACGTCGGAATCGTTGACGGCAAGAGGGCACTGTTTACGCGCATGGATCACGAGACCACAACAGTCATTCAGGGCTTCCGAGGTTACGGTCGAAACTTTGAGAAGGCATGCACAAAACGCGCCACCGGAACCTCTGCATATTACAGAATCACCAGCTTTCGCTTCGGTGGCTTGCAATGCGTGGTCAGACATGAAACTGATGGGTACATTGAAGATGCAACAGGGCGAGCTGCGGTTCAGAAGCAGGCAAAGGCGACTGACTCCCTGCCGCAGTTACTGGAAACACTACAGCTCGCTGATTCCGCTCCCGAATCGACACACACATCCACAATTATAGTTAAAAGAGAAGGGAAAGAGGTAGACTGTTCTTCCGTCCTTGAAATCAAGACTCGAGCTGCTGGTAAGAGCCTGGACATGAACGAGATTACAGCTCAGCTTTGGATATCACAGACCCCACGCCTGGCTGTCAGTTACCATAAGAATGGCATTTTTAATGATGCTCAAGTCCGAGATATGACCCAGAATGTTCGCGATTGGGAAATGAGCAACCGAAAAGTTCTCTGTAGTCTGGGCTGTTTGTTGAATCAAATCATTGAAGTAGTGAAAGGTAGTGCCAGTAAGGTTGCAGTTGTCAGGTACAATGGCGGAATGAAGTTGGAGGTCATCGCCGCTGAGCAGAAGAAGGCTCTGTCGGAAGGTGTAGACGCAAAATGGCAGGGCGGAAAACAGGGAGCCCAGGACAACAACCTGATGGCGAAGGGAGATCAGCACAAGGTCAGTAAGCACATTGGCAATGAGCACATCTGACACAAACTTGTTAGACGCCGACCCAAACAAGCACTATATCACGCGCGAAGACACCAATCACAGTTGGAAACATGCGATATGAGATCGACGTCTCTCGGATTCCGCGCTTAGCATCCCTAGTTCTCAACAGTGGTGATAATTCATCTCAGTCGACAGAGATTATCCACGAAGCCATTCCTCTTTTTGATGTCGCGCTCAAAGGGATTGAATCGGGTTACCGCCAGTGTTTTCGATCATTGTCCAGCGACATTATTCTTTATCGTACCCTCTGCGGTACATATGATTTTCTTCATGTCGACGTCTGTAAGGGGCGGACGCTCAGTGAAATCATCAAAGATTTGAAAGCCGGGCGGGGCTATGATGAAGATTGCGACAAATCGAAAGCTCGAGACGCCGCGTTCAAGCTTGTCTATTCCATTCTACAAGACACATTTCAGAGCAACGACAAGCACAAGAATGCCATCTTTGATGCCGTCCTGTTTGCCGTTTCTCACCCTGGAACCTTTAAATGGAAGGCGAGAAATGCTGTAAGAGCAGCGTACGAGAGCAAGTTCATCCTATCGGCAAAACAGAGGGTGAACCTCAACCGATGGCACGAGCTCGGTTCTAGCGAACAGGCCGACACCGACGAAGATGATGAGACGACGGAGGGGGAAAACTCGGATTGGTATGACTCCGACAATTCTGATATCTGGTAGATCAAACACAGGCTAGAAGAATACTACACCCAATTTAGAACCTAAATTACAGCTTGAGCACGCATGTTCGACATATCCCTCACGTTAAAGTTGTTAGGCAAGTTAAGCGAGTCAAGGTTCAAGTTGCAAAAAAACTGGGGGGTGGGGAAACATGTTTTCCCCCCCACATCAGTCACATTGCTTGTCTCAAGCATTTTCATGGTTTGGCCTTCCTGAACTTTAGCAGTATCGTCGATCGCAGGACCTTTAGCTCGGATTTTTGAGTGAGATTTTTCTTCAACGCCGATATAGTTGTCGTCGTTGGGAAGTCCAGGAGGGATTTGCGAATCATTGGCTCCAAGCTACATGGGTAGGGACGGGAGGACGGGAACAGGAGGCGACCCTGAAGGAGCAAACTAGTCTAGACGTGGAATGCAGCTCGTCCGGAGGCCTGCACTGTGTCTGATTGGTTGAACCCTCTAGTTAAAGTCGCGAAATTGCCTTATACGGTACGAAGGAATAGTGCGAAGCACGGGGATGTGCTCCATTACAGCCAGGGTTTCCTAGCTACCGTTATTGCAACATGTCACATAAAATGGAGGAGATAAAGAACGGCTCTTGAGGGGTTAATATTGGCTAGGTTCTGTTGGTGGATTTGCGGCATGTTATAGCTGTACCTCCCGTTCCGCATCCAATTGAAAGCAACTGATGTCCGGAATTCTTATTACGAGACGAGGGGAAAGCTGTTGGATCTTCGCGATAACACCAATGATCCCACCTTAAAGTAAACGTTTTCAAGCGGCGGGAGAACAATTTCCGCTCCTGCAAAAGGTATAAGTATGTGCCTTTGCCCACCTTCGCAATTCCAAGTTTCATCTTCCCAAAACTATTCCCTCTCGAGGTTCACTTTTCTCAACACAAGCACATGCACTTACGATAACAATGCATTTATTCTATTTTCCTCTTTTCCTTATTTCTGTCTCAACCGTTACGGCTACCGGTTGCTTGAGCGTATATTGTCCAGGTGGTGCAATGCCTCCTGTGACCTACGATTGCTTCAACTGCGCAGTTGCTGCTTCTCTCGGATGCACAGCCAGCTGGAGCTGCCCGGGCTGGAGTGGAGGAGGTCCTTCAACGGGCTCACAACACGTAGGGTGCAAATGTCCATGTTAGTCCTTACTCTCGCTAATCCGACCCTTTGATATCTTGCCATTTCTACTCCCTGATTGTTCGATAATAATAATATTCTAGACGGTCCTGATGGATAGTGAAAGGCGTATTAAAAGGGGGCATAGTTGGCTAGATGATTTTGTGACGGGTCTACACTACTTCAGTACTAGTGAGGCTTGGCCCCTGAGTATATATATGGGTCCTCGAGCCTCATCCATCAATCAATCAAGTTCTCTACTTTGAAGGATTTCCACCTTTCACAGATTTGGTTTAGTCTGCTGCGGGGGCCTACCTTGGGTATCTTGGTGGAGAGGAAAAAAAGGGATTCTGGGAGGGGACGGTGGGGTGAGTTGAATTGGATGTTTAGTTGCACGCTGGTTCGCTGGCTCGTCGCCGTTTGGGTTGATTTGGTTTGGTTTGGGCGTTTGTTTCTTGAGGGGTATGGCGGATGATGAGGGGGTTCATTTTTGGGCGGGTTGGGATGATGAGGGTGAGGGTGAGGGTGAGATGAGATAAGATGAACTGGTGGAGATAGGTGTAATGAAGATGTTTTGCAGGTGCGGGCCGAGACCCTGATATGTAAATCCATGAGAAACAACATCTTGCGGGGTCGCCACGCCGACCGGTACCTCTAGTCCCACCTTATCATCAGTGTAATCTACTGTAATGACTGCTAGGTCTATGGCTGTGCGGCACCTTGCCAAGCGCTCTGGGATATCCTACCCAGGTAAAATCCAACTCCAGATTGGGAGGGTTGAGGCTTCGAGAAGCCTGGCGCTTGTTTAAGTTAGTCAGCTATACGGTCCAACGCACGGCCATGTCTATCTCGATAGCCTCGGCTCGTTAGAGGGGAGTATGATGATATAGAGAGGTACAAGATAAGATGGAGTGGGCGGCCCTTGGACATAGGCAGCGGACGTCACCGGAATTCCATCTAGTTTTTTCTAGAATGATTTGAACTACACCTCCGCCCTTGAGTGCTGGTATCTATCGAGCGGTAGTTAGATAGACAGAAAGTCTCTTTCTTGAACCTTTTGATGTCATTTACAAAGTGCAAATCAACATATGCTACGATACGGCCAGCGTAGATGGCTCTTTGATTTACCGGTATGCGCATGGTCTTGAGATGTTCCAAGTCACAAAAGCGACAATGCTAATCGCGGATTGAAAAGTGCGGTTGGTGCCCGAGTGAGGCAGACGGACTTTCTCAGCGTTTCCCACGTGGTGGGATAAAATTTGTGTTCCCATGAGAAATAAAAGGGGACTTTGAGGGCGCGCCTTCCTTCCCTGAGCTTCATGAGAATTCCGGCCCCATGGGAGAACAACTTGCGGGCTACTAAGATAAGCCTCGTTGTAGAATAAGATTTGCAATTCAGCGAGAGACTACGGGAGATCGTGAACGGAGAGGGAAGGCGCGTACCGAAGGCGCCACCTGGTCCGCAACAGCTCTCTGGGGAATTCTAAGTGCCGAGCTCTCGAACAACGTCATGGGACGATCAAGGCGAGGTCACTCACAAATCAAGAGCACATGGGACGGCAGACAAATCCGTTCTTTCATTGCACCTCATATGCCCGGGTGACTATGATGGATGACTACCTTCTATATCTGGAAGCCTGTGTCGCAGCACGCCGGCTGGAGTCCTTTCGTGGCCAGTTCATTGAGAGACCGCTGTACCAAAACTTCTCGGAGAAATAATCGAGCCCCATGGCCAGAAACCCCTGGAAAATGTAACCTCCTGGAATTGGCATCAGTCTGTGTCTTCCATCTTGAAGGCGCGATTGCAAAACTCACCTTGGCAGCCTCGGGAGCGAGCCTGACAGCTAGGACTTGGGTCCATCGCCCACGGCGACTTTGGAGTCGACTGGCTTGACCTTGAAGTTGACCGGTTCGACCTTGGTGCCATCGGCGTTCTCGGTTCCATCGCCCTTACTCTCTCCCTCGTCCTTGAGCTCATCCTTGCAGTATCCGCACTTCCAACACTACAACAATGTCCATGAGCCTCCACAGAGAATAATGGAGGGGAGCAGACACGAAAACATACCTTCATCGATTTCCCATTCTTTGGATTGGTAGCATAGCACGTGTTATTAAGGCAATTTTCATGGTGCCAATGGTGTTTCTGTGTCTGTTTATCGGGACTGAACTGAGTCAGCAGTTGGAGAGTGGAAAGGACACCACGTTTTGGGTGTCGTGGTGGCAAGAATTTTGGTCTGATGCATGGGATGTAGAAGTGAACTTACCCACGTGCACTGCTCGTAGTAGTCGTTGCAATCGTAGCAGGTGCGCCAAAGGTCACCACGGGGAGATTTGGCTACAGGGGGAGCCGCGAGGACGATGGTAGTGGCAGCCGCCAGGATCATGACGGAGAGCTTCATGATGTTTGGTTGAGAGTGGAATATCCGGAAGGTAGGTTGGCTGGTCGTTGTGGTGGGGTTTAGGAGAGGTGGGTCGGGAGTGAAGATGGAGCGTGGGTGAAGGGATAGGAGGATACTTCCGAGCTTGAAGTAGACGAAGCAATGGGGCATATTCGAGTGTGGAAGTGGAAGTGCAGTGGAAGTGGCGGTGTTCTGGGTGTTCCTCACGTTGTGCGTACGTAGTGAAGGAAGTTCGCGCGTAGCGTGGGTCGATCACGTGGATCATATCAGGCCCACTGGCCAATGGCAGCCTAGAAGGTGGTTCTACTTTTACTAAGGAAGAAACCCTTAGAATAAAGCACATGACCTGCGTGTAGGCGGCTCAGCGAAATTCTCTTCAGCATTTGATGTGTACTATCTTGTACGAGGCTGAGGGGGTTTGAGAGGAACATGTCAATCAGAAGAGAAGGCGGTCTATCAATTCTCTGTGACTGTCTGGGAATTTTTCGTGATAATCCTCGAGTCACCGCACCCTCACTGCTTGTAAGAAGACACAAGGAAAGACTATCCAAGGTTGTAGAACTTCGATTTATCGCCAACGGCAACCTTGGAATCGACCGTCTCGACCTTGATGCCATCAACGTTGTTGATACCATCCCCCTTGCCCTCGTCCTCGCCCTCACCCTTGTCCACAGCCTTAAGATGACAGTGTCCACACTCGAAGCACTAGAATAATATGCATTTAGAATCTGTCAAAAAGAAAAAAAAGAAGGGAGATAGACCACATACCTCCTTGGAATTTCCGGTATGCTGATCCGCTGCATATCTCGTGCGGTTCTGGCAATCGTACGAGGGCTCGAATTGTAACTTGTTTTGCTGTTCGGAAGAATCGCGTTTGCTATTCTGGACTGACAATGAAACCAGGATACGGATGTGGATATATGGATATGGTGTATGGTGAACATTCTGTTGCAGGGGTACGAAGTGGGACTACGTGCTTTCCCCCCGGCACGCCTCATCGTAATGATCGCAGTCGTAGCATGAGCGCCAAGACTGTCGACGCAATTTGGCTGAAGGGGGAGCAGCAGCGGCAATGGTAGCGACCGCAGCGAGGACCACAACGGGGAGCTTCATTTTGTTCGTTCAAGAGTAGAACCCCTGAAGTTCAAGTGGACGATATAGCGAGATAGTGGCGGGGAGGAGAGGTGGGGAGAGGGGGTGGGGGAGAGAGGTTGACTTCACGGATACAGTAATAGAAGATGAAGAGGGCCCTGGAGTCTCATTGGACACTGTCGCGCCACAGCGGCGCAGTGAGTGTTATATATGCCGTGACAGGATCACGTTATGTCAGCGTCCTCGTCGGTTGGAGGAGTGTCCGATCACCTCTACAACTTCCGCCTCGGGACCAAGCTGGTAAAGTGGTCTATGCCGGAAGCCTTTTTAGTCACTAGTTTAAGAATAAAGTAGAGGGTTACTTAGAGAAGTTTTTCGCGGTCGTCCTTGGGTAGAGACTCATAGAAACCGTTACTGGGGTGCAGAAGGATATAGAAAAAACGACCTTAACGATGGCCTGATAATCCCCGAACTATTGCAATCATTGAGGTATATTTGTCATCCGCACTAAGAAATGAGGGAAAGTGATCAAGAGTGGAAGCATCGTCACCAAATGCAAGCATCCCACAGGACAGAACGAGGAATTTGTGTGCTCATTGAGTATTTGATTTCGCTCGTCTCATCAAAGGGTATATACGTAAAGAATGTTGCAAGAAGGTAGGTATACACAGTAAGGACCGAAATCTTCCATAAAACCGTTATTCTGGGTGAGTGGGAGAGAAGAACCTCTCAAGACCGAGTGACCATCCCATCCCGTTACTTTCGTTTCGCGACATTCGCCTGTAGTGACCCTGATACCACTTTAATATACTTGCTTAATTTTGCGGACAGGGATCTCATTTCCCGTTGACGAAAGCAAGAGTGGCGAGTTATTCCGCTTACAACAACATAGCGAAGACACCAGCGAGCAGAGGAACGAAGATGTATGGCGCACTCTGTGCCGACAGACCGGCAGCTGCGCCCTTAGCAGCACTACCGCCCGTCGACTGCGCTTGGGTCGCACTTGTGGATGCAGAAGCTGTAACAGTTAGCATAAGCTCCCCGCTACGAATACAATTTTGACTCACCATCACCAGCCTTGGCCTTCTGTTGAGAAGCGCAAAGGTCTGTAAGCGTGGTGTTCGCCTGCATCTCCTTCAGTTTGGTGGTGGCGTTGCCGATTTTCTCCTGTAGTTTCGCCATCTGGGTCTCGTTCAACTGCTTCTTAGATGCGAGGGCAGCCATGGCGGTGGCGTTGTTGGCCAGATCAGACAACTTCGCGAGAGACTTCATGGCCTTGCATTGGCCGACGACTTTCTGATGAGCACCAATGACCGCGCACTCCGTGACGAAGGTTGTATTGCCTTGCATGGTTTGAAGCTCCGTAGTAGCATTTGCGGCCTTGGCTTTGATAGCCTCAACTTCGGTAGCGTTGAGCCTGCCCTTTGCGACCATAGCGTCGAGCTTCGTTTGGTTGGCGGCGAGGGCGGTGATAGATTCGAGCTTGGCCATCTTTCGGCAGGCCCGGTTTACGGAGTTGCCGTTGGCTGTGCCATTGCCCTTGCCACCCTTGCGTGCTTCGAGCACGTGGATTTCGGGCCAGGCATATGTTGAGGATACAAGAGCGAAAAGAAGTGCTACGACGAAGCTGATTGACCGCATCTTGATGATGAGACGGAATCAACAACGAGCACAAAGGGAGAACGGCTGTAGTAAAAGAGGGCGAAGAGAGCAGAAAAAGGTCGGACCGGCCGAATATGAGAAAGTGAATGGAAGGAAAGTGAGTTTGGGATGCTGTGTGCAATTCAGAACTTGGCATTAGGCTTGGAACTATCTATATAGACGAGGCGACAGAGGCATTGCTCGTCGACACCTACGCGGCCAAGGCTAGTCGAAACAGGCCAGAAACAGGGTGTCAGGCTGCGTACGTGAGGTGCATTCAGATGGCTCCACATGGTGATAGGTCGAGAGGGTGTCGCACAACGTCAAGCACTAGGGATGTTAGAGAATCGGCGGCAGTAGATGCCTTAAGCGGAGTTGAGGGTCAACGAGAGGAGAGATCGGGAGGGAGCATTTGTGGGGAGGCGCTAGGGTTGACCCTGGTGACGACGAAGGCGTGTCAAGACGAACATCAATCGTAGTCGAGAATGTAAAAGACCACTCAGTCGAAGGTGATGCCGTGACGTGAGGGGCTGGAGTGTTTCAGACGAGGGAGGATTACGAAGCCTGCTAAGCTTTTGCTGGCGCCTTGGCGCGTCGTCTGTTTCACCATCATTGGATCGACGCAGGGTTTTATTGGACGCGATAATTCACGATGACCTTAACAAAGGGACATCTTGTTATATGTCAACTACGCGGTCTTTTCGAAAGAACACCTACAACATGCGCGTTTGAGTCCCACAAAGAAATGCATTTCTGTTTGAAGATCACGATAGCAGGTGGCCATTGATGAAACCAACCCCGAGACGTGATGGTTCCTCTTCGCGCCCGTGGATTCCGCGTCTCATGGATTGAAGCTGTCAGCTTGATCCACACCGCTCGGTCCGAATACCACCCGGCCTCGCTGGCTGTCTTTTGGAAACCAACACGGCCCGTGTGTCGTTCAAGCCAGTACTCTGAATAAAGCCTCAAACATATCCCCGATTAGATTAAATAGCATAACGCCCCCACTGACAGGATCAAGCCGTTGGGAGACTGGAAAAACATACATCATGTAATGCATCCAGAAATTGTCTCAGACGATACTGTGTAAGGAGGCGATAGTGAGATGCGTGAAATGGTTTCTGTCGTCGAGCTTGGAACCTACTGCATCTATTTTGATGAGAAAGAGAAGGCGTGGATTGGCATATATCCAGTGAGGTTGACCATGATGGAATCGATAGAGCACATCTTGGCGGGTACACTTGGACAATCCACTTGAATCTGGAATAGCGCTAAGATCAAGAAAATACCCACCATATCTATTTTGAACGGAGGGACAATCTACGTGCCATGGAACCAAGTGAAAGCTTCTAAACTATAGAGGCTTGAGCCGAAGGGCTCACGGGTCGGGCAGCGTCTCGCAGGAAAGACGCTGGCGATGGAAATCGTCGGCTGGCGAAAAGAAAGGGCATGGAGACTAAATCCTTCCCCAGTAGAAATATCATTTGTAAGATCAAAGATATGAAATTGCACCAATCCTGGATTTTCTCCGGGAGCATCCGAGCAAGCGACCACCATTCGGTCCATGGGGTATGTTTAGTGCTCCAGTCCCAGATGATTGGAATCGAGACTACACTAATAAACAATGTGAAGCCAAAGGCATTGAAGTTGGTGTAGTCGCTGTCATAGAAGAGCAGGCTACTGCAGAATTTCCGATTGTTTTCTAATGCCGGCCTTGTATTGTCGTGTCCGCGGAATTTTACTATGCTCTCATGCAACTCGGATCGCGCGAGTATATAAGCCGTCTGAAACCATGCCCGAACCTCATGCTGCCATTGTTTGGTCTCGTGGATCATAAACGCTAACCGACCATTGTGTCCAGACTCCGCGAGGATGAATTTGGGGTTACAGCTCAAGTACCGCGCGACCGAGGAGTGCTTGTACAGGCTTTGGTAAAGAGCGAGTAGGTGCCTGTGTTTGGTAAACTCCTCGGTTAAATAGGCGCGATTACCTCCCAATCGAGGAGATAGGTGTAAGCCACTGTTTGATTCAGTGAAGAAATCGTCGAGAAGGCTTGGAATCCAACTGGAACATCTGGAGAATGAATAGCAAAAGCGGTACTTTTCTACACATGCAAGAGCGGTGGCCTCGTGATCCGGCAGCAGTGTTACACGGCCAAAGTTTCTGGTGGCAGAAAAGATCGGATCCGTAATCTTTCCAGTGTCCAAGTAAAACCCGGGATGAAACACCGTTTTTCCTGGATAGAAAAGAAAGACAAAACTCGTTCCATCCTTGTGGTAAAGCCGGGGACTGATATCTTCAAACTCAGACACGTTAGTCGGAAGTTCTGCGGGTAACATAATGTATTCCATATTTCTGCCCCAGTTCGCGTTGAAATAGGATCCGTCCCACCCAGAGAAATCGGACGAGGCTTGATTTGGGCCGTTAAGAGTATGCGTGGAGGACATATAATTCATAATGGCACCCTCATCGAGGTCTTTGTAGGGGCTGTGGAAGGCCATGAGCGCGGCGACGTGTTGATCCGAAAATTTCGAGGTAGGTATCGTGTACCTTGTCAAATTTAATGGGGCACAAGCGAGCCGATGTTGGAGTGTGAGCGGGGAGATCGAATTATAACCAAGAACGGTGGGACGTAGATATCGATCAAGGGTAAGCCCTGAGTGATTCCGTGGGCACGAACCGGGAGAGAAGGGGCATTCCACCTGCCGATATTTGATTGGTGGGAGAGGCCCTGCTAAGGCATCTTCTGGACATTGTTCGGTGATTTTGTCCATGGTAGGTCTTTTCTCTTGCGCCGAGCAGCGAAGAAACAATCTTTCTGCATTACTCGCAGAAATTCTGTACGCTAGCGCTTGAATCGAAATCGGGGCGAGAGGCCCTGCTCCACAATCAGGCGTGTACTTCGACACCACCAGTGGCCGCTTATTTCCGCGCTCGGACAATAGCCAGGGTAGAAGAGGTGCAAGGACTATCATCAGCAAGCAAACTAGAACTGCTGTACTCGCAATTTTCCTCAATAAGCGAGGCGTGCATTCGTCTCGAAGCATTTGCACCCTAGGGTTGCTCTGTCCCAACCCTATGAAGGCCTCTATTGCTTCTCCCATTGAGAAGTCGGCGTCTCTCAGCCTCCGAGACCCCGTTTGTTCTTGAGCAGATGGCACGGGGTTGTCGATATCATCGTCTGAGCTCCGAGGCTGCAGCTCTAGGTTATCACCATCCTCGGGTGGCTCGATAGTATCGGCGATGTCCGAAAGATGAATGCCTTGGATGGACCATCGGCGGAGACAGGCCCAGAGTCGATCACCTGCATAAAGGATGTAAAGACCGAAGGCGAGTTGGAAAATCAGCGCCCAGCCATCGCTGAGAGTGAGGATCCACGCGTTTGGGAAATTCCTATACCGATTGATCCAGAACCCTTGAAAGACCGCATTCCTTGTCATACCTATGGTGAGGTGCGGGGAAGCTTACGATATCTGTGGTTGAAGAATATATCTGTGTGTTTCTGGGATTTATTAGATGGGGAGACATTTAAATCAATATTTCCTCTCGTATTCGTGAACAGCGTGACTAAGGTGATAGTCGCATGATGTGGCGGTGCCGGAGCTTATCACCGGCATTCGGTGAAGTCGCGATCACAGCTCCATGAAGTCTGGAGAGCCAGACGTTGAGGGTCGACAGTAAACCAGCAGGCGAACAGTGATGATATTTTACAACTACATGCATGCCGCGTTGCTGTACGGCAACGGCAAAGGAACTTGGTATCACCTAAACTCATGACCTAGGGGATGTCCTTAGGTAATTTACTGTATCAAGCAGAAGGATGCGCAGCGATTGCAGAGCGAGCTGGCACTGGATGGGCACGGCTGCATTTACTGTCTGAAGATGGAAGACAAAGTTGTCAGGTTGGGGGTCCCGACGCCACACAGACCACGTGGCTGATCCATAGATCCTTGACAGAGACTGGACCAGCCACGTGACAACAGCAGTGTTCTTTGCAGGGACACTAATGCGGTTATTCTCGGAGACAGTTTAGAAATTCAGGCTTTGTGTAAATGCAGTCCTCTGGTACGTAGTCGCGAGTCCAATCCCTTCAAGGTCATCGGCGTGGGCAATGGTCTATGTTTCGGCACGCCGTGGTGTTCTTCGTTGAGATCAAGACCGGGGAGTTCGCATGGCTTTTCTGTCCCCCGGCAGTTCCTGGTTATATCATTTTTCGTGACACCTAAAAGGGGACTCGATGGTCGGGATTCTGGATGATATGCCACGGATGTATCATTTGCCTAAGACGATGGCGTTTGCGGGGAAATGGGGAGGTGGTCAAGGAATCACCGCCAGAGAGTATCTCGGAGGGCTTCTGGAGCTGTACTGTTTCAAGGCCATTAGCTTGGATCTGGCGAAAGATCGCATGGGCTTAACTGTCGAGCCCGTGGGTATTGAGCGAACGTTTTGCCCGTATGTACACAAGGTTTTGAAGAAATTCATACGAGACCACGCCGAGCTGAAGCCCAATAATCTCGCCCAAGCTGACGTCATAGGTGTGGATGACAGCAGAGACATTAGGCGCGTTAGAGCCGTCAAAAGTGACGGAGATATTGAAGTCGTCCAAGTTGTTCAAGCCTAAATCGCCCGAATCATCAGACCCGTCTGGCTCATCCAGGTCATCCAGGTCGTCGGGGTGGCCAGAGTCGGATTCATCAATAGCAGAGGAAATTTCTGAACCATCAGAGTCGTAAGAAGCTATAGAACCATCCAAATCAGAGGAGGCATCTGAATCAGCGATGTCATTCGCATCGACCATGGCGGCGGACAGCTATACGGTAAGACTCGACATTTTGCAGTAGGCTAGGAAAACATAGCTACTGCCAGTACAAGAGCAGGGTTGTAGTAGTCGAAAGTTCACATTAGTAGTAACGTCGCAAAGGCGCGCGCTAAGTGGTGCAAGAAGCCTGGACAGCAGTAGATCACAGTACGAGGATAAAGAAGATGGTTTGTGTCTGACCCTGGGAGCTTCTAAGTAAAGAGCAGTATTATAGTGAGAAAAGGCTCACTTTACTGTCAGCGAGGCAAAGACACGCGCCAGATAAAACTACGAGCTTCGACTGGAATAGATGACGCGCTGGGATCTTGTAAGTAAAGGGCAGTACTATAGCGAGGAAGAGCTGGCTTTAGTGTCGGCGAATCTCAAAGAAGACACAGCGCGATGTTAACGCGCGCGAGCAGCGAGAATGAGCCGGGAGAGGATAGCAGGGAAGGGAGAGTGGGAAGGAAAGAGCGACAGCGCTGTAAATTCAGCCTCCCCTTGGGCAGGGCTATTGCCAGCTCCCGATATGCACATCCTCTTGGAGTAATCATTGGCGTTGGCACGGAGTAGGTCACATAGATTATACTCTAGTGATTCTTGTGTTAAGCGTTGATCAAGTATTGCACGCCACAGGGAATTTCCAAAAGACCAGTCATACGCCTTTGTAGTACACTCTGAAGATTCTTAAAGGAACTGGTTACGCGCCATTGTGGTCGTCGTTGTTGTGATGCCTCAGACGGTCGTTGTTCAGAAAGAACGCCTCGCAGGGCAGGCAAACGTTAGGCTGGTGTGGGCGAATGCGAATGTCTGTCTAGTTTCATTTACTTCCCTCTCAGGTAACAGAGGCTCATGTATACAAACCGATTCGCATCAATGTTGTTGACACCCACGAGGATCTCGCGCCCGCAATCCCAGCAGATCATCAACCGAGGATGATGGGGTTCAACTTGTCACATAATCTCTAGCAGACGTTCCACGACATGTCCCAGCGGCCACTGCTTCGCCAGCGGCACAATGGATTTGGCTGAGACGAAGTACATACCGTCCCACCGTCGAAGATCATAGTTCTCTACAGACTTGCTCTGGTACGCGATAAAGACCTGCTCGGACCAGCTAGGCTCTTTTTTCAAAACAGCATCTCTCACCCGGCTTTCCACGCTATCCTCGTCCCACGAGGTTACAGTGAGAGCGATCAATCGCGTTAGCGAGATGGCAAATGATGCCCCAATTGCAACTAGTGCCACCTGGTTTACGACCAGTTTGAGGGGTGAGATGAAGGTACGAGGGGCGTTGGAAGGCGTAACCCTGCTGGGGGAGGGTCTCCCCGACAATCGGAGTGAGAAGCAGGGCCTTTCCGCTATGGAGACAGGAATTGTATGGTGAGAGAATCGAGAGGCGCGGGAAGACGCCTGAGGGAGCACATCACCGATACAAACTGAGGGGGGGGGAGCAGAGCCGTGCTGCCACAATGACTGAGACCGTATAGGCGTGAGAGGGTCGAGCGGTGTGGGGAAGGGCGCGATGGGTGTAGGAACACGCACTTTAGCTGGGGGAGGATCCCCCCGACAAAAGTTGAGTGAGTGAAGCAGAGAGCGAGAGTATCTGAGATCGATCGAGAAGGAGTAGTAGAGGCACAGGTTGCCCTCAACCTTTGAAGCAGATGTCATGTTGTCGAGGCGTGGCTTCTTGATTCGTGACTGCTGCTTGGTCTGCCCAATAGCAGGCTGCCCCTGGCACAGCGCCGCTTCCTCGATTTGAACCCGAATATCGCGACCTCGGAATTTCACGGCCACCCTTCCATCCAATCGGTAGCTAAGAAGCGGCTGGGTGTTCGGTTGGCCGGGCTTGGGGGCGCTCTCTCGGCTCGCGGCCTTGGGTGGCGGCAGTGGACGGAGATGGCAGACGGTCTACGTGAACCGCATTGTCAGAAACCAGCCTCGAATGTGCGACAGGGCACCGACTGCATAATAACATCTCGCAGCTCTCTACAGTAAGCACGTGCATGGTACGAGTGGTGGTATTGGCAGCGGGATTTATCCTATCAAGCCACTATGGCAATTATTTACTTGCGAAAAGTGTAAATTGGCCTATGTATCCCCGTACTGATGAGAGGAGGATGATGCTGAGCCTGAACGTGCTGGTAGATTCGTGAGGGCCGTCTGAAACCAAACTTGGCTCGCAAACGACTTAGAGTAAGTGAGCCTTCAACATAGAAGAGGTGTAGGGACTAGCAGAAGACGGGAAATGTTGTTACATGTACTTAATCGAAAATGTATACCTGATTTTTAGTACTTTACGCTCGTTCAAACAACCTGGATCTTACCCGGGCACGACTCTGCGTCCAGGGCTTTCGATAGAAAGTAATACGTTTGGTACGTTTCGATTGACTACGGTCACGTGAGCCGTAAGAAAGTATGGGCTCTCTCAATCGGTACGGTACGATTAAGAGGTCGAAAAGTTCAATCGTAATACGTTTTGTATAGACTTTTTAGTGTTTTGAGAGGGTAAGGGCTTAGAGGAAGGCTCAGCCAAGGGTGGTTAGTTGCCTGTAGTGTAACTGTTATCTAATGCCGTACAACGAGCAGAGTTTTCCGTATCACTAGCCATGACTAAGAGATGGTTTTTCCTAAGAGTTCTCTCCCAAAGGAGAACAGTCCTTTGTGGGGAGACCCTCTCACTTGGTGGCATGAGGTTGGGCAGAGGACCTACCCTACACTGTACAAAATCGCCCTCGATTTCCTCTCTATACCAAGCACTAGCTGCGAGAGAGCTTTCTCTAGAGGCAGGAGGACCGTAACTTTTAATAGGAATTGCCTCTCTAGAGCAACGATCGAGGCGCTTCAACCCTGGCCAACCTCATACGCAAGAAGGCACCGCGAGAGACCCTAGGGGAGCCTACTACTACTCAAGAGTCAACCGCTACGTCGTAACTTTTGGTGAAAAGTTGAGAAGTTAGAGAGCTTCAATCGTAACGTTTGTGTAACCGTAAGTCTCCTTAGCGTCTCCTCAACCGTAAGAAAGTACTATATAACTGAGACGTAACCTAGTTAAAAAGCTTCAATCGAAACGTATTACTTTCTATCGAAAGCCCTGTCTGCGTCTCTTGAAAATACATGTGGATTCTTCACGTCCCAAGGTATGTCGAAATATCTGTACATCTTTTGCCAACTTCTTTAAAGGATAGTAGCGCAAAGATCGCGATTAGAATCATGCGTAGTTACCATAAGAACAAAACATGATAGAAATTTTACTACCATCTAGGTCCTCTAATGATTCCAGGCAGACGTCTACTTGTATATGTCTTCGCACGGCACTTACAGGTATTCGAACATGGAGATGTACCGCCTTGGTCTGTTCCGTAGATACTAGAGCTTTTGTAAAGCAAAGCAACAAACAAAAGCATTGGCAGCCTTGAAACTGAATCTATTCATTCGTGATTTGGACAGATCAAAGAGCAGAAATGAACTTCGCGAGCAGGCTTGAGGTACATTCTCTCCCAAATGTTTACGACACCGCACGGTGGATGCAGCCAAATCTTGCCTGGCCTTCGGAGTACACAGGCGTTCTCGAGTGGGCTCGAGATCGCATGGCACAATATTGCTTGCTCGAATCGTTTGGCGATTGTGGATTACAGTCTCATACTCGCACTACGTATTCGGTTTTGTGAGATGGATAGTCTTGTGACCTAATTGTCGTATATAGCTCTTTCCTCTTAATACATCTCGCTGACCTAGCCTATGTTTTCTCGGTTTGAGACCTTTCAAATATATCCATTGTTGCATTTGAGATCCCGTCATATCAGCCTCTCGTAGAAACATAAGTTTGATCTGGGCGCCTCAACACTGTTTATGAACAAGATTGGAGAACCCGAATCTTATGTGTGAGCAACATGTATGAAGTTCCTAAGGCTTTCTCCGAGGTGAGTTGCGCCAAGAGGGGAAGATCGAAAGGTGAGTCGCTTACCGAGGGCAAATTTAGCCAGCTTGAATTCATATTCTCATCGTGGGAGTCGACAAGACTTGCAGCGCATATCGTGCACTTCGCCAGAAATGACGGCGAGTCGCCGGTATTGAGATGGGCTTTTGAGATGAATGAAGTTTGGGGTCTTCTCGAAAAGCGCAGTTGCAATATCCACGAAGGCCACGTGGTTGATCTACAAATCCTTGGCAAGGACTGGACCAGCCACGCGACAACAGCCACGCGACAATTTCGCGTGGACTTCCTCACTGATTCACGACCTTTTGTCCACGCTTCCGCCAATCCTCAAAATATGCAATGGTTTTGAAGAGTGCCATCCTTGTCAATAGTGAGGTCTTGCAGGCAACGCGTGAATCGTGATGATTTTTGCGCCCCGATTTATCTGCTGAGCAGCGCCGATGACAAGGACTCGATCCGGCAGCATTAGGCCGCCCCAATACCCCATGGAAAGGAGAACTTCATTATCAGTCCTCCTTTTTGATTCATTGCTTTCTATCGAAATAGGGTTCTCGAGACGACAAAACAAAATCTTCAGCTCATTTCGGATCGCTTGGTTTTAGCGCCCTGTGGCTTCTTCGGGAGCTGAGTCTAGATGGCATCTGATAAAGGAGGGCTTCGTTAAGCTCCCTGGGCGCCAATGACAAGCTTTGATCTTCGCCACTTCCACAGTAAACAGTGTTGCTTGACTTCGCTCAAGCCCCCGATATACGAATGCAGATCGCTTATGGACAGAAACATTTTGGTGGCGGAGAGCCCGTTCACCGCTCCAATCTCCTAAAGAACTCCCCAAGTTGCCATAAGATCGGGCTGAAGGCCCTTAAAGACTGCGAAGCTTCTACACAATACCCGCCTCCTTATTCACGATGAAGGCTTCAATCTTGCTCGTACTCGGTACATCTGATAAGTATCTCCCAGCCTTCGATCAGTATCTGACCTTTTTTTGCAGGATTTGCCGCGACGGCGTTCGCTCAGGCGACTTGCCAGACCTCGGCGAATTGCAATGCCGGACGAGTCTGTTGCAGGAACACTTGTGTAACAACAGCGTCATTCCAGACGTCGACTTTGAATTGTGGTAGCTGCAATAATGCTGTATGGCATACAATTATTGCCCCGTGTTGAATTAGTCCTGATGGTTTACAGTGTCCTACTGGAGCAACATGCAGCGCTGGGAGATGTGCATGCCCCGCTGGTCAGACTGTCTGCAACGGTGCTTGCGTAAACACAGCTACCTCCACCTCGAACTGCGGTGCATGCGGCACTGCGGTATGACCTATTTCTCGTAATGTGCGAAAGCAGGACTGACAGGCGATAGTGTCCTACTGGAGCGTCGTGCAGTGCTGGAACGTGCGCATGTCCCGCTGGCCAAATCGTCTGCAACAACGCTTGCGTGAACCCGCTTACCTCAAACTCGGCCTGCGGAGCCTGCGGGAATGTGGTATGGATTATTGGCAACCTTGGTGTCTTCAATCTTACTAACGAGTGACAGTGTCCAGCTACGTCAACTTGTAACGCCGGCACCTGCAAGTGCGCCAACACGGCTCAAACTGCTTGTCTTTCCGGCACACCTACCGGATGTTTCGATTTGAAGGTATACCAGTTACTCCTCCCGTCTACCAAAGACTCGGCTAACACTTTTTTGAGACTACGGCTTCTCGTTGTGGCTCATGTAAGTGCGCGTCCGTGGTATATTCTTTTTCCGCCTCGGCTTGTCTGTCCTCGGCTTCGTGCACACAGCTCTTGTCACCGTTCGCTACCCTCTAAGCTACCCTCTAAAGTTCCTGCTGTACATCACGGATACGAAGTGGAGAGTTCGAGTATCGAATGTCGTGGCTGTATTGTAGAGCTAACACCACGGATAGGTACCAATGTCTGCCCCGCGACCCAGGTTTGTTCTGGTGGCCTCTGTGGCTGCCCGACTGGGCAGGCTACCTGTGGCAGCACTACTTGCTTCGATTTGAAATCTGACCGCACCAACTGTGGCTCGTGTGGGTACGTATTTACCCTTCAACTTGCTTCAAGTTCTCTTCAAACGTTGCATCATTCACTAACAAGCGTGCAGTGAGTAATCCATGTCTACATAACACCCCGGAGCTACCAACCGAAGTATCTGCTCCATTGGAAAGCCGCCGCTAAAACTATATCTAGGTACGGTTTGTCCGGGTACAGATTCCTGCGTAAACGGACTTTGTGGATGCCCTGCAGGCCAGGCAAATTGTGGGACAGGTTGCCAGGATGTTCTCAGCAATGTTGAGTCGTGCGGAGCGTGCGGGTAAGTTTTCCAGCTCGGATATGCCTAACAAGACATGTTCTTGCTTTGCAGGTTGAATGATCTCGCTAATAAGTCACAGTAAGCACCATTCCTACCAAAATGCCCCAAAGGGGTGAAGGATACCTATGCCTTTGAAGCTCAAGCTAACGAGTTGTTATCTCAAGGCACCAAATGCGATCCCGGTATGGTTTGCTCGAGCGGCAAATGCGTCTGCCCAACTCTGGGCAATGTGCCCTGTGGTTTGCCAGGGTCCCAGATCTGCGTAGATCCGAAGTCAGACACTGTAAGTATGCTCCGAGCGTGGAATCGGCCTCTGCCCCCTGAGACACCCTCTGTCGATCTTGAACCGCCACGTCTGGAAGACATGCTTTCCCGTCAAAACTGCTGCACTATGTAAGACTGACATCGGTAGTCCAACTGTGGAGGTTGTGGAACGACCTGTGAAGCCGGGGCCACTTGCCAGAACGGAGTATGCTTCTGCCCAGCCAAATGCGGAACTCCCCCGGTCTGTACCGATCCACGTGAGTGTTCGATAATTATTCTGCGTGACACGAAGCCTAACAAACGTGAGAAAATGATCAATTTAATTGCGGCACCTGCGGAACCACGGTACGTCCTGTATTGCATATCCTGAAGACCTAACTGACGCTGTGCAGTGTGACATCGGAACCGAGTGTACCGCGGGCAAATGTCTCTGCTCCCAGACCGGAAAGCCGCCCTGCCCTGCGGTTGTAGGCGCCCTGAATTGCCCAGATTTGGCAAACGACCCTAGTACGTAATCCCGGCTCCGAGGTAGCCCTTTGTTTGCTAATTTCTTTAACGATAACTGCGGCTCGTGCGGAACAACAGTGAGTGATTACCATTATCTTTCCCAGCATGGGAAACGCTAACTCTGTGACAGTGTGTCAAGACTCAGTTCTGCTCTGCTGGAACCTGCGCCTGTATCGCAACCGGACAGGTCCTGTGCGGCGGGCAGTGTAGAGATTTGAGTAATACTTTGACTGGTTAGTGCATCGATGATGCCCTCAAATGTATCATGAACGCTAACGTAATGATATAGATTGTGGAGCCTGCGGAAACAAGTGCGGAGGCGGACAGACTTGTACTGCCGGAGTGTGCAAGTGCACCACTGCTGGACTGACTGCTTGCCCCAGCGGCTGCGTCAATATTCAGGTAAGGTGATCTCCTCTTCATATCCAGGCTCTCAACTGACACCGCGGCCAGTCCGACGCAAAGAACTGCGGAAAATGTAGTACACAGTGTGCCGGTGGCCAGAAGTGTACGCTTGGGAAGTGTGTGTAGGTCTGAAGTGTTTGTAGGAGCTTAATATGGATGCAAATTATCGGGGCCAGTATGAGCCAATGTAATTGGGGAAGCGACGAATTAGATATTATACGATATTTCCTCAATATTGCAAAACAATTGCCATAGCAGAGCTTAATTAAACCAACGTGATGCGAGTGGTGGATGATTCCTTGTATTCACATGTGTTGTGCGCTTGTCCGGATTGGAAATAGGTCATGGCTGCTTTCAATTGGTCGTACTAGCGCCGCCACTAGCACCGCCACTCATGGCGCAGCCACCATTGACCTCAACCCCTCCAGCTCTTGATTTTCCGCACACTTCCAAAATGCATCCGAGTGAGTACCCCGTAGATCTTGTTATCTCCACTCCGCTTGCGCACCAGGCGGCGTGCCCACATCGGCATACGTAGAACCGTAGCCGTCGTTGGACAAAAGCTAAGCTTGTGCTCGGTTTTGCAGCGCAGAATCCAAGCTTGTCGAACGCAGGGCCCAAGCGATGGGGCGCTCGGAACGCCCGTTCATTCGCTCAACATCATGCGTCCATATCACGGCGACACTAACTTCAGCCTCGTCGCCCCTTCCTCGTCTTGGCACATGAAGTCGTACCTCAGCTCTTGTGTGCTTTTCCGGCTGACTCGGGCCCCCGCGAGGTTTTCAGGCTTCACCAGCCCTCGCTTCGCTCCTGTGCGTCTGTCAACACTCGCACCTTTAACGCCCCATCATTCTGTCTTTCCCTGATGTACCCCGGTCCCAGCTTCGTGGTTGTGCACACGTTATGGAGCCCTCAGCCTCACCTTCAGTCACCTCTCCGGAGATTCGGGTATCCAGCCCTGGCTTCTTCACGACACCCTCTAGCAGAACCGAGAAGGACTCAGCCAGCCCTCTTGCAAGACAGCGCTCCAAGTCGAAGGGCTCCGTGCACTCGGGATTGGGTATCGAGTTGAGCCCGGTTTCTTCTCCGGGAGCGCCAGCTTCGCCGAATAATGTCTACAACTTCGCTCCCGTCGCGCAGTCAGACCGCATATATTCGGATGTGTCGCTTTCGGGTCCGCGACCAAAATACTTGAGAACTCCGGACACGGAGGCCTCATTCGTATCGACTCTATCTCGAGCCAGGACGGATCCTATGACCCAAAGCCTTATAGAACACCGAGCCACTCAATCATCGCAGTGGAAGATCAACTGGAGAATTCCGACTCTCATGGTCGCATCATTCTTATTTGGCATTACCTTCGCCCTCAGTCAGCACGTTTTGTACTCCAGGCTACACCACAAAGTTCCCGATGACCTTGATAAGCGTATTCGACTCGTTCTATATGGCCGCGCCCTTGCATATTGTTCGAAGATCACTTTCGGTGGATGCATTATATTGTGCTACCGCCAACGAATTTGGAGGACCTTTCGGGAATATGCCCTGTCCGTTTGGGCTATCGATCGACTCTTCCTTGCTACGGAGGATCTCTCCATTTTTCTACACTGGGAAACGTGGGGAAAGGCTACTCTCCCGACGATCATGGCATTGGTCATATGGCTCATTCCTATCGCGACCATCATCTTCTCCCCTGGAGCCTTGACGTTTGGACTATTTGTCGAAGAGGAAGTCACTACCCTGAAGGTTCCAACACTGAACTTTACAGCAGAGTCTTACAAAGACTTTCGTGTTCCCGTGGAAAAGAATGGCATCAAGAAGAAGTCACTGATTTTCGTCAACACAACGGACCCAACCGCAAAGGAGGAAGGCTGGTTTGACTACTTCGACAAGCCTGCCTCCGATCTCGAACGGGTCTCCTTAATGTCTGCGTTCAGCCTCAAGAATCAATCCCTGAATCGTGCGGACGCTCGATACGAATCCTGTGGTGGCGATTTTAATTGCACATATACCATCTCCTTCAATGGCCCGGGATATAAATGCGAGGAAGTGGCCCATGGTATCGATGATGATGTAAAACTAGCCAAATTAGGCGCTCCATTCAACACCAGTTACTTGGCCCCAGTAGGACGCCTTGCCTATTTTGCGATGGTCAACATTGGCGAATATGCTCGTCCTCAGACGGGAGTGGGCCGTCAAGGAGTTCCGATTAACATCACTGACGACCTTGGCGTTTTTAAGACAGAACCAATTCTCTGGATAGGATACTCCATGAATACTACGGACCCTCCCGATTCAAGATTTGCTGATACTTGGACAAGCAAATATGACCCATACGTCTTCTCTTGCGTTCATCATGAGACCACGTACACTGTCCAATACGACTACATTGGCCCATACTTTAACACCTCCGTGGAATATGAATTTAAGGAGCCAATCATTGATACCACTTATGCTCGTTTCGACGACGGTGTTGTAAATTACGACGAATTTGTGCCGGCATCAGCCTTTGTGAGCCCTCGAGAGAACATCACACATTACAAGAAGACCGCCGCCTACCACGCCGTTGGCGCATCGCTGCGCAAGTTTCTGGAGGGGAAGATCGAGGTAGAACCCCCAATACCAGGTCCAACATACGCGCGGCCTTATAGCGACATCACGAAAACTCGTCTTGTAAAAGGAAACAGTTTCCCGGTGGCAAATCTGCACGTTGAGTTGCAGAAGTTCTACGCCGATATGATATTGTCGTTATTTTCAGCGCCCAATTTACTCGTTGTTGCCGAGCAGGGTGGTGTCGTGGCCAATACCACTCGTTACAAAGCCACCTTCATCTACACTCCTGCCAAGCTTTGGGCCTGTTACGCTCCCGTCATCTTTTTCACTTTCATATTCCTCCTAATTGGCCTCTGGACAGTCTGGCAAGATGGAACCACCTTCTCGGTCGGCTTTTCGCGCATCATGGTTACCACCAGGAATTCCACGCTGGACGACATTTCCCGAGGCGCCTGTCTTGGGAACGATCCATTTCCAATGGAGCTCATGAATACCCGGCTCAAGTTTGGAGTTTTGAATGATGGAAATGAAGCAGAGTACATGGGATCGGATGGATTGCAAGGACCGGGACATTGTGCTTTTGGGGTTCCTGCTGAGCTGACGCCAATCAAGAGGGGGGTTCCATATGCTGGGTTGCAGTTGCCGAAGGCAAGGAGAAAGGAAAAGACAGAGTGAAGGTTTCGCTACAGCCACGAATCCTATCCCTTTGTCTCTGCGCAACGCCGAGACGGAGCTTGAAGAAGGTGTGAGTTGAAGCCATCCGTATGGCACAGTCTGGGACGGACAGGTCATAAATTTCACTCTCGGGATATTCGAATCCTTGGAAACAACCTTGGACCATGGAAACCCTGTACGATTGGAACTGAGACCTCCATGTTGAAAGTCGGGTGGTTGGCAGGGAGCTGGGAGCCCCCAAGCCCCTTAGTACGACCCCTAGGTATAGAGAGAGGTCTCCTACCGACTCATATATCAGAACACTTAATTGCTTGTCGGTCGGCAAAACACCACCAAAATTGGTCGCGGTGTGTGCCGTGCCACGGTTCTTCGGTCTTCGCACGACCAATATCGCTTGAAAGCTCTTGAAACTAGATTCAATCGATTATGCGTGGTCTTGTTGACAATATTGGACCTTTGAGTGTACAATTCGTGCTGACGGCAGCCGCGCGCGGTGGGTGTCCACACGGGCGTACCTTTAGTTTGGCGGGGACCACGGGGTGGGCATGGGCGGAGATGAAACTCGCGTCCGCTTGCGTTTAGCTATAGAGGTAAAATGTAATAAAATATTTTGAATACACGTTCTTTGCTTTGTAGTCTTTTAAAGGGGCTGGTATATACCGTACTATAACTTTCTTGGAAGAGGTAAAGCCCAAGATTCCTACCTCCCTCTATTTCTATGAACGGAGGAGAGGTGTCTCCATCTCCGCCTACCTCCGCCCATGCCCACCCCTGCTGCTGTGGCATATCAAGTATTGACTCTGATTTTAGATGTATCTACTTGTTCTAAATAATATGAGGGCAAGGGCTTCGAAATCGGACTCTGCACCTCCACGTGGTGAAGCCTGGGAACCTGACTCTCTTGAGCTCAGAGCCAACGCAGGGACGTCGCGTTGATGGCGGGCGCGGCGTGATGATGCCTGTGGTGAGACAAAGCAGAGTTTTTACTACGACCATGCGTAACACAGCGCAGCATAACGCGCCTACGACAAGTTGGAAACAGCTACAAACTTCTACAAACTAAGCGCTATCTACTTACCTACCTACCTACCTATGGCAACTAAACAATAAACGCTTGAAACACGACCTTTGCACCCTTTCCTTCCCCTCACAGACAAAATAGCAGCCTAGGCAGACCTCTTATCCCTAGGCTAGACAAACCTTTTACTACCCCTCGCCTCTATAACTACGCTAAGCTAGATAACTATACTTGTAAGATGTAGATCGTTACTCTCTCCTGTAGGAGAAAACCTAGGTTAGGACTCTAGAGTAACAGACACCTAATAGAGGCAAAGATCTTGCTCTAGGTAGAAGAATAGGGTCCTATAGGGTAGGCTGTTATGTTATAACAGTAGTTTAGGCGTTATGTTATAACAGTAGTTTAGGCGTTATGTTATAACAACAGGTTCTAGGACAACAGTAGACGTAGAGCCTATACTAACAGAGCATAAAAAGAGAACAAGAGGACAAAGACAGACACACGTAATAACTAGGTGTAAGGGACGTTAGACATAAAAGGCATTTATAATAAAAAGCAAGGAAAGAGTAACAGAGTAGACAGTTAAGGCTAGAGGATAACTATAACCTACATGCGCAGGCAGTACGCTGGCGCATGGCTAGGGACGCATATAAGGAACGACATAAAAGGTGTTTTTCCCCCAGTACAGGCAAGCCTTTAGGAGCTGCTTCTACGAATAGCTAACAGGGGGTTTTTTGTACCTAGAACCAGAGGCAATAGTCTACATAAGCTAGTACAGCTTGCATTAGACGGTAAATAATAATAATAATATGAGGGCGACATTACAGGCAAGCAAGAAACAATCTTACCTATTTTAGGACTCAGGACAGAGTAATATTGCCTGCTTGTCCTATCAGACGCAGGAAGATGGTGTATGTTAAAGTTCGCCCTATCCGTATACTGCGTCTTTCCACGTCCGACAGAATTGGCAGTGTACGCACCCCGCAAGGGGTTTTATTCTAATTTTAGAAACACCTCCAAGCCAGCAACGTGCCATGATTTCAATGCTATCTCTGCAAGCAGCCAGAGCTACGTCACATGACTGTACATGTCCTATGACTAAGCTCGATCACGCACTACAAGAGCCTCTGATTTGTACGATACACACACAGGACAGGACACTACAGAACACCACAATACACACGAGAATACTCAATTCACACATCATCTTTGCTCCACTATCTCTAGTGACACCTAGTCCCCGCCTGCTTACAACCTCTTCCTCCGCTCTCACCTAGATATCGTTAATGCTTTCGGTAGATTTCGAGAAAGGGAAGGTTTGATAGCTTAACATATGGGTCCGACGCCTAAATCCGGGTCGACCTTCTTACAACTCTCAACCGACCTCAAGCTTGAAGTCTTCGATTTCATTCACTCAAAGATCTATTTCATTCACTTAAAGATTGACCAAGGCAATGCGCGCCTTGTGAGTTGGGTACGTCGATTCCCATGATACTAGTGCCCTTCTAGGAAGGTCATGCTGGCAAACATAATCTTCCTTGGGAACTCTCCTTGAATTGTTCCATAGCAGAGAATGCGAAGGGTATGTTTCTTATGTTATTTAAAACTTGCTATTCACTTAGGAATAGAATTAATTGATGAAGCCCTAGATGTAGAGATTCTTTACCACCAGCGTGCGAGGCGCTACAATTAAGGATTATAAAGAGAATGAGGGCTTCGAAATCGGACTCTGCACCTCCACGTGGTGAAGCCTGGAAACCTGACTCTTACAGAGATCAGAGCCAGCGCAGAGACGTCGCGTCGACGGTGGTGCAGTAGGTAACGCTGCCCTGTGGTGAGACAGTGCAGAGTTTTCACACCAGCGCCACCACAAACAACACCCACAACAAAGTCAGAAAAACAGTTCGCGAACTCTATTAAGACAAGGACTATACTAAGCAGCAACAATACAACAACACAGCAAAACGACCTATCCCCCACACCCTCGAGCGGAGCAGCAGCGGCTGTGCGACGGACAGACGCCGGCGACCTGACTTCGCATACCACTAGTACAGTGCTAGAGAGGTCGGGAAGACGGTGGCGCTGCACGCAGATGGACCCCGTATACCACCAGTAAGGCGCCGGAGGGGCCCAAAACGTGCGACGGCGGCGACAGCGCGCAGATGGACCCCGTATACCACTGGTGAAGCGCTGGAGGGGTCAAAACAAAACGCGCCGTCAACGCCTGCGAGGAGCGACAGCAGCGCTACGAGGTGCTAGGGAGGAGGGGGAGCGTAGCGGACAACTATACAGGACAAGAGGCAGTACCTACACCCAAGGGAGACATCACTAGTAAAGGCAAGCAAGACAGGGTGGGCGATCGAGGCTGGAGGACAACAGCAACCTACTGGCGCAGGCATCACGCCTGCGCTTGCCTAGGGACGCACATACGGCACACGAATGAGAGGTGTTTTTCCCCCAGTACAGGCAAGCCTTTGGGAGCTGCTTCTACGATTAGCCAACGGGGTTTTTTTTGTTTACCTGGTGTAAATACTGGCAATAGTCTGCGTAAGCCTACAGGCTTGTATCAGACGTTAAACAAGAATCTATTATTATTATAAAGAGAACGATTACTTCCACGAGATCCAAGAACTAAACGTTAACAAATGTTTTCCTAGCTCGCATTGTTCTGGACTAGAGTATAATTCCAGCTTCCAACGCCTCATGGACTTGCGTAACGATGACCAATTAATCAGCTTTAGGGCTAAGAAAGGATTCTTGATGACAGCCCAGGATTTTCTACATCTGCTAAGGCACTAACCAAATCTTTACAGCCTTAGTATGCAATTAGATCTATGTTATATATGTCCTAAAGACTGGATTTCCTAGATTACTACGCACGCGCACTTCATTACATCAGCTCTGCACGCGCTAAGGTCCTTAAGAGTATATATTAAGATGCCCTACGAAAGTGCACACGACTAAGCGATAGAAGACATGTCGTGTGCCCGCATCTTTATAGGTTAAGCTTGCCGTTAAGAGATCTAGAGATATATAGAGCATGTCAGAGCAGACTGGCTCTGAGGAAATGGAGAGAAACTACGTTGATTGTGAAGTAACGAGAGAAAGCTAACTATGTACTCCTGGACCTGCCAAGGAGCCAACTATGGTGAAACCTGGACCGTAACAGAGGAAGTTGTAAGCTTGGGGGGGACGGTTCTGATGGATTGTAGATGAGTGTATTGTCTGTGTGTGTGATGTGTGATGAGCCGAGATGGCTATGCAGGAGATTTATGAGTAAGCACGACTGCTTACAGAAGTCCTAGCATAATCGATTAAGTTCCTTTGACGGCTCTCTTTAGCGACTTGTTAAACTTAACACAGCGTGCCCAACAGTCCGTAATACGGTACGGCTCGCCTAAATCTAATACGTAAGTACAGTCCCCCCCCCAAGGATAGGTCATTAGTTTAAAGCGTCTAAACAGGCAAAGGAGAGGTCTTTTATAAGAAAAAATATCCTATGCCGCTATATCATGCTAGCGACCCGCGCTAGGGGGGGACCGTATACAGTACCTACGTACCGTAGTACGGACTGTTGGGCACGCTGACTTAACACCTGTAGCTCGGACACTAAAACGTCTTTGTTTTCGCGACGTATGCTTTTATAACACAGACAAAGGGTTACTACGATTAATTAAAATTACTACACTTCATTCTTTAAAGCATTTAAATCGCCGCAGAGTGAAGCCTCTCATCGTCGCAATTACGAACTCTTTCCGTCAGGCTAGAAGTCAACTTGAAGTCCTCGCCATCTAGAACAGTAGTGACTGGTTGTCTTTAGATATGGATCTTTACACCCCCCTAGATTTGCTGCTGTCTGTATTTACGGGCCTAGAGAAATTTATGTTTGACATCATAGATTGCAAGGCGCTTAATTAGGAAGAAAGCTTTTAGACTTACTGGGAGAGCTTAAGAAGCTTGCGCATCACATGTGATACGCGGGGGCTGATACACGATCCCTAGGCAGCAAAAATTGCAGAAAGAGTTTTGCATAATTGCCAAATGCGGAGACTTTTGCTATTGCTCTTCTTAGCGGTTAGATTTACGAGATGCACTAATCCCCGGACACGCGTGACAGCAGTCTCCACAAATTGCTCAAGTTAGTTACAGCAGCCCTAAGAATTCACATCCTTCACTTGTTATACAGATCTAATCCAGACTCTTGCGGATTTCTGACCCAAAGCTTCGCAACCCAGGCTCTAAGACGACTAGTAGAGCAAGGGTCCAACGCAAGGGTTCTCGTCATTTCCCCCATCTCTCGCTCAAAGCGGCGGGGTGCGTCTTTAGACACTACTACTACAAACGCGGAGTCAATGAGGTCCCAACCAACGGGGAGAGACCTGTCAGCTTGGTTCAGTTCCAGGCAGAGGGTTTGGAGGAGATCCCACCACTGAGATTGTTCTGATTTCAGGTGAGGTTAGCCGGACATGTATGCAGGTCGAAAACAGCTGCATTAGAGTTTCTTTATAGATTTCTATCTCGACAACCGCATTTGCTTTGCAAGGTTTACACCAGTATCAATGCCCTGTAGAGTAAAATGAGACGATTTCCCTTTCGGTCAAAGAATAAGCTACATATGTACAAGAAGCTACAACCGCATCCTCAGTTAAAAACCACCGTCTTGCTTCCATTCAAAAACACCCGCTTTTCGCTCACCCACTTCACAGCCGCTGCCAGCACCTGACTCTCCACATTACTTCCCTCCTCGACTAGCTCCTTCGGCGTCATGCCGTGATCCACCCTCGCAACCCTCTGCTCAATAATCGGACCCTCATCCAGATCCGCCGTCACAAAATGCGCCGTCGCACCAATAATCTTCACGCCCCGTTCATACGCCTGATGATATGGTTTCGCGCCCTTGAAAGACGGTAGGAAGGAATGATGAATATTGATAATCTTGCCGCTCATAACTTCACACAGCTTCGGCGACAGGACCTGCATATACCTCGCCAAGACAATCAAATCGATCTCCTTCTCTTTGATCAGCTCCAAGATCTGCTGCTCCTGTTTCTCCTTTGTATCCTTGGTGACCGGCAGATGCTGAAACTCGATCCCGTGACTCGCGGCCATATCCTTGAATTCTGGATGATTCGACACAATGATCGGGACCTCGATTTTGAGCTGCCCGCTCTTGACGCGGAAGAGGAGGTCGTTGAGACAATGGCCGATTTTCGATACCATGATTAGGACCCGTGGCTTCTTTTGCAGCGCCCGGATCTCGTAGTCCATTTTCATTTCCGTGGCGAGCGACTCCAGGGCGGGTGTTAGCGGAGAGAGGTCCGAGGCGGGACCAAAGTGCACGCGCATGAAGAATGTCTTAGAAGTCGGGTCGGAGAATTGCTGCAGGTCGAGAATGTTGAAGCTGTTCGCTGCAAGCAGGCCCGTGACGGCGTGCACGATGCCCGGTTTATCCGGACAGGAGAGTGTGAGGTAATGATCATCGCCATCGCCGCTTTTGGAGGCCATGTTGAGTGCGTGATGGGGAGGTTGGAGGATCGTCGAGGCTGAGGCTGCTGAGGGTGGGATTTGCTTTTTTGGCCGTGAGAGTGCGTTTTGGTGGCGTGGCGTCAATGGGGAGAATTGCCGGTTGCGGAAGAGTTTGACGGAGACTTCGGCCCGGTCGGTGGTTGGTATTGTTCGCGCGCGAACCCCGCAACACCAGGTCCGAGACGACTTCAACCACATTTTCAAGAATCGCGATGTTCTGTAAGGATTGGTTCGACCCGGACATCTCTTCAGGTCACCGTTCTGACGGGTAGCAGCACCAGGAGAGCTAACAAGTGTGAAGCCGATATCGGCGCGCTACGACGTTATTCATTCCAATCTTCCATTGGCATCAATTTCTCTGCTCTCTGGAAAGCCCGCTCTCATTGTGTTTTGATGGCTTCCTTTATTGAGCTCTCTTGCTTTTGTACGCATTGTCACGATGGCGTGCTAGGTAGGCGTCAAAGCCTGATGGCATTTGGGATGTAAAGTAAGAATTGGAAAGTATTTCATCTCGCATGTTACCAGACTACATGCTACCGCTCGTATCATGAAAGTAGTGCTTCATGTATTTATTTCTGAGTTCTCAGCCATCCCTCAAAGAATCCGTCAATCTGGGCTGCTCTCGTGGCAGCATCCTCCAGCCCAACCCATCCTTCAACCTCTCGAACGCCATCTGCAAAGGCATACAAACAACTTTGCACAATTCTACCACGCGCAGATACTTCTTTCTGGAGATCACTCCAATCCCATGCCACCTCTTCGACCTGATCCGAAGCGAAATGGTGGATCTGGATCTTGGCGGGGTTGTCTTCTGGAGAAAATTCGAGCGCGAGACTAGATGGAGAGAGAAGTCTAATTTCACCAAGCTCGCAGTTGATGGTCAAGGATAGAGCCGGAGTACCGGGAAAAGGCTGTCCACGGCGGAATAAGACAGAAAGAGTGGCTGAAGGATCAGTGTATGAAGACTTCGAGATGGTACCTACGACCGAGATTAGTTGGATGCTACGAGTGGAGCTATCGAAGAATCAGAAAATAACATACCGTGAACCGAAAGCAAATCTGGAACATCGGATACCGTCTTGTCCACCACCTCCCCGGTCGCAGGATCCCGGATCCTGACATTCGGACGCTGGAGTTGGAGTTTCGAATGAACAGTCTCCGGGACTAAGTCCCCAAGGATTGACAGCGTGAAATCGAACACTGCAAGGGCGCAATCAGCCAACGTCTTTGAACGGCTCTCCACACATACCATGACCAAAACCAATCGTAATTGGATTCCCGCCAATCTCCCTATCTGCGAAGTACTTCAGGCTCGGAGGAAGAATCTCGCGATCATTCGTTCCTCCGAAAGCCCGCAAATCGCTGCTCAACACCTTTCCCAGCCTCCCTGATCCAACGATCTCCTTAATCTTCAATACAGGCGGCGCGAATCTTCGCTGCAAGCCAACCGCGACCCTCGATCCACTTTTTTTCGCAGTGGCCACAAGCTCATCGATCTGACGGTGATTCGCCGCAATAGGCCACTCGACATAGATATCTTTACCAGCTTGAATGCTGGGAAGAATGGTTTCGTAGTGCTTATCGACTCGAGTGTTGCAGATCACAAGGTCGATGTCTGGGTCTGCAGCGAGAGCATCCGGGGTTCCGTAGGCTTTGGTTGTGGAAGGCAGATCATAGGTCTTGATAGCAGATCGTGCTGCTTCCTCACTGCTGTTGAGCAATGCGGTGATTGAAATCTTTGATTTGCCCGTCGGGGTGAGCAGGGACGGGAGATGGGCTGCCGCTGCCCAGGATGTGGCGGCAGATGAGGAAAGGCCAATTAAGGCGGTACGGAGCGGTTGGGCTTTTGGTGACATCTCAACACATATGCCAAATTATGACTGGGGGATTGAAATGGAGTGAGAGTGGGTTTTCGTGCGGGGATATATGGATGTCGATATCGGATTTGTAATACGCTTGCATGCTACTTGAGGACGCTGGGCTGACAAATAGAACATAATGGATCGGACAGTTGTCTTATCTTTTGAAATACCTGATCAAGATCTTGCAGGCCTCTCGTCCATTCCAAACGTCCAAAAGATCTCGATCGTCCCCGGTGACAAGGGAAGGGTCACGTGATGAAGCTCATTGGTACCACCTGCAGAGTAAAGGCCCAGGATCCCGTGGCGGAGACAATAATGGTATAATAATCGACCCTTATACGATAGATACAAGCTGTAGATCCCAGATACTAAACTATTCAAGATGTTTACCGCCCATCATCAGTCCCCAAATCATTGCGAATAGTTCAATCCTTGGGCATTTCCCTTCTTAAAGACACAGTCAATTGTATCTGGGTTGCATCAAATGCCGTCTTGAAGGAATAAGGCGGTACCCAGATACGCTCATTGAACTCTAGCTTTCCGTCGGAGCCGGAAATCTTCTCTAGCAATCTTATTTCCTTCAAGTGCGGGAAGCTGAACGACTTGTGTATGGCAAACTCTTGAATCCATCTCACTTCGGACGCATTGCCTCCAGTCCGGTTAAACACCACAAACTCCGCCGTATTCACTATTCCGCCAGTGGCCGAGTAGAAAATGCCAATGTCATTTGGAAACCAAATCTATGATATATAGGTCAATCTTCCGACCTATGATAGTGAGGCAGAGCGCAAAGGCATACCTTGATTGTTTCTGCAGTTTTCGGAAAGAGTTTGTATGTCCCTTCCCGAGGCAAACCTTGCGCGAGTGGTGCGAAGAACAGTCTGGCTGACACCTCAATATCCTTCAGCTTCGAAAAGGCGCTGAGATCAAGGCGAGTCCCATCGTGAGTCTTCCAAATCTGCCGATCATCGTACAGGTAAAGCTTCTTCAAAGTGTCGGTCGCGTACGAAAACGGAGGGGAAAGCTTAGCGGCGGAGAACACGTCCATCTCTTTTTCGCCACTGATATCACCATCTCTCATCGGCAGCTGGAGAGGGATGTTCATCTCCAGCGTCTCAAGGGTTTGAGACCGGCGCATGAAGTTTTCAAACAGAGGGAACCCAACCATTGAGGTTTCGAAAGTCAGGCCGGTCAGATCTAGCTCTGCGATCTTCGGAAACTTATGGTACAACCTGGAGTCGTCCACGTTCCAAAATTTCCACGTCCGGTGGATCCGGAGCGTTATCAAAGTTACAATGTTCTTCACCTTGAGGCCGCCAGGAATGGTCATGTTTGTGACTCCAGAAAGAAGATCGAGTGGCTTGGAGAACAACAATCGACCAATATATTCCGGTGGAACCCCAGGTAGGTCCAATGAACGTACTCTTGGTAGCGACTCTAGCAGCTTGCGCAATTTCCGTGGGGGTATGTCGCACACGTTGGGTTCGCCAGCAGCAAGCGTGAGAGATATAACGTTTTGACCATAGCCAGGATTTTCTTTTATTGTCCGTTGGAAAAGCGTAAACGTAGTATTTGTCGAGTTCGGATGGACTTTGATGGCCTTGCAGATGTACTCCTGTGCCAATGCATGTAGGGCGCGACAGGTCAAGGCGAGATTCAACAAGTCAGATTTTGATTCCTGAGACGAAAGTAGCTCGAAAACGATGTGCATGAGGTCGATTGGAAGCACCGATAGTGGGTTCGCCGAAACCGGCTGGGAGCCTCGCCGCACATGAATGGAGCGACGAAGGCGAGACAAATTACGTCCCAACATGTCGAAAGAGGAAGATATAATGAGCCACGACAGCTGAAACCTCTTCTAGGAGAACTGCGAGCGGGACTTGTAGTTGTTACTTGAATGCAGGAAAGGAAGGGTGTCAGGCAACAGAGAAAGGCTGAGAAGACTTGGCGTCACGTGAGATGCACCTTCACCCAATCAGGAGTAAGGTCGCGATTGCGATCGGTAATACGAAATACGAGACTACCTATAAAGCCACTAGATATTTCACGTAGAGGAGCCATATGTTACAAATGGACTGCTGGCGGCGGAATGTGTGGCTCGTTTTTATTGTTGAACTTATGGACTCGCGTAAGCGAGTCTTAAGCTTTCGTACATTAATAATATATGGAATCTGTGGTTACGATAGCATTTTGGGGGGGTTGTGGAAAGATAAGCCATGATTGTGAACCATGGATGATTAGCGGTCCAGCCTTTCCGCAAATCTGCATACACAGTCGAGCGAAAGAACATCAAGTGAGCAAGGAACATATACGGAATGATTTTCAAGGGTTAGGCGAACTAGCGTTCGCAAATATTGAATTAATACCTGGGGTAGATCTATGCGGTGATGAGCTCGAGAGACTGAGTAGTTTCTTCTCATATTCAATTATCTAGTAGGTGAGCAGGAAAGCGGTTCTTTCCCGTTAGCTCAGCGTTACGTGTTAGCCACTTACCTTGAAGAGCCCTGTCCGGAAACAGCTCCTCGACGGCCCCCACCGAGGTTATATGTTCCATATGTTGGCTCCCGATCGTAGTCGCCTATTATGGTTGGTAACGACTCCATGTGAAATGAATTGGGATAGAGCGAGTGTCCTGACGTAACTGGAGAGAGGTTGAAGTATAATAAGCGAAAGAATGAATGACGCAAGGGTGGAGAAATAAAATCTCGCAGGATTCAAGTTGAACTTATATATGGGTCTTCTCCAGTGATTTGAGCCCTGTGTATGAACTATACATAGCCAATGGACATGTGTAGTCGAAGTTGCCGGTATCTATGAACAAATACAGAGCCTGCCTTGTATGTGAACCTTCTGAGAGATCACCTCGCATGCGTGAAAGATATTGATTGTCATTGGAACATCACAGTACCATAAATGATTGACAAAACAAGCAAGTCATTGTGTATGAAGAATCTGCTCCCAAGGTTGACTCTGCAGAGCATGCTTCGGCTCCATCCGCCTATACGCGCAGGGTGTTCAACAGTCCGTACTACGTTACGTAGGTACGGTGTATGTACGTATCACGTGATACGTACGTAGCAAACGACCATCTGAGAAGTTCCCTACGGTATGTGGAGAGCCGATTACGGCCCGTATACTGCCAGTAAGGTTCCTTAATTGGTCAAGATTTTGTATGAGGTTGCTCGGCCGGTGCGGACTTGGTGGGGAACCACAGGGGGATCGCCCGGGAGCTTGTATATGAGATGAAATCTCGCGTATATTAGTAATTGTCATATACTAACCTCCTAGGTGGTTGGAGAGGATGCGAGGCAGGAGGTTTATGAGGATGTGAGGTAGAAGCTTAGTAATTAAAACCTATGTTAAAAAGTTAGTTTTCCTGCTAAAATTAAGCAGATTTCATTACACTTAATACCTTAAACCTGCACTTAAACTTAAACTTAAACCTTAACCTTAACCTTAACCTTATTATAAGCATAAGCATGTCGTAATTTGTTTAACGCTTATCCCAGAGGCTCTCTTAGGGTAGTTTATTACAAGCTGGCCTATCTTAACTACCTCTATTTAGCCATTACGCTAGCTCTTGTTAACTTAGCAAGGCCTAGGCTTTGTAACTGTCGCTGTTATTAGGTTCCTATAAAAGTACGCCTAGCCTTAATGCTGTTGCTAGAGAGTTTCCTAGTAATTATCGTCTTAACGCTAGCCTTTGTTTTACTATTAACTAGGGTAACATCTACCTTAGGAGCAAGCAGTTAAAGCCTAAGAGGCTTAGTTATTACGTAAAGCATAGCAGCTAGCTCCATAGCAATTAGGAGAAGTTGCGTATATAGAGGTTTAGAGCTAACTTGTTATATACCTAGGATAATAGTATAAAGTTAAAGGTTTAGCTCTATAAGAGATGCTATGTTAAAGGCAATCGTTACGCGGCTAAATTAGTTAATGGTTATAACTATATTGTTAGCTACTACTTAAAAGGCATTAGATTGTCGTTAATCTAGTAGCAATAGAAACAGAGCCTGTGCTCTTGCCTAATGTCCCACGGCCTATAGATCCTTTTTAAGCAGCGTCGTTAGTAGGGGGTATTGCTGGGGCTAGCAGGATAGTAAACCACTCGCAGTGGCAGGAGGGAGCCCTACAGGCTGCCTTAGTTAACTAGGTTATACTCTAGGATAACTCCTTCCGCCAAGCATCGTTAGATGACCTTTAAGGCCTTATTAGCTAGAACTAACTTAATCTTCTTGCTGCCTTACTAAGCTCTGCTGCAACGATTTCTTTATACATACACTAGGGTTTAAGAGAGAGAAAAAAGGCAATTTAAATAATGCTACTGTTAGCTAGGAGCAAGGTAGCGTTAAGCTTTAATATATAGACTTCTCTAAACTACCTCTCCTTCCTTAGAGTAGTAGCCTACTTTATTAGTATATACTTTAGCTCTAGCTTAACTTTAGCTATTTACATAGCGCGTCTTTAGGTAAACTTTTAGCTTAAGAAAATTAACAACTAACTAATAACTAGATACTAACCTTTAATATTAAGACCTACTTATTAGCTTTCATAACCTATTTAAGGACTATATAGGCAAGAATTAGGCTAAGCAAGTTGCTATAGTATTATATGACTTTAAAATTAAGTCTAAATTCTATTGTTTTGTGGCTAATAATGCGTCTAATAACGACGACTCTACTATCACGACTTTAGGCAACATCCTTAACTAACCTCTTAGGCCTAAGCACTACATCTATTACGTAGGGCATATAATATAATTAGTAGTAAAGGCTGTAATTTATAGCAAAGGAGTCTCTTAATTTAAGAAGGATCTAGCCTAGGCTACCCCTTAAGAATAGTTTAAGCTCTATTAAAAATAAGGCGTTGTTAGAAAGTTACATAACTTTATAAACTCTATGCTAGCGTCTTATAAACGCTACAAGGCCTTTATAACTTTTTAAGCTAGTGTTAACAAAAACAACTCTCTCTAGCTTAGTAGTATGCTTAACCTTATATAAGATAGTAGAATTTGCTAGCACTTAACCTACCTTATGCTATTACGCTGCCTTAAGCTTAAGGAGCTAATTAAGAAGTTTATCTAACATAATTACGCCTCTATTAACAACAACAACCCTAGCAACGCTGCCCTCTATAAATTAATTATAGCTAATAATTAGCATAACGCTAAGCGCCTTTATAGCTTTCTTAAGAGGTTCTATAAGATAACTAAACGCCTTAAGGGCAACAGCAAATATAGCTCCCTTTAGATAACTATCCCTAACCTATAATACCTTTACAACGCGCTCTTAAAGTTAAAGGTAGAGCTTTAAAGTAAAGGTAACAATTGCTACCTTAGATTAGGCGTCTTATATAGCCTTAAGAAGCTTCTTACTTACTAGGAGAAAATAGTTATAGATCTACTAATTTCCTATTACGCCGTTGCTACTATACTTAACCCTAGGCTCTAATTTATGTGGTTTATAGACTACTAGCGTAAATACTATAAGTAGTATAGAAAGGTTAAAGACTTAATTAGAGAAGTTTTTTAACAATACGTTAATAATAGAGAGGACAACAAGGAGCTAGATAAGCTTATATAACTAACTTAGAGAAAGCTTCCTAGCGCCTAATACTATAACGACGATTATAAGCGAATACTCTCTGTTAACCTTAGCCTTCTTACTAGCGTAAAGTTATATAAAAAACAGCAGAGAATAACAGAGTTATAATAGTATTTTAACAGCTACTAAGAAGACATTGCTATAGCTAAGGAGGGTGACCCTATATACCACAACCCGCTAGCTTAGTGGCTCACCGACGGTCGTCATACCTACCCTACGCTCTTCTAAATCGCCCTTAATTTCCTTAGTGTACCCTATATATCCTGTAACTATAAGAGGGCTTTTAGTAGAGGCAAACAAACTGTTACTATTTATAGGAATTACCTTACTAGAGAAACAATTAAAGCGCTTTAATTATAAAAAAACTAGCTCTAGAAGCATGTAATTTACTCTAAGTTAACGTCTCTTAGCAACTATATTAGGAAATTATGAGAAGTTACGTCGTAACTTTTCGCGAAACGTACGTAAGTAGCAAGCTCCTTCCTTAATACCGTACGTACGTACTAACAAAGTGAGAAGTTACGTGCCTCAATTTAACGAGCCGTAACGTATTACGGACTGTTGAACACCCTGTATACGCGTATCGCGTAAGATCAATTCGTTGTAATTGAACATTGCAGATTTCTGCTGCAATCCAATCAAAAACGTCAATTTGTCTATAACCTAAACCTGAAACTATCTGTGCCACTGTTTTTAATCGTACAATGAATATATGTGGAAATGTTGGCTTCAGCAGGGCTATATGCAAAACGTCCAGTGCCTTCCGGAATTATCTACAGCCACTCCGCTGACATTTGACGACCTCCCTTCGAACTATCTGACTCGATGGTGTCCAGGCGGTCACCTAACCATAAAGCTTGCGATATGACTAGTTGTCTCGCCAGCGAATCCACAAGATCGCCAAAATCGTGAGCAATTGACCGTCATCCACGAACCGTAGTCAACTGTTGAAGCTTTCGGAGTCGAGGATGATCAACAGCCACAGAACCTGTTGCATAGTTCATGGGTAGACATATTCCGCGGAATCATTGTATATGAGGGGCCCTTCTAGTCGTCCATCTTTCAAACCGGCTTGAATGTTCGCGGCTGCCATGGCCCTGGGTAGAAGCCTTGACCTAAAATGGGAGAATATCTCATCATAGATTTCTTCATCATGGCGACTACATTGATGATTTAGTGGTGCCAACTTCAAATCCAGCAAACGTTCGCCGAAATGCTAGTAAGCAGTTGATCAGACCTGGTGGTCCCAGCGTGAGATTGTACATCATGTCATCAACTTCGAAGACGGTGATTGCCCTGGCTCTAGACAGCGATCTTCCATGCTATACGACGAGCTTCGATAGTCTCAGCGAGGATCTTATGCCGGTTATACAATTAGACGCTTTTTCTAGGCGCCGAACCAGTTGGAGATACGAAGTCGATATTTTCAGTGCAATTTGACAGGCCAAACAGGTCACAACGCGCAGGTCCCCGTTGATTTCTTTATTCCATCTGTGCGTCAAACTGATGAGTATCGCTGCGGGCTCATTGTAATACCCCGTGATGAACGATTGTTCGATGTCAGAAGCAAAGGGTCCATAGACGGACCAGTCTTGCAACGGTTCCACGGAATGCTGGTCCCACTCATCCTCTGCTGTGGTACCGGAAATTTTGATGGGACTAAATCCGAAACCGCAGAAGGGACTATTCTTGCTCAAAGGCTCCCAAGAGGACTGATTGAGTCTTGCCGCCACGCGTAGCATGGTCCTGATAAGTGTTGACAGTGCAGTGAATCCCGCGCATATCAAAACCTGTCATGATCAATATAAGTTTTATCGTGGTTCTCGAATACGAGCATGAGTTGGACATACCATCCACCAGCGTAGTTGTCGAAAACCAAGGTACATGACTACAAATCCAATGGTAACCGTGAATGCTGACAAATGACCCACTATCTTTTGGACTCGTTCAGATCTAGAATTACCGTAAAACGGCCTCTCTCTCGAAAAGTAGATGTGCTTCAGGTCCGTATATGTTTCTGTGTTACTGGGCTAGTTCTTGCTGACAAAAGCGGCTGCAAGTTTAACGGGAGGAACCTTAACAGATCTGAGTTTCGTACTTTGAGCGACCGTCCAGATGACAAGGGTCATCCCTAAAACGGTGACGAGATAGCCAATCACCGCGAAATGAACAGTTACGGTGGGCTCGTCCTTGTTGTCTACAATAAGCACCACCAAATACGCTGTTACCATGACCATTTGGAAAGAACCTACTCCCAGAAAAAAGTACAACGTCGTCGTTGTCCTAAGGTTAAAGAACCAGGGATGCCAGAACACTCGATTTCAAATCCGAGCGCTATTGGATATTTTCTCAGTGTGGACCGGGTCGCAAGCTTGGCAGACTATTTGTCTAGGGGCAAAACCAAGTAATTGGGGAGACGAAAGGATCGCCTTCATAAGACCGACTCTACGCCCGATTAGAGTGAAAATCTCTTTTTACAATAATATGGCTGTTGCCTTTCGGTTTGTACAGTCGAGTGCTCGTTGATTGGTCATCTCTTGCCTGCAATTCGTTATACAGGGCCAGAGTGATTATATATGGGAAATATCCTTGGTAGGAAAGCTCGTCCAAAAAGACGGCGGTATCATTTATTACCCTGACCAGATTTGAATACTTTTTTCTCCTAAAATCCAGTTTCTCCGCTGTCGTTGAAACCGGGTTGCAGTTCGGTCTGCAAACCGTACTTCCTCGGAAAATCAATTGTGCCTCATCTTCGTCTCGACACGCTTCAGTTTGTTCGATTGAACTAGAGACATAATGTTGTCGCACCCTCCCGGTCGATAGAGGCGTAATATCCATAAGCACTTGGGCGCGTCGTTCGTGTTGGCGTCCAATAAGTCGCAGATCCACGGCCAGCCAACGAGTCGGAGAACAGTAGCATCTATTGCCAACGAGAAACACCTCCCCGCTCCAATAATTTTGTATGGAATGGTTCAATGCTGCGAAAAGGGAGCTAGAAGCATTTGTTGCCAACGCGAAACACTCCCCACTACGGTAATTCTATATACATTTGTTTAGTGCTACAGTAAAAGAGCCAAAAGCCTCGAGACAGCAAAATGTATGCCCCTAGTACCCGAATAAGGGGGGTTCATCCCCCAAGCTAGTATCCGAACTATGTGGGACAAATAACTCGATAGTCCCGCACACACCTCCACCACTCGAGTCCATCCTCAGGTTGAAGGTGGAGATAACCACTTCAGCACATCCACTGCATAGTCACCATTTCAAGTTCCAGGCACTAGGGTCTCGGGAAGAGGCTCTTTGCCACTGGTAAAGCGGCAATAGTTCCAGTCGTCTGAGCAGATCCCGTCCGCAGTCTCACAGCATCCAGGAGAGCCGCAGTTCCACACATGGCGATAATACCAGCTGTTCCAGATCATGAAGTCGGAGGTCTCGGGGTCGCAGTATAGGCCGATTTCCATCTTGGGCGGAGGCAGGTAGGAGGACTCCGCATCTTCCCGAGCTGCCGCTATGTCGCGGGGTTCGCCTCGTTTCTCGCCCCTTGCCCCAGCATGGCTCGTCTGGCTCGAAGAATCCACTGGGATAACTATGACTGTGGTATCTTGTCGACAGGCGCACTGCCCTCCCACATCCCGACAGGCTTGCTCTTCCGTGCAGGTGAAGAAATGTATCCAATTCGTGCCGTCGAAACGCTGGACTTCGGAGAGATTCTGCGGGTTGCACTTGGTAGCGCTACTGGGGTCGGTAGGTGTGGCGTCTGTCGGGAGGAAGTATTTGTGATCGACTTGATGGCATGCACCTCGGCCTTTGATGTCGCGGCAAGAGCCCTCATGGGTGCAGACATAATACAAAGCCCAGTCTGTACCATCGAATCGCTGGATCTCCGTCAAGTTACCTGGATTGCATCGCGTGTCCGAAGATAGTGGCCAACGGGTTGCGGAGGAAGTGTCGTTTAGGTCCGAGTCCAGTGGGAGAGACTCTTCGCGGCGGTTGATGAAATCCTGGTTGTCCACGGAACCCGGTGGTAGGATCTTGAAGAGTGGCCCGATAGGTGCGCCGCCGGTGCCGTCGCCTACGCAATAGGCACTCAAGCTATCGCCATACTTGAACTTGCAGGGAGGTTCGCCGTCAGGGGATCGACAATGGCGATGGTGCACCAATTCCCCATAGAGGCACACCAGGATGTTTGCTCGACCCATGTCACAGAGTAATTGGCCGTGGTTGTCACAGGCTCCTCCGATGAACGCCGGACAATGTAGTGAGGTGAGGGAATAACATTCGCCTTCTGGATAGGGCCCCCAATCTTTGTTTCTGCAGCATGTGACGGGGCATGAGTTGACCCTCTTCCATTCGCTGCCGTTGCACACAACGAGTTTCCACTCCTGGTTGCAAAAGGTCTTGGCTTGTTCATCGGGCGTGCAGGCATCACCCACTGCAATAGATCCGAGCGCGGAGACAGTGCTGCTAAGAAGGCCGATACACAGTGGGAGGAAAGTCCGAAGTCGCATTTTGAAGAGATTGCGATGGGTTGCACTTGATTCGAGCCTTGGTTGTTCCGCTCACGACTCTTAGTGTTCCGAGAATACGACCAGCAAAGGGAGGTGATGCGGGTGTCTGCTTTGCATGTCAGCAATGACGTTGATAGTCCTCTTGACCGTGAATCTTGATGCAAAAACAGAGGTAAAACAGCGTACCTTCGTTTGGCCGAGTGGAGGTTTACCAGCAGAGCAAATGCGCGTGGGATGAAGAGAGAGGAGACGCAACGCGGACAGGACAGAATTTTGGAGTCATTAGCGTCATTGCCGCCGCATATCTGGCGGAAGAGTAGCTACGATGAGAGAAAGGGCCAGGTAGCGGTTGAAAAGAGTAACTGCTAATCGCGACATAATGTAGACAGGAACTCGCAACGGGCCATTCCGAAGCATTCTGGAAATAAGAGTGGCAAGTCAAATCAAGTGCTAGGAAGCCGCTGCGGAACAGTACGAAAGAGCAGGAGAGAGGTGGAGGTTGGAACAAGGTCGTGCCTCGGCAACATTGATCCTATCATTTGATACCATCACACTGATTTGGGACCCCGAGGTCTGCAAAGTGGCTAGCGGTTATGAGTAGGTGTCCAGAATCTAATTGCTGTTGTTGGATACAATGCTAATGGATTCAACTTTGTGTAAGGATGTGCATGGACTTTTCTTTAAAAAACCTGCGCTACTTTATAACAAGTTGCTACTCGTCGTTTTTCAGAACGTTGCGCGAGATAAAAGGACACTCTAAAAATTCACCATGAGGGATCAGCGATACTCCTTTCGAGAACGAAAGGTCGGGACTGGCCGCTGCTACTTTTGATCGCGCCGTAACTTACATCTGACCTAACACCGAAAATTAACTCACATGTTTGCATGCATATCAATGAATTTGATGGCAAATTTTTTATTACTAGCCAAAAGTATTGGCGAAAGATACAGTAACGTACTCGAGGCTCCCTTTGAAAATTTTCAATCAAAGCTTCTCAGACGACCTAATTTTCGAGCATCTCAAATCCCCTCAACCCCAGAAGCATCCCCCCATCTATCGCTTCTTCATCTTCTCCTGCGCCTTCGCCACACCCGCCCCAACTTCGGGTGCCTAGCCAGAAACCTCTCCATCTCGTCCTCCTCCCCAGCAACACCCCACTCCCGCTTCATCGCCAGGCAGTTCGCCAGGCAGTCAAAAACTGCATCATCCGGGAGGGACAATCGCTCAACCAAACCCATCTGCTCCTTATCCAAGCCCTCGCGAACAGCATCGCAAAGGACCTTCGTGAAGTGCGCGACGTACTGGCTCATACCCATCAAGATCGCAGTACGTCGAACAGCCATGTTTTTCAGGAAATCGTACATCAATCGGATGGAGGATGTTCGCTTTGCTTTGCCCATGTCGATCATCCAGTTTACGATGTACTGGAGGGCGGGAATGGCCAGCTCATTGGGACCCATGTACAGCGCGCGTCCCGACCTGGGTGCTCCTTGAAGTAGGCCTCGGCCTTGGGCGAGACGAACATGAAGATCTTTTTTGGGATGCCGCGGACGACTTGAGAACCTACATGGACTGCAACGGTGGATCCGGTGAACAGGGCTGCGCGTGCGGTTTCGGAAAGCTTGCGGATGTCTCGAGGACCGGCGGGGGAATTGACGTTACCGCCAGGAGAAGTCGGGGGGGTCGCGGTTGGCGCTGCTGCAGCGACGGAAGGTGTGGTGGGAGTGCTACTTGGAGCAGCGCTGGAGATCTGTCCGGAGGTCTTCATGGAGGCGGTCGGAGAGGTCTTCGGTGGAGCCATTTGTATGCTTTGCAGGATTTTTTCGTGTATAGAAATGGGTATGAGGGTGGATGAGTCGGACTGAAGTGGATGGAAACCGTGGTGTCTGTAAAGCAGAACGAATGCAGGGATTTATATAGCAGACCTTCGGTCGCGCAAAGCCTCCAAGCATCCCGACACACAACGTGCGCATGTGAATTGTTCAAAGCCAATGCGAGCCTGGGTGCTGAATGCACTCACCGCGCGTGGGCATTGTGAGCTGTGAATGCTGTCCAGGCGCACAAGGTCACCGCTCATCTCATGGTCCTTGGATGACGGCATACGTGACCCCAAGACACACATCGTGAGTGAAGATTGATTTCCGGGTCGCGGCGGGGTTTATATACACACAGTGCGTAGTTGCCCCGCCACAACGACGCTCGGGTGATAAGCCATGCGGGCGAGATTGTTCTACGTCATGCGGTAATAATGTAATTCTAGAGCTGGCTGGATAAGCAAGATTTCGTCAGCGTACTAACCATGTAGACAAGAAGAGATCTATACGCGCCCTACCAAGTCACCGGCAATTTCCAAAGGCGTCATTCTCCGTCTTCAAGTTGCCGCCCTGTGACGTGGTGGTCGCATCTGGCTATGGGTTGTGACTTCTGCCTCCCCACGAGGTCCACACCTGGCTCTCGAAAATCCCAGCAACGACTCTTGAAGATCTATATTGATCCGGTACACTAGCAGGCGACGCTGTGGTACGCTGTTTGGCAAACAAATGGTGCCTCACCTTACGCGTGGTTTGACGTTTACCGTCTGATTGCTCGAGAGCAAGCCGGCATCACGCAGTCGTAAGTGAGCAGTATCGAGCGTTGTCTACTAAATAATTCCGTCTCGTGCCTCCCGCCTTGCACCCGCCCAAATTGTGACCTAGATCCGCTAGTAGTGATCACGACTGTTGTGCCAAAAGCGCTTTCCTAGGGGACGGACCCGTTAGCTGGGAGATCATCAAGCTCATCATACGCAAGGGAAATACTGACCGACAGTACCTAAATTGATCGTGGTCCAACAATATCGCTCCACTAATATTCTTTAACGAAGATCCTATCATCCTTGCACGTTCATCGGTTGATCCAAATCCACCGCCGGATCAACATATCGGAAGCAACCACACCGTAAGTCGCAAAGACCACATATAGGAAGTCATATGCTCACATTCAAGGTTGAAACCTCGCGTGGAAACAGAGACCTCTGAACGACTCGCCGGCGCGCAGCTTAGCCTTGCCCTTCTTAATATTACCAACGCGGCTGACACCGACACCTAGTAAAATATACCTTCCATCACTGTCTCTGTGCCCGACGCGACAACAGCCTATTCACGAAGGTCTTCTATGGCTCTTGCGAGCAATATCAAGGATACGACAAGGAACGACTCCGCTGTGGGAGAGACCAGCGGAGAGACCGGAATCGAGCCCTTTCCCGTCTGGAAGCCGGAAGCCCCGAGGCAATTTGAACACATTGAGAGTAGGGCTGCTCGAACTCTGGTCGACATTCGCAACCTACCCCTGGAGGAGCGCCGAGCTCTTCTTGATGGCAAGCTTCTGCATGTCTTCGAGGGTGACGAACTAATTTGCGATATACCCGTCCGTCTCTTCCTTACCACATCCACACGAGCGCATGAAATGATCGTCAAGGGTCATGGCCGCGACTGTGGTAGCAGGAGGACCTGGGAGATGCGTCTTCCGCCGGGTGTCGGACAGGAACCGGTGTTGCACCTGGTGGCTTGGCTGAAAGCGGTGACAACTAAGGACTACGTACCCAACATTCAGAGGCGGGAATACATGGCAGAAAACCTGCGTATCTGTCGCGCAGCCCGTCTGCTCGGTATGGAGAACTACGCGTCGCACATCTTCGGTAAGTACTGGGCTTATGTTAAGAACTACATCCCGTCGTACCAGGAGCTCACCTGTATCGAGTCCGTCGCGCTGTCGAATGATGATCCACTATTCAATTGTATCGCGAAGCGCCTCTCTCATATGGTGTTTCGAGGAAAGATTCCGGATCCACAAGTCTTTGACGACTTCCTGGACGAACACGAAAGGTATAGGATTGTGGTGCGAGACACCGTCCGGGTCTTGGAAGAGAATCGGCACCATCGCGCGGCCGAGAAGGAAAGACAAGAGAAGAAGCAACAAGTCGAAATCGCGGAGCGGGAAGCCCGACCGAAGGCCGAGTCGGATGAACGTAGAGCCCGGCGTAGGTCGGACTGGCAAGAACGCATCAGCCGAACGAATGCCCAGTGGGAACGTCGAACGAGGGAGGATCAGAAGGCACGCAAAGTGGCACGAGAGGAACACCGAAAGAAGGAGGCAGAGATCAAGGAAAGTCTTCATGCCAAGATGAACTGTAGCCAGGTGAGAGTGGTTACCGCAGAGGAAGCCCGTTTCCTTCGACGGCGCCAGTAGAGCTAGATCCAGGACGTTTCGTGTCCTTCCGCCGTGCACGACGACGAGTCCAGAGAAGAGACTTTTGGGCGAGCCCAAGATTGGTATCCTAATGGCACGGCAGAGAGGGTATTGCCCAGCCTAGAATTAGTTCAGCGCTGCGAGAGCGATGTTATTGATCCTGATAGGCCTTTGATAGCCAGAAATGATTACAGTCGATCCGAGAGTAAGTAGCGTCTTTATTTATGACTGGGTGTTCCTGCTGGAGGCATGACAAGGTCGAGTGCGTGTATCTAGCTAGTAGGCTCCAAGGATGTTGGAGTTGGGGGAATAATGGACGATTTCTTTTTTTCCAACAGTAACACGGTTCGGCAATACGGATTTCTTCAAATGACTTCTCGTGAATGGTGACGGCGTGTACGTTAGTATAGTTCGCGGCATTCTGTGGTTGTGTTGTTGAGGACGCGACGGTGGGGTGTTTCGATTTTCGTCAATGCCCCTGACCATGCCCAAATGCGGTTAGCTTTGGGAACCACCGGTGATTGGTCCGTCGACATTCCGACCTCAAGGGACCATCTCTCAGCTAACCCAGGCGCCACTCCCTTCATCCTCGCCATTTTCGTCGCCCTCGTTCAACCTACACGATAGAGTTCGGCTTTGATGCTACCCAGATGGAGGCCATCCAGCCGAACTCACAGTCGCCGGTCAGAAAGAAGACGGCATGCGCAGAATGCAGACAACAAAAGGTTCGACGGACGAAACTCAGGAATTCGCCGCAGGCGCCACTGTATGTACTGACTGTGCCAACTTAGATGCGATGTGATGGCGATCACATTACCTCCGATTCTCTGCCGTGCTCACGCTGTCGCCGGTTGAAGATTCCGTGCGTCTTTTCAGCCCCGTTCAAGAGAACGCACAAACGGAAGTATGAATATCATTGTTGTTTGTCTAGTTCCCAAAATTTTGGTGATGGGGCTAATTACCCCTGAAATTAGACGTTTGCAGGAACTTGAGGAAGAAATTGCGACCCTTAAACGTCAACAGCCGTCCGCATCCCCAGTAGCATTGACAAGTCAGCAACATAGTGGTAACACCCCTCCTGTGCGGGATGAAATAGATTCCCGTACCTCAACCATTCCCACGAATAGAAACGGTGGCTTTGAAGGGCAGTCAGCTGATCCGGACCCGACGGCGTGGAGAACTATTGAAGGGCTGGAGCTCTCTCCTGGTATCATAGATGACTGCTTCAAATTGTGAGGTTCCTCGGCCATCGGCGAACGCACTGTTGATTCCAAGCAGATTCTTCAAGGAATATCACCCCATGCTCCCCATCCTGGACCCCAGCGTAACCCCGAATACATTCTACCAATACGCACCGTTCCTATTCTGGATCATCGTCTCCATCGGATCGCGTAGATACACCGAACATCCTACTCTAATTCATCTTCTCACCCTTCCCGTAATTCGACTTGCATCACAGTCAATAACGACTCGAAATAACCCAATCGAGCGCATTAAAGGGTTTCTACTCCTGCTCAGCTGGCCATTCCCTTCGTCCGCGAGCTTTCGCGACCCTTCTTTTGTTCTTGCAGGAATGTTGCTCCATACTTCCATGCAATGTGGATTGAATACACCAGCCTTTAGCCAGGACTTCTCTAAGAGTTACTCCAAAATACCGGAGCAGGATCTCATTCGAAGAGCGGAGGTCTGGGCACATGTTGTGATCACCTATCAACAGTATGTCCTGTCAAAACAAAGGTCAAGCCTTAGATAACTGAATATGATAACAGGATATGTTCCGGTACTGGGCAACCCAATCTGGTCTCGTTCGAGGTTTGCAACGAGGAGACGCACCTCAAACCCCTGCTAGATATGCTGCCATCAACTCTCAAGATTCGACTACAAATTAGCGACATCATTGGTCGCGCCAACAAGGCTTTACTGAATATTGGGTTGGCTTCGATGACTCCGCAGCAAGAGCGTACGATGGACGCTCTCTTGAAAGGCTTCTGTAGCGAGCTAGAAAATCTGAACAACGTCTCGCCAAAATTATCTGGTAGGAAGATATAGTCACTAATCATATGCTGTACTGACACCTCTTTTCAGTCTGGGACCGCTTATACATATCCGCAGCTCGGCAGGATCTTACCGCGATGCAGTTCTACAAGTCCGTGACAAGTCTCGATATGCAATCCAGTGTGCTAATCTTCAATGCCACAACGGATATCCTTACGCAATTTCGGGACCTGGATCGAGAATTCGTCGTACATCGCATATGCACCCGATATTTTCATTCTGTCGCGCTGCTGAGCTTGGCCAGCTTGGCTCGAATTCTGAAAGGTCCGTTTGCTGGAGCCCTTGACCAGGCTCGCGGGAATAGCCTTATCGATGCCGGCATTTCTTTTCTACGATCATGTTCCATCTCGAAAGGAGATTTTGGAGCAAAGTGTGCTTCGTTTGCGGAGAACCTTGGCAGTAGTAATAGAATATTTCGCGAAGCCGACGGGTCCGTTAACATCACTCTCCGTGTAAGGAACCGTCTATCGGCGGGCCCCATCCACGACATTATCAAATACTGGAGAGACGAACTCGTAGGCCCTGAGTTTCTCCAGGCCGCCCCTGGGATCAACCAAGGTACACCTCTTGTTGATCTTTGAGTTTTTCCAGAAGACCTGCGTTTGCTAACTTGGAAGTAGATATAGTTTCCTCGGCAAGTGATACCACCGGGATGAACACTGCTCTGGGTCCGAGTTCGATCGCCGCGGCACCTATGCTATCTGCAGCCCCACAATCCTGGATGGACGACGAATTCTGGGGAGACATGGACCTAGGATTTTCAGATAGCTGGGACTTGACTGGCTCAAGTATCAATTGGACGGTGTAAGCTGTATCTGTATCTATTCTATTATGCCTCTGCATCGCAGTTACCCTATTTCAGGAACCCCCACGCGAGCATTTCCCTCCTCAGGTACCGCAGGCCTGTTTTTCTGCATGTCTCCAGTACCCACAATCAATTCTGACCAGCCAAATCAGCCGTCCCGCTTCTGTTCGTTGCCTTCTTTTTCTCTTGTCTTTCGCGTCTCACCTCCCTCCACCCCATACCCCACGTGTACTCCGCCCAAATCAAAATCAACCCAGCAATGAAAAGCAATCCCAAGAAGGTAAAACACCAACCCCAACCCATACCATCGAGCATGGGGGCTATAGCCGCTGTTCCTCCAGCCGAGAGCCAGCAACGGACTAGGTTACTAGCCGCGGTCACAGTTGATGGCTTTTCAGGGAACAAGTCCACCAGCAACGAGCTCAGGTTATTGCTAATAGATACTTGGGCATATGTGAGGATAAACTCAATTATGAGAGGGGCGGCCAGATTGACACGCTTTTGCATCACCCACCCAAAGGACATGCATGCCACACCGACGATTGGCGCCATGATGAATACGGGCTGTAGCCGCGCTTTTTCGATGGGGAAGTCGCGGAGGTCGGTGCCTTTTTTCTTTTCTAGTGGGAAATTGAGCTTCTTCGCCCAGCGGCGGTAGTTCCAATCCATGACCTTGCCGTTCAGGGTGGCGGCGAATACGGCCGAGGCGCCGAGTGGTCTACATCAAGAGGTGAGTTTAAAGACACTCAGACCGCAAATTTCGCGACTTACATGTAACAGAGGCCGACTTGAAAGGTGTTGAAACCGTACACCTCTTCGAAGATAATGGGAATACTCGCCATAATGGGCATCAGAATAAACATGCCCAACGCAATGAAACAAATAACGATCGCGGCATCCTTGTCTTGCAGAACCATAACCGACGTCAATGGGTTCGGAAACTTGAATTTGCGAGTCGTGGCCAATTCGCGTGCCTTTCTCTCTTTTTCCTCGACCTCATGTGCCCGGCCTTCGCGGATTGCTTTCTTCTTCTCGCGCTGCGCGGTCCAGTATTGGTAGGGACTCATCGTGTACCAATCTATCGGCGGGATACTTCCATCTCCAACGACCTTCCTCGACGTCTCGGGCATGAAGAGCGCATAGACAACCAGGTAAACCCCCGATATAATGGTCAGGAACCAAAAGATGGACCGCCACCCCAGATACTGCGCCAACAACCCTCCAATCGTCGGTCCAAGTGCCGGTGCGAGGTAAATGCCCGCAGCTACAGGACCAAGATACTTCCCACGCTCAGCAGGCGTCGCAATATCAGATATCACACCAAATCCCAATGCAATAGTCCCACTACTCCCAGCACTCTGAAGACACCGCAGCACCATCAACGCGGCGTAAGAGTGCTGAGTAGCAAGTCCGATGTTGGCGGCGAAGTAGATCGTGAAAGTAAGGATATATGCGGGTCTTCGACCAGTAGTGTCGCCAAATGTGCCCAGGATGGTCGGGGCAAGACCCTGGAGGATCATATATGTTGTGATGGTCAGGTTGATGCGGCCGATGGTGGTGTGGTATTCTTCAGCGAGTAAAGGGAGTGCGGGGAAGTAGATTTGGCCGCTGAGCGGGGAGAAGAAGGAGGCGAGAGCTGTCATGATGAGGATGAAGAGACGTTCGCGGTGCGTGAATAAGGTGTGGAGGGGTGTGGATGGAGGCTCTTTGGCGGCTTCGGGGTCGGTTGGGGTGGTGTCTGGGACCTCGTTGACGGTGGTGGTGTGCCCTTCCACCTCGGATTTCTTGTGAGTCTCCTCGAAGTCAACGATTCGTCCAGATGTTGAGCTTGTATCTTGCACATCCCGATCATGCCGGGTGCTCCCTCGCTCCCTCAAGCATTCTGGCTCCGCGGTAGTGACCATGTTGTAGAGTGCAAAGATTGGTACGAAGCGGTTCGTGCAGTTCGGAAATATTCTCTACACTTTATCACACCAGCATGGCCCTGAGGCTCCAAATATAAGTTGTGCGATGAAGTTGCCATCCTTCAAGGGCTGGGTGGTGTGATTGGTCCGCCGGCGTAAACCGGCGCCGGAATCGTAACATTGTCCGGAACCGGCTCGCGTCCTTCGTTTGATTAACTCCGTGTCGGACTTTGGTCTCCAATCGTATCGCCACGTAAACTTGTGATCATCTTTCATCGACTCATTTACTACCAGATTCAGGCCAAACGTGCAGCCGATCCCAGGCAGTACTATCCGGTTCCGGTGAGCCGTAAACGCATTAAAATGATGGTAGGCAGACGGACTTCTACCTCCGCATCAAGAATCTGCTATCAATTTCTTCCTGAAGATTACCTCTATTGAAATTATTCCAGTGCTTGATCATCACCCTTTCCCAATATACATACTTGTTCAAGCTCTAGCAAGACAAGAATGGCCAACAAAATCAACCCATCGCGCACTGCGCTTTTCGTCCTCGACTACCAAGTCCGATTCTCAATGCAACACCCCGAATGCGCCGCAGTCATGAAGCACGGGGCCTCCGT